>OZ010582.1:129846552-129884052 GCA_963932145.1 Acanthosepion lycidas | reverse complement strand
ATACTAATGTCTCCGTGTCGTCCGAAATGTTGGCAATTTTGGTTAAATATTATATGGTATCTATTGATTGTTTATTCATTTCATCTGGTAAATATATGATATTCAGTGTCTCATTTCCCCTATGCAGTATCCTTTAATATAGATTTACACGATTCATTATTCATAAAACGTATTTGTGGGGGTTTAATTTGGTTAGAGCAGCTGTTTTATTTGAATATCACTTAGTCATACATCTTCTGAAATGTTATTCATACCGTACTGCCTTGAGAATAATACAATGTCAGTGAAATACAACTCCGTGTTTCTGAAGCTAAAAATAATATAAATTCTTGAATATAATACGGTCCCATAGTACAGCTCACCCTATAGCTTTTTAAAAAAAAATTACTATATTATCCATTAAAATCTCAATGCCGTACACATATTAGTATAAATATAATTACTAATTGCTTAAGTTTTTACGATTATATGAACCGAATGTTTAGCCATTGCATTATTATTTAACTAATTTCAGTTTCAAAACATATTTTCGAATTTTGGGGCGAAAGTGTCTAACGAGATATACCCGGTAATAAATTTTAAGCTTTTAATATATTATGCATTTCTGTTTGATATTACTTAATTTTATTTCTGTATATTAATAAACTATGAAAATAAAAATATTGTCATTGATAATAGTGAACACAGAAAAATAAAAAAAAAACAAGAAAATCAAAATACAAAAAAACAGAACATTATCTTGTAAGCAAAACTGAGGCAAAAGATTTCGAATTACGCTGATTCCCAAAGAACAAATATGGCCGACATATCAAATTCTTTTTGTAAATGATTCTTGCCCTCTTTGTATTTTACTATCTCTTGTGTTGAGAATATTGCTTCAGCAATCTTGGTGTTTCAGCTAAGAGGATTCTGAGCTGACGAAATATTTCTGAAAACGTGTATATATGTATAATCCAACCTCTCTTTGTTGTTTTAAATTTTATTTCAAAATTTCTTGCATTATACATAAGAAAATGCAGTAATAATATCATGTCTGCTTGGTAGTCGATTCAGTGATTGACGACTAATTCAGCTAACATCCTATAAATTCGCAGTAACTGAAAAGAAATTCACGTGGAACACTTCGTTTACAACGATTAAGCATCTATCATTTTTTGTCTTTTTTTTTTAAGCATTTCACCCCAAGCAAGGTGGGAAGCCACTAGCACGCAACGGGTTACAGAGAGATAGAGCGAGAGCAAATAGGAGTAATAGAGAAAAGGGTGAAGAGAAGGTTAGGGGATAGCTTATGGCATCTGGAGACGTCGATTGACATTACATTTGAATAGTTGGAAATTATAGCTATCAGCGAAACAGAAAAAGGGGAGGGAGTTCCACAGGCGAGAAGTGCGCGACATGAAGCTATTGGAGCAGAAGAGACGGCTAGATTTAGGAGTTTCGACAGTGAAAGGGTTAGAGCGAGATGCCAGCTTAAATTCACGAAGTCCGGGAACCAGTGAAAGCATCTCATCGGAGCAGTTACCATGAAAGTATTTGTAAAAAAGACAGAGGGAGGCGACGACATGTCTGAGAGAGAGCGACTGCAGACGAGATGCCAGATAAAGGCCAGTTACATTGCATATCTGTCTCTGGATCTTATCAAAAACCTTGAGACAAACAGAAGGGGCACTGGACCATATATGTCAGCAATACTCCATGCAAGGGAAAATGGTTGATTTGTAGATTTGAAGGATCGACTCCGGCGAAAAAAATTTACTGGCGCGGCACAGGGAGCCAACTTTCCGTGCGGTGGACGAAGCTATTGACTCAATGTATTTGTTCCATCTCAGGTCACCAGTCAATGTGAGACCGAGTAGTCGCTAAGAGGTCATCTCCAGGAGTTGAGCGTCAGGCGTTCTAATGGAGGGGGGCAGAGATGCTTCTTTCTATTGTTAATGGCATAAATGTATAAAATCCAACAGTGAGTCCAAGTCTAATTTCTTGTACATTTATATATCACAATTGCTGGATATAAACGAATAAGGATGGAAATTTAGAGCTTCTGTGTGTCGCGTTCTTTCAGGTCTTAAACAATTATAGATTTCAACAACTTCCTCTCACGTATGGCTCTTAGTATTTTTTCTACCTTTGCTAAAGACCATGGCCCTTTGTCTGCCATCCATTTATAATATTTCGTCAGCTTAATGGATTCCTCTAAATCTCCTGCATGGAATATAACCCATGTGACTTAATCTCTCCAAGCCCTACACCATTATGTTTCAGAAATCATTTCCTGATTCTGAGTATAGGTGTTTTCATTTCCGAATATCCAACCATGACAGTAGCCAAAAAATGTGTTATGGAAATAGGGATAGATTAGCGAGTGCCCAGCGCTATTCTGTCGTTATTCCTATAGGAAATGTTCTCACGAGCAAAATTCCTTAGGGATTCATGCATAATGGTATAATAGGGAGCAGAGAAATGAACTGGTGTCGTATATGGTTAGATTTAACGGCAATTGTGAGAGAAGATATTATGGCCTAATTGATGAGGCGTTGTCATCGTTGGGCTCCTCCGTAAAATAGTTGCCAGTTCATCCATCACAGGAACCTTATTTTACTGTATGCTGCTTACTTGATTGCGATAGAATAAAGGAAAAAAACAACTCGAGAGTTACCACAAAAAATAGAATCACTACGCAGACACTGATAATAATTAGCCTATTATTCTATATTGGAAATGATGTTCTGCATAAGATCTTTTTTTTTTTTTTGTTTCTTTCATTGTTTTATGTGGTTTGCTTAATTAAATTTGTTTTGGCTCCCAATTTAATGGAAAAAAATATTCTGACTAAGCCAAACAATCACAGACATGTTTTACGATTTTTTAGCATTTCCACAATGTGCATATTTATGAATGACGCTTGAGTTTTTTATGCATTTTTCACTTCTACAAATATATAATTCCATCATCGAAAATACACACACACACATATATATATATACACACAGAAAATGTGCCCCTATATATATATATATATATATATATATATATATATATATATATATATATAGACATATAGACAAGTATATGATTGGTATATACGGAATATTCTTAAAAGAATACTCAATACACAGTAGAGCGAATATAATTACTTAGCTAAAAATTATAACATAAATATGTTATAAATCAATAAAAAAAATAGCCATTTTGTTTCAACATCCCTGGCGTCTTATCAAGTGATGATGTTGAATGTAGATTGTATAAATTTCTACAATCTACATCAGCACTTGATTAGACACCAGAGGTGTTGAAACAAAATGCCTATTTTTTTAGTGATTTTATGTCATAATTATGTTATAAATTTTAAATAAATAATTATATATATATATATATATATATATATATATATATATATATATATATATATATGTATGTGTGTGTGTGTGTGTAATTCTATCATTTTTGGCATTAAATAACTCATAAATGTTGATATCGTTAAAAGCAAGGATCCCAAAACAACACTTACATATCACTGTACACTCTCTCTCTCTCACTCTCTCTCATATATATATATATATATATATATATATATATATATAAAACTAATATTGATTTTTCGCTAGAAAAACACTGGAATATGTAAAGAGAATACTTCACTTGTGATGGCTCTAAAAGAGAGAAATACTATGCTAGTCAGTAAAGCATGATGCTGATAAAAAACAGAATGAGAAATGATGGGAAGATATTCTCCATAAAACAATACGACTGAAAAACGCTACCATTTTTTTTCTCGTTAGTTCTTGTCGGTGGTAAACAACAACGTCTCTCAATTCCCTACGTTCTTTTACCAAGAGTATACGTTACTTCATAGTTTTTTTCATTTTCTTTTTACCCCTTTTGATCAAATTTCTTTCCGGCGTTTTGTTTTTATATTTCTTCGTTTCAGATTTTCCTATTTTTTTTTTTCACTTTTTTAATAGACTTTCGGCTAAGCCGGATTAAAAAAAATAAATAAAAGACTTTGCTTTCTTGCTATTGTCAAAGTTCAACACTAAACTTTAAGTGCTATAAGTCTCTTTTCTTTTTACTCACCATCTCTCTTCCAAAACGCGCAGATATATTTTTTTTAAATACCGATTGAAAAAAATAAACTCGCCGCTGTTTTTCGTTAGATTTCTTGTTTACCTTCATGTATTGCATACACATGACTGTAATATATTCATTTTTTGTCAAAAGCACGCGTGTTAATATATATATATATATATATATGAGAGAGAGAGAGAAATTGAGAGAGAGAGATAGACATGACGTAGGTAGACATCTTTATTTTACAGTTTTTATGCCATATTTGATGCCCCCATTGTCAGGTCATATTCACGATAAAGAATTTTACAAGGTTTACTCACGTTTAAAGTTTGCTAAATTGCATTAAAAATATTACAAAAAAAAATTACAAAAAGCCTTTAGCAAGAGCAGAAAATATTGTTGTATATAAAAACGAAGCTGGCATTACAGATTAACATTAAGCATGAAATCTCGATAATAATAATATCGTACATGAATACAGTAAGACTGTTTTACTATTTCGGAGGGAGAAAGTATTGAAATCTTAAAGAAAAATGGCAACAAAGAAAGAACACTTATGCTCAGAATCAAGAAGAGAAACTGCAATTCATTGGTTGGAATCAGACATTGGAAAACAGGGCAACGGAGCTAGTAGAAGTAGGCGAAGTTGTGTGAACGGATCGGGAAGCCGGGTCTAGAGCTAAAGTAGAAAAAACTGCTAAAGGATAGCAAGATTTGGCAAGCCAGGATCACCTATAGCCTGAAAGGACGCGACACATAGACGAATACTACGAGGCGGCAAACACGAATTAAACTATTCAGCTTTTAACTTCAGCTGTGTATGGACTAACTATAGTGAAACCCATGTTTTTTAAAAATTTATATTGAAAAGGCGCGAAATGGCAAGGTGTAACATCTTCATTAGATGGGTTAGTGTTGATAGCGAAACGAAGAAAATTTTATTTTCTTAAATCAGTCAACATTCAACAGAAAAGGCAACTGAGATTGTAAACAGTTGGTAGTTTGATAATCTCTTCTTTGATAAGAATACTTATTTAGTTCTGTTTCTTAAAGGATATTGGAAACTTGGAAGAATTTCACAGCCAAATATTTTTTTTTATAAAACACCGGCAGCAAGCTAATGTAACATAACCGATTCGAATAAGTCTAGGGTAAGTACTTTAAAGGAATGACATTTAAAAACTTCTGAGATTACGGCGAAGCAAAAAACAGGTCGAATCCTTTTGTGTAAAAGAATGTTTTGCCAATACGAGACTAGGAAGCGTATTGGCTTTCTCTTTTCTATCCATACTTACCTTCATAAACTGACACATACATCTGAATCTATTATATCACATCGACTGCAGTCGATATCATAGAGGCATTGTGTACTCCATGATCCAGGACTACATTCATTAGAGTTCTTTTCTCCTATATTGTTTGTAAGCCCTTGTTAGAGTGTCCTAATTTTTAGCCCATAGCTAGTAGAATCCATGGATTTTAATAGTACTTGTTAAAGGGAATGTAACGTACTCGAACGCAATTCGAAATTGCTCTCTGATTTTTCGTTCCATGTCACTAAACATTACACCAGATGCAGATCCAAGAACACTTAACAGACGTATGCAAGTAAGAATCAAGGAAGAGAAATTATTAAAACAATTATATAGGCAAATATATATATATATATATATATATATATATATATATATATATATATATATATATATATATAGCGAATGATATTAAATATTACAGATTATATATCCAGTATGTAATAGATATTATTGTTTAAACAATTTTCACATTATTAGCGGATATAAAAGAATAGCATTTCAGGATTACTTTCATTTCACGATTCCATAGGAAAGATTGGATCAGTTCAAAAATTTGTCCAGAGACACCGTAACTTTTCAGTTTATAGAGAAGACCTATATATATATATATATATATATATATATATATCTCCGGATTGTAGCTTTGGACATCTCGAAAGCTTTCGACAGGCTTTGGCACGTAGGTCTTCTCTATAAACTGAAAAGTTACGGTGTCTCTGGACAAATTTTTGAACTGATCCAATCTTTCCTATGGAATCGTGAAATGAAAGTAATCCTGAAATGCTATTCTTTTATATCCGCTAATAATGTGAAAATTGTTTAAACAATAATATCTATTACATACTGGATATATAATCTGTAATATTTAATATCATTCGCTATATATATATATATATATATATATATATATATATATATATATATGCCTATATAATTGTTTTAATAATTTCTCTTCCTTGATTCTTACTTGCATACGTCTGTTAAGTGTTCTTGGATCTGCATCTGGTGTAATGTTTAGTGACATGGAACGAAAAATCAGAGAGCAATTTCGAATTGCGTTCGAGTACGTTACATTCCCTTTAACAAGTACTATTAAAATCCATGGATTCTACTAGCTATGGGCTAAAAATTAGGACACTCTAACAAGGGCTTACAAACAATATAGGAGAAAAGAACTCTAATGAATGTAGTCCTGGATCATGGAGTACACAATGCCTCTATGATATCGACTGCAGTCGATGTGATATAATAGATTCAGATGTATGTGTCAGTTTATGAAGGTAAGTATGGATAGAAAAGAGAAAGCCAATACGCTTCCTAGTCTCGTATTGGCAAAACATTCTTTTACACAAAAGGATTCGACCTGTTTTTTGCTTCGCCGTAAACTCAGAAGTTTTTAAATGTCATTCCTTTAAAGTACTTACCCTAGACTTATTCGAATCGGTTATGTTACATAGCTTGCTGCCGGTGTTTATATATATATATATATATATATATATATATATATATATATATTAAAGAAAAACAGACCTCTTTAAGGTACCATTATAATAATTTATTTCACCAGAGCCCTTTTAAAGGACTCCGGATCATCAGATAGCACTTACAAAAATGAAACGAAAAATGAAATTAAAATTGATGTGTAGTGTAAGTTTTTGTAATTTAACAGCGAGTGTAAAAGGAGTAGTTAAAGAGACATGATAGAGTTTAGGGAGGGATTAATTTAATATCTCTCTCAAGCATACTTAGTATTGGGGGAGGAGAAGTGACCAGACCTTGACCTATTTAGACGGTTAACTTAACGGAAGTGATATATTGATATGGGAGGGGAGAAGAGATAAAAGAGAAAGGAAAAAGAAAGAAGAGGGAGAGGGAGAGGGAAGTAAATAGAAAGAGGCTATAATTGGGTTTTAGCAATTTATGTAAAGAATAGATTTTAATGCTTGATAGTAATTTAGATGTTTTTTTACAAAAAAAGACCGAAGAAATTAATTTGATGCTTGCTCGCAATTTAAATATTTAGCATTTTTAAAATAGTTTAGGGATTTAATAGAAGTTAAATACTATATTTATTAAAACATTTATAGAGAAACGATGGAGTAGCGCGGTGCGCTACGAGCCTGGGCGGAATATATGTAGAACTAGGGCGTCCCGATGTATGAGGGTCAAGCAGCTCAGTTTCTTGGAACTGACAGCCAGTACAAAAGTACATATAATTATATTATAGTGGTGTAGGATTTGTACAGAAGGCTGGATGCAGAGACCTAGTACCACAAGGGCCCCAAACAACCTGTTCAGGATTGTTTGGTTGTTGGGGCCCTTTTGGTACTTTGAATTCGGTGTTTTCCTTCTCCTAGCCTAGTTGCCATTCAAGGCTATAGAAGCCAGTATGCTCTGCTATTTAACCATAACTAGAAGAAGGAAAAGAAGATTAACACCTTACCCGAGGGTATTAGATCGTAAGTGAATGTAATGAATTCGTCTGGAATTCGCTCTCCGATTCCTCAAATCCGAGGCGCTATCCACTAATCCACAGAACCATCACATGTTCCAGGCCATAAAAATATCCTGAGCCGGCCAAGCGTAGAAATGATTACAATATGGGAACCAGTAATATGCAGTGTTAGAGAAAAACAGTGAATAAGAATACAAAAAAAAATTGCATTATATGCTCGGTAAAAAACACGCAATAATAATAACGGAAAAATTGAAAAGACATAAGGTTTATAAATCTCAGAAATTCATATGCATGAAAAACACATGGCCCAGTAGATAAAGACGTTGGTTAGATCCAGTGACTAGACCCAAAGAGTTGTGAGTTCAATACCAGGCTACGGCTGTGGTGAACACCCTAAAAAAATTAAAACAATGGAGTGTTGAGTTAAACGGAAATACTTGATACATCGGAAAGAGGCATGCTACGTGGAACTAGAAAAATCTACCCCGGTGGACGAAATAAATGTTTCGGTTCGAAATTTCAATGGCCTGTGAATATGTCAATGAAGATGAGGATAATAATGTAAATAATGATAATACCACATCTCAGAGATATAGACAGATATATATTTTATCTGTTATCATTATTTGATATATATGATCTCATTCTATTTTTATTAATATGGTTAATTGATAGCATTTTATAAATATACATATTCACACTAACTTTCTATTCAAGTGTAACTAAAGTGTAAGGAGTGTAAGAAAATCGATGTGAAACAAATCTCTCAAGTGGTGGTGAGATTATACAAAATCATCATTCTAAGTTGGGGCTTAAAACCTGAAATAATATCTAAACGTTGAACCCAGTCATACAAAGGAAAGAAAAACTAGCGTTTCAACCACCACCGAAAGATCTCTCGACTTTGGTAATTCTCTCTCCATAACAATGTCTGTATTGTCAGTTTATATTTTTCTGTTAATTTCTCGTCCGCTGGAAATTCTTCAAATATTCAAAGGTGATCACCGAAAAATTCCTCAAAACCATTACCCGATCCGAGTAACTTTAACAATTTAAACAAAACATAATCCTCCAAAGAGCTTCTCTTGACAGTGGGAAGGCATTTAGCAGATTACATTTAAATTGGACGTTTTAACCAGAGGAATTCTAAACTATGTTCTAAAACAGCACAAGGTGAACGAAGAAAATATTAACTATTTATATATATATATATATATATATATATGTTCTGGAGGGAGTTTCTTTTTAAAATTGTTAACTTAATTCAAATTTAAATATACCATTCTTTAACTATTAAGGTTTTCCAGTGGTTTTCGTGCAGCTTTACAATTTTCGTACGCTTCCCTGAAGTAACATCCATCGCAGACAATGGCGTAGGACAACTAATCGATATTCGAAACAATAGTGTCTGGACGTGAAGAAAATCTGATGCAATCATGGATGACGTAATATTGTAAGAGAGCAAACAAATTTCAGCAAACACCCAGAAAAATGATGTATATTATAGCACAACGCTTTAAATGATCTAATCAGAGGAAAAAAATAGAAATCGATTATACCCTGTCACTCCAGTGAATCTACACCTGATCATATGGTGAAAGAAAGGAAACTAAAGCGTTTTTCTTTTTCAATTACTTAGCACAAGTGTATATATATATATATATATATATATATATATGACATTTCCTAATCATCTGAGATATTCAATACATAATTGAGAGCAAATGCTCCGGGTTCCATAAATGTATACTTTGCTATTGTTATTACTGTTTTGGGGGTATTTTTTTAAAATTTTGATATTGCGATTTTATTTCGTTTCTAACTCAACCCAACTGCAATCAAACAATCTTTAATTACGCATAATGTGTGATATCTAGACCCAGCTTAGCAAATAATTTCCACTAACGTATTGCTTTTTCAACAGCATTTCTCACAATCTTAGGAGTATTGTTTTATGGCTCCAATAGGAGATGCATTTGCACAAGGGGCGTTATCCATTATTAGACTGAAGGCGTTTTGCTTAGCAGACTACGAAATAAATCCAGTTGGAGAGGAAAAAATCCAACACTCTCTAAGAACCCTTTAGTTTGAACGCTGTTAGTTAAATAAAGGAAAATGAATGTAAGCGAATGAAACAGTTTCAAGTAGATAATAATGCTTGCAAAGTGGGTGTAAAACGAACAATAGCATTTCCAGGTTAATGAAATAAAACCGATAGGAATAAAAGAAAACTGTTGTCTCATTTAATTTTAATTCTTCAGAAAAATAAAAGAAAGACGTGTTTAGTACAGCGGGAAAAACACATTTCTAATACACGATACAAAAAGCAGCTTATTGAATATTTTACCTACACATATAGCCTTAGTCTAATGTAATTGTAAGCAAGCTTGTCGCTCTAGAACACTTACAACTGAGTAATGGGATCGATCATCACTGGTCGCCCCATACATTCGGCCTTGTGTCACACCTGAGCTATGATTATTTAATAAATATAGAAGTGGTTTGAGGGACAATTCGATATGGTTTAATGGTTAACAAGCTTGGTCAGTTAAGACTGAGTAGTGAGTTCGACTGTCACTGGGTGCTTTACACATTCCGGCTTGTATCATATCTACGCTTAGAAAATAATTTTGGATACCTCGATGCGGTGTAATGGGTTTCAAAGTTGTCTTGCTAGATCAATTACATTCGACCTTGTGCTTAGCAAAGAAAGTTACATCAACCTAGGCACTTTGACAAGGTATAATCGCTAGCATGACTGTCTAACTAAATCACTTACGACTGAGTAGTCCCTTAGATCCTCACTGGGCGCTCCACTTTTTCGACTTTGTACCACACCTAATCTACGTTTAGAAAATAATTTTCCGGACTTTGACATGGTGTAATGTGTTGCAAGCCTGTCTCGCTAGATCACCTCCTAGTGAGTAGTCGCTTAGATCCTCACTGGGTGCTCCGTAATTTAGGTCTTGTGCCTCATCTAGTCTGTGCTTAGTAAATCGCTATAAGATCAGCCTCATAACTACATTATATGTAGGCTTTAAACTTTACAATAGTAAATGTGAGAAAATGACTTTCGACAAAGTTCTATAAAATATAGACAAACATAGATTTCAAAACTGGTTGTGACGGATCTGTAGCAACAAAACCCGTAGTGAAAGGTATGGATCTAAATTTTCCTCCCTCAGATATAGATTAAACAGCAGGATAAACGGAACTATCTAGCATTGGTTAGCAACAAGAAATGCAACTCAGAATTAAAACACCAGCGTGGTGAATTTCTATAAATATGGTTAGATATGAGTGGAGATAATATTTGTGTAAAATTACTATACTTACCGATGATCAAGCTGGAGATCGATCATCATTAATACTGTTGACAGCAACTAGCTTTGGGCCAAATCATTATATTTCAAAATGTATTCAAGACCAACTCACCAGCAAATGATCATTGCTGGAGAAAATATACTTCTGTGGATTAGGTCATTCTAGTAGTTATGTATCGTAGTTAACCTTATTGAAATTGAAGGAAGTCCTTCCCATCGTAACAAAATTGTAATGATGAAAACTAACATTATTTCTTCTGATCTCAGAGTCACACTAGGTACCATAAAGTTAGAACACCTTACAGAGCCGTCGGTAAAGATCTGGAAATTCACCCGTTGTTTTAATACTTCCCAGGTTGAAGGAAGATGTCTCGACAATGAATTCTTTGAGCTGAGATAGAGAAATTTCAACCGGCCTAAGGAACTAAACGGATAATTACCAAAGATTTGGTAGAAGATCAGATGCAGCAGACAGCTGTTATACCTCACACTGTCAGTAGCGCGTCTCGAAGGAATGGCTTGAAAATTTGTTGATCCCGTAAAGTAATACTTCTTAAGCAATCAACTATGAAATTGGGTCTGACATTTGCTAAAGATCGTATATGCAAGCTAGATACATACTAGGACCTTATACTCTGACCCATTGAAACTAAGATAGGAATTTAGAATCACATTACGTCTTAAAGATTTGAGTCAGAACAATAAACACAAACTAGACAATATCGTTACAGTTTTCAAGTGATGAGACAATGGGTCTGTTTTTCATAACACAACACATGTCCATGTATATGATATAAAAGAAGAATGAATGAAGTCTTGAAGCGGAATTAGGTTTTTTATCAGCAAATTGTTCCTGAACATACCGCCGATGCAGCATCTGAACATAAGAGCAGCCTATTAAATTGGCCAAGCCAGTCTCTTGAACAGAATCAGATCGATTTGATCTGATTTATTCATTTTCTTGTTAACCCTCTGCAGGTTATTCAAAACTCTGTTTTTTAGATTGTAATATTACTTTTTAGATAATAATGGTTTAGTGATAGAAGTCTTACTAATTAACCCATAGCTGGGAGAAGAAGTGGACTCCTACCCATAACAAGATAAATTGCGCTTAATGTACCGAACATAACATGAATTGGGATTGGGCTCTTCAGTTAAAAATTCAGAGCCATTATTCCTTACATCACCCACACATCTAATATTACATCACCTGCTATTCCCAAGTTGACTGATCTAGGTACAAACCAGACTTGACGTTGCATAACTCGCTTAACTTCGGTGTTTCAACGTTATGTGACAGTAAGCCTGAATCAGATCGAAAAGTAGTGTATTTGCTCGCCAACGTACTAATTTGAGCGAACTGCAAATATGTTATGAAGAGTGATCTAAAACACGAGCAAAGAGTTTTTGATGTTAACAGCATAAGAAATATCTTAATTTTTCGTATCATTTCTTTGTCCCTTATCTATCATTCTGCTCACCTCTCTTTCACGAGTAACCAACATACTACAGACTCATTTATGGCGATACAAGGTTGAATAGCTGACATTGGGTCGATGTAAGAGCTCGCTTACTAGTTAGATTTAAGTTTGAAAAGACAACTGAACCTGCTTTTTTTTTTGAAAAATTCGCTACTCGTAAATTCGTGAAAAATAAAAAAATATATGTTCGGTTAAAGTATAAAATGTCGTATTGAAAAATTTAATCTCGCCAGATTTTCAAATAGTAGAATCCTTGACTTCTGGATATGAGGAATTAATTACAATGTCCGGGTATCAAAGATTATATTTAGATTAAAATAAAAGAACTGAAATCAGGTTTAACATTTATTTGCAATGCTTTATATTAAACAAAATAAACTAATAGCGAGTGAAATATAACGGAATTGATTTTAAGGAAAAATAAATAAATTAGTTAAAGGAAAATTCTTTAAATTAAGTATTCCACACATGCAAAACAAATAATGTAAAGTGGATCTTTTAATGACTGTTGCATGATGATTCTTTCTCTTTTAATATCATTTTCAACTTTTTCCGCACTTCGTTTTGCTTTTGTGCTTGAATTTGTTTTTTTAATCGAAAGACACTTTATAACTGCGTGCATTATTGCAATCGTCAACTAAATGCTGGCTTTCTTTCCATAAAACTAACAACCTTTTCAATAGCTTTTTCAATTTCAGTCCAGGTTTCATAACAATCATGTTTTTTTTTATTTTCCTTCTTGATTGTAACAGTGAGAACGCTGGAGAATAGTTTCTTTGGATGTTTTTATATTATAAAATATTGTCTTTCCAATGTTGAACTCAGACATTAGTTACAGTGAACATTCATCAACGTCTATTCTCTTTAAAATTTCCACTTTTGCGATAACTTCAAAATTGTCCTTTTCCTCAACATATTCTGCACCACTAAAAACCATTATGTTCAATTGCGCATAATTAATTATCCAAAGTAAATTTCCTGAAAAACAGAAATTTCACATCAGTTGCTACCGCCCAAATAGTTCAAATATACCCATCAAAATCATGTCCGGATTCTACTATATACCCCAATTCGTTTTTTAAACAATCTTGAACTCTCTGCATTAGCCATTTTAAAAGGCAGATTTCAATTATTGTTTTTTAAAGATGGACACTAACACAATCTTTCTGTTTTCCTAACCTGCCCAGATTTGCTAATAGTAACATTAATATTAGCCGTTTTATTATAAGTAAACATTCTATATTCATTGACAGAGTAAGCAGTGTGTATGTCATTTGAAATTTGTAAAATATTTCAATTAAAACATTTTTATGGAAAAGGGATTTCTGTAGTCCAGTAACTGTTATTACTATTTCAAGTACTCATCGGGGTTTTCTTCCTATGTAATGTAGATTATCAACATCTTAATTATGTCATTATTTTATTGTCATGTGGCGTCTATTTTATTTATTGCTGCTGTTATAAGTCCTAAGGGGTGCTTCTTGTCTAGAATTCTTTGTGGACTGGCGCTGTAGGATCACAATTTACAAAGAATATACAGGGAGCCATTTTGTATGAGGTTGTATACAGATAAAGTTCAGATATTACCATTATGGATGTGTAAATTATCGCCATTTTATATTTTAATTGCGCGCATGCGCATTATTTGCTTTTGATTTTGTTGACTGCACAATGTAGAAGGCTCAGTTGAGCATCGTCTGTGAGAAGAAGAGCACCATGACGCAATTCCTCCAGAAATTTGGAAAAGCTGTATTGCTTAGCATTCAATACCAATATTTCAGAGTGTTTGGGTGTCAATCGGAGGACAGCGCAGAGGATTCGGAAAAAGTTAGATTAGTCTAATAGTGATTACGAAGACATGACAAGAAAAACCCACTCTCATCATTCTGGTAAGAAAAGGACTCCCGAATTTGTTGGAGAAGGCCTCAAACTCAACACGAAGGCCTAAATCAAGAGACTTTAGGAGGTAGTGTTGTCCTGGGTCATGAGGGTGGCTGCTGGAAGTCTATGTCTGGCAACAGGACACGACAACATACCACACAAGCAGGAGAACCCCGACACGGCTGACAATTGTTGCGACCACATCACACCTTACATCTGGCCACCTAACTCGTAAGACTGCAAACCACTTTATTATTATGTGTGGGGCTTCTAGTAATATCAAACATGAACTGAAGTATATATTATGGCAGCATTCATCAACCAAAACAGGGAAACCATCTAGAAGAGATGCAGGAGATTCCGAAGTCGTCTATAGGCTGTGGCTGAAGCCAATGACGATTTTATTGTATAAATTTAATATTTCAAGATATTTTTGTGTAATTTTTGTAATTATATCTATTAAAATGAGATGGCAGCGTTATTTTCATTTTTGCGTAATTTAGACAATTTATCCATCGCCCATATATTTCATTGTATATCACTATTTCTCCTCGGCTACCAAATGATTCAAGAAATATCCTCTGAATCTGATAGACAAAGTTAAGTTTGTAGGCTAATTCAGATTCTATAATCTCCCAATAATTGTACAGAGCCTTCCTTCATAAAGTAAAATTAAGTGTTAATGACAGGAAAGTATTTATATGTATTGAAATACGGTAATTTTAGAGTATTTTCTTGTTTTTATACGGCTTGTTAATTAGTGATAAGGTTTCAGGAATAATTTAAAGCAGTATTCTGTGTAATACAAATTTGATTTTCTGTAGCATTAATGTAACTCGTATGAATATCCGATTGTTATTCAGTCAAACATATACGCATTTTGATATCACTTTAGCGTATGAGATAAAATATTTTTTCTTTTGTTGTTCAAATCGGCACATCTCGAGATAGATATTTCTGTCAAAAATATATAGATTTGAGAATACAGCAAAATCGTAATATATGATAGAATATGATAATAAAAAATATAAATAAAATTAAAGCCCATACTGGGTATGCCGATAAACCACATCCGCGTCCTGGGTAAGACGATAAACTACACCAGACAACAAGGCCTTTGATCAGAAGGTTTTGAGGAGAATGGAGCTACCTCCTAATTGCCGGTGTTCCCAGGTCCACCCTGACCCGGCGTGGTAGCACCTGTATGGATCCCAGCTATGGGTAAATAGTTACCTCTACAAAGAAAGGTATCAAAGCACAATGCAGGTATAAAAATAGGTTTTAGTACCAGCAAGATTTTTTTTGGTGGGTGGGATTTTTATCAGTAATACAATTCTGGAAAAAAAAAGTATCAGCCATACATTTTTGAAAAAAAAAAATATTAGCAGCAATAAAAATCTTGTCGGCATTAAATAACCCATTGAGGTTGATATGCCGTAAAAAAAATAAAATAAAAAAAAATAAACCAAAATTATAGTAATTTTATTTTAATTCTATATTTTCCGTAACTTCTAAATAATCATATAATTCAAATTATTTATGTGTATTAAGTTTTACTTGGAAGTTTGCAATTTTGTCTTTTGCTCATAATACTTTCATCCTACATCACATTACTATATTTTAAACTTATTTTTCTATTTACGAAGCACATTGATAGGTTATATACTTATTTTAAAGGTTAACTTTTCAGAAATCTTTCAAATTAACAGCAGGGTTTCTATATAACCTGGTAACGACTTATTTAAAACATCCAACTGGTTTTCATAAGTTGCATCTTAACATGTATACAGGGAGCGCCATTCTTTGTCATTCCAACGTGAACAAAGTGATTATATATAAAAAAAAATTAGAAGTAAAATATTCGATAACGAAAGTTGCTCTCCATTATTTTTTGAGAAGCAAAGAGTGATGATAAAATTGAATATTTAGTAATTGTTTTGTTTTTCTTTCTAAAATCAATTGTAAGATGAAGACGTAGGTTTACGGCCACCTCACGTTGAAAAATCACCAAAGTTAAGGAACTTGGATCCTGGTCAAAATCTAGATGGGTCACTGCTTGCGAATACCAGGTGCGGTAAGCTTGGGTGTGCGCCTGATGTAATAGATAATGACTCGAAATTGATCAAAGAGCCGAGTTCCAATTACCTTTCGGTAACATGGTAACAACTTATTTAAAACATCCAACTAGTTTTCATAATTTCCATCTTACATGTATAACGGGAACGCCATTCTTTGTGATTACAACAGGAACAAAGTGATTATATATAAAAAAAAAAATTAGAAGAAAAATATTCGATAACGAAAGTTGCTCACCACGATGAACCACTATTTTTTGAGAAGCAAAGAGTGATGATAAAATTTAATATTAATTGTTATTTTTTTTCTCAAAACAATTGTAAGAAGAAGATGTAGGTTTACGACCACATCCCGTTGAAACGTTAAGCAACCTCGACCCTGGTCAATACCTAGATGGGACACTGCTTGCGAATACCAGGTACGGTAAGCTTGGGTATGCGGCTGATGTAATGGATAATGAGTCGAAATTGTTGATCAGAGAGCCGGTTTCTAATTATCTTTCGGTTCTTTCTATTCGATTGCGAATCCCGTAGAGGCACCACGTACTGTAGTCAGAGTAGAAGTGGTATTTCTTGGATAAGATAGCCTGACAGAGCCCAAACCTCTCCAGGACGGCTTCTGAATTCAGTTACTTTCTCTTAGACTAGTTGCCACTCCGATAACTGTGCAGGTAGGAGGAACAAACTTGATGATTGAATTACACACTCAGAACATTTCTTTCTTTATTATTTTGTTTTTAACTAAGAAAATTAAAAAAAATTCAATTTCGCAAAACAGTTCCTAGCATATGTTAGTATCTCTTATTTTGCCTGATTATTTTTTAAGTTTTGTATTTCTGAAAAGTCTTAAATTAAGAAACGAAAAAATATTAAATGCAATATCACTTTTAAAGATACAGAAAAGAAAACGACATATTTTTTACGTGCTGAGTATTATATTAAAACTTTGGGGTAAAATTCAATTTCTACGTTAGATATTTAAAAATCAATTAATGTATTATTTTGTGTCAGGATGCGCATTTGTAATCAGTTGTATTAGATTTATTAAATAAAGTAATGTTGATTTTTGTATTGAGTTATTATTTAGGAAAAGAAGAGCTCCTGCTGTCAAATCCCCCAGGGTAGAAAACCGGAACCAAAAACATTTTTTTCAATTAAAAATCAAATTAGAATTATTTTCATCAAGTTATAGCCCTCAGTGGAATACAGAAATACAAAGGCAATATTTCCTTTTGCAACAAATTATTTTCCTTTTTTTTTTGTTATTTGTTCCATACAAACCCACGCAAAATGTTCCCATCAATTTTCAGCGTATCTAGACACAAAATATTAAGTTAAATAAAAAATACAAAAAAACAAAACAAAAAAACACTTCCGTATTCTCTCACATTCACTACATGCAGTCGCACTGCAAAAGTTATGTTGCAAAGAACTTTGGAATACTTGGTTTTTCTGCAGATGTCTTTTATACTCTGTTTACATTATTTGGACTATTGTCCTCATCTTTGTCGCCATATTTATTACAACGTTCCGGCCTACTTTAGGTGGTTGGAATGTCGAACTGAACCCTTTATTTCGTTCACTGGGGTAGACTGTTCTAGGTCCACGGGCGATGTTTAATGGATGTCAGTTATCAGTGTATCTCCTGCTAATTCCCATCTCAAAGTTCTCCGCTGCCTTAACCGGGTACTGAACTCACACTCTTTGGGTCCTGCCTTTATCCACTGTGCCATGTGTCCTTGTGTAAACGACTTCTAGTCTCTTTACCTATGTAACAGACTAGATTAACTCCATATCCCAATATACTGACATATTTTTTTCTTCAAACGTTCATCGGTGGTAATATTTTTTTTCAGAAAATGTATAACTGGTAATATTTTTTTTCAAAAATGTATTGCTGGTAATAATTTCATACAAAAAGGTATTTTGGCATTAAAACCTATTTTTAAACTTTCATATTGTTTTGACCCCTATATGCCCATAGCTAACATGTGCTATCACTCTGGTTCAGGGTGGGCCTGGGTAAACCAGCAATTTAAAGGTGATTCCATGCCCCACAAAACCTTATCAGAGGCCTTGCTGTCGGATGTAGTTTATCGTCTTATGCGGGACGGTTGAATATCAGGCTTATTTCTTCGTTAAGCGGTTGTATGATAAAAGGTTAAATTGAAAATAAACGTATTTACATAGCAATCCCCGTTACTGTCGACTTCTCTTGGTAACTTAGTCTTCAGTTGCATTTATTTTATTGTACGAAATAGATTGAGTTGCAAAGATTTTGATCAATTTCTGTCTGTAAATATTATTACTGCGACATATGACTTTAACGAGAGAAAATATATTCCAGGACAAATAGTTTGTGTAAATTAAACTTCAACGAGCTCAGTGTCGTGATATATATATATATATATATATACATTTTATTTTTGAAAATGACTCTCTGAAAAATCTTTTGTGTCAGGGAAACATCGAGAAGCTGTTTTCAGCCATCACAGATTTTCGGTTAGAACTCATAATGTGTATCAGATAAAGCTTTAGAAATAAGCGTAAAGAAAAGACTCATAGCGCGAAAAAAGATGTCTATTTTTGATCCTTTTTAACGAAGAGTAGGTGAGTCGTGCGGCTCATCCGATTGTGCTAAAGCCGCCGCTTCTTTTATCAAACATCGTAACTGTTGTAAATTGTCTTTTACTTAATTGAATTCTATCACTCTTACATTAATTTCAGTTGCAAATTACTGTATTTTCTCAGACGTCCAAGAAATACAGCTTTAGTCTCCGTATTTACAAGGCGGTGTGTGACACAAGGCCGGTTATTTTACATGGAGCGATTCCGAGGCCGTAGGCTTAGACAAAAATTGCCTGTAGACTCTGTATACAAGCGGTCGAGTAGCTGTCTACTTAGTTATACGAGTCTCTGCCCCCGACAGGCAGAGTATTAGCAAACACAGAGATTTTGCTGTCTCGGTATTTAATATAGACCCACTCGGACTGGGTTAGGTTGTAGCACAATATCGGTTATTACGTGGGGGGACCCGAGCGCGAACAAGGCTTACGTGGGATCGGGTACAAAGCTTGTCTTATACAGAAAATATTAGGTTGGTGCAAAAATGACATAATAATGTCGTTTTTTGACGTATTTTTTAACGTCAAAAAACGACATTATTACGTCATTATTTTTGCACCAACCTAATAGCTGGACAAGGCGACAGAACGGATACTACAAGGTCTCGGGACCTTGGAAGACAATGATTTCCTAAGCATAGCTTGCACGTGGCGCAAGGTCGAAAGTATGGGGCACCCAGTGAGGATCGAACTCACTATTGAGTTGTAAATTGATTTATCGAGACAAGCTTGCTAACCATTGCACCCAACCGTCTTGGTATTTACCCAAGACTTCCCCACAAGGTGGGAGGTGGCACAACACCTTTTTTTTAACGTGGAGTTATTCAGAGTGCGTAGGATGGGCAAAAATTGCCCGTAGACCCAGTATACACACGGAGTCAGGTAGCCTTCTACCTCACCAGTGCAGACTCTGCCCTTCGGAATAGCTTCTTCAGAGTTCCTTTCTGCCCGAAGGCAGAAAGGGCGACAAGCTGAGTATCATCTCACACAGAGGTTTTGCTGTCTCGCCCTAGTCCCACATTCCGTTCTCACATTTACACACGTGTGGTTGAGTCTGCATAACAAGTATAACACCACTCCCCCCACTGTAAAAAAAATGTCTTCTATTTAACAACTAGAGTGGATATCAGGAAAAATTACATTGTCGCTCCAATAATAATGCCCGACTTCTTTCCTTTATATTCTGAGTTTTAATTGATTTATATGCGTCTTGTGTAGGCCATTTTTTTTCCTGAATTAAATACGCCACCATATTGCTGATGGGTTTATAGATCCATCACGGTTTTCTATTTTTGTTTACCAACTTTTTCATCCCAAAATGATAGTGGTTCGTCTTTTTCAAAAAAAAAAAAAAAAAAAAAAAAAAAACCTACTTTTCTTTTTTCAGTGTACTCGTCGACAGTAGTTTATCAAATTCCGGTGAAATACCATCAAGTTTGCCTATAAAATGTAAGAAAATTTTAAGAACACAAGAAATAAAAAAAATTAAAAAAAAAACAAACTTTAAGAGAGTTATAATTTGTCTATGCTATAGTTGAGTGATAGTAGTTCACTTGCAGATTGCTGCTGTATTTTCCCATATGAGCGCTAAATACGGTTTTGCTGTATCCCACCCAATCGTTCTCACATTTATCCACCTGTGGGAGAGTCCCTATCGTCGCTCGTGGTATAGCATCTTCCCTGTAGAAAATATCTTGTCTTTAATAACTGGAGCAGGTATCAGGAAAAATTACATAGTCGCTGCAATAATGTCTGGCCGTTTTCCTTTATATTTCTCATGTCCTCACTGATTTATATGTTGCTTGTGTAGGTCATTCTTTTTCCTGAATCAAATACGCCACCATCTTTGCTGATGGGTTTTATAGATCCATCACGGTTCTATATTTACCTATTTGGTAATGCCAAAATGATTGTGGTTCGTCTTTTTGAAAAAAAAAGGTTGTAATTTTATTTATCAATGTAATCATCGGCAATAGTTTATCAAATGCTGACGTTATTTTCTAATTAAACATTTGTTCTGTCACAATAAATGGCCAGAATTTGTTGAAGAGACTCTTCCTTCAATTGATTTTTTTTCAATGTCGTTTTAAAAGTATCGAAAACTTTTTCTGCGTATCAATTTGATCTCGGATGCTACGGTGGTTTTGTTACATGTTTGACGCTTCTCTGCCAAATTCTTTGAATTCAGCTGCAGGAAATGGTGTACCATTATGTTATTATTGTGTCCAGAATTCCAAATCTGGCAAACATTTCTTTGTAATATTTTAATGATACCCCTGATTATCGCTCTGCTACATCTAGTTTCGACCACTTAGGAAGAAATTGTACTATTACAAAATAGTTTTAGCTATTCATATATAACCTGGGCTATTGCTTTTTTGTTTTTGGCCAAGGATGAATTTTTACTGGTGGCGATTTAGCGGTTAACGTAGAGTCTTGGCAATCCTTCATTAGATCTTTGACATCCTAATCTATGCCCTTCCAGTTTACTTAACTTCGCATCAATGCTTTCATGCAAGATATCACAGAGTGCCCGTTGTGGAACTGTTTTAATATTATTTTTGTAAAGTCTCTGGTATTACTATAGATACATTAAACATTCGTCATATATAGAAAGTGACTTTTCTTTACCACCGAGCATTTGTTTTCCCCCGAATCTCAGATATTCGCGCTCTTTTATAATACTGTCTTTTTATAATATCTTCTTTCGTAATCGATAAAACTCTTTTTTCCACAGAGTATATTTTATTTCTTCTTCGGTTTTTATCGAGGCAATAATGGTATCGTCAAGTAACCCCCATCATTTAGGTATTAATCTCGACACACTGTCCCATTTCTTTAGATGTCACTCCTCAATAAAATCATATCCTAGGAATATAATAGCCAATCGTTATAGGCCTTTTGTACGGTAATGTCTTTTTTTGAGCAGAATATTCCCAAAGCTTGTTTATTGTCGGTTTGTAGTACAAATTTTCTACCATATAAGATTCTGTGGAATATTTTTTATTGCAAAAACTGACAATGCCTCTTTGAATTTGGCTATAATTTCTTTCCGCTAGTAACAAAGTTCATATATAATAGCAGTTTTGTTTTTCCGTCCTTTTTTGAGTGTAGTAATTCAACTACGATTATGTATTCAGTAGCATTGGCAGCTACTATTATTTCCAGTGAAGTTTCAAGCGCAAGCAAAGAAGTGAGTATTTTCAAAAATTCCTTTTAAATATCTTCTGGTAGTCAGCCGACCAATTTCATTGTTTATATTTTTTTTGTAGTAGCTCATTCAATGGAACTCTCCAAACTATCCAAAAGAAATAAAACGATTTCAAATAAAATCTTTTTGTCCTAATTTTGGTCATTATCGGCCTCCATATTTTTTTCTGGTTATATTTTGACTAGTATTGGCTTCCGTAGAAGCACTCTTTTTTGATCCGTTTCAATTCGAGTACTCCACAAAGTCATTTTTGTCTGGCTTATCAGATTTACCGCACCATCCGAACAAGTGTTTTCGGACCGACCGATTTTATTGGCCATATTTTTTTTTTAACGGGTAAGCCTAGCAGGACGTGCATTTTTGCTTGTGGTAAATGATATAATGTAAGGGAGTGGTGCTCGGAACAAAAAGCTGACACGAAATATAAACGTTGAAAAATAAAATGTGAAGAAAAATAATTGAATACAAATAAAAGGATACAAATTAACAAATACAAAACCCAAATGGGATAAGATTGAGAGAGAGAGAGAGAGAGAGACTATCCAAAAGAAATAAAACGATTTCAAATAAAAGTTCTCTCAAAGACGAATCAGTAAATAAAATTTGACTAAAGAAATATAGATTTTCGCTGATTGACTAAAGAATAAAAAATATAAAATAAATTTCGCCAAAGAAACAAGAAAAAAGGATGAAAAGAGATTAAGCTAAAAACTATAAACTAAGAAAAACAATAATCTTGGTGTGTATGTGGGGGGGAACCAATATATATATATATATATATATATATATATATGTGTGTGTGTTGGTCGAAAGCAGAGGATGGGAAACTGAAAAAAAATAAAATAAACAACTACAAGGAAAAAAATTCAAAATATCAAACAATTAACAAAGAACAAAATTTTCCGATCAAAATGTTTCTTCAACTAAAAAGGATAAATAAACAATTAAAAGCAAACTATAAATTATACGGAAGAGAAAAGGAATAAAACAAAAATAAAATTAAAAAAAACAGTCGTCTAGAAAGACTTACGTCAGACCTGGAAAAAAAATTACAAATATTTGGCAAACCCGAAAAGAAAAGTGAATTAAAGGACTGAAAAATCCTTTTAATGTGTACAAGAATATATTAGAAAGAAACCATGCCAATAACAAATTGAACGGAATCGGAGAAATTCCTGAATAAAAATCAACCAACTCTTGGCAACAATTTAATAATAAAAAACCGCGAATAATATCAAAATAAATTGGAACATTCCATCTGAAAATCTCGAGAAATAGACAAACAAACAATCCCGTCAATCAAATGGCAACCTAGATAAGTTGTTCTACTGTCACGGGATGCCAGACTGTATGCACTTGATTACTTGTATTTCCTTGGGGTCTTGTCGACTTGTACAGTGAAATGAAAAACACTCTCGTATTAGTCAAGTTTGTTTTCTTTCTCTTATTTCTTATCAGACGCTTTACTTTTATATATATATATATATATATATATATATATATATATATATAGCTAGAATAAGAAGGAGTCTTTTCGAAAATATTTATTCTAAGAGACCAATTAATCAAATGAAAAATCATATTATACTCTTTAAAATATCTGAAGGCATGAAACTTTTACCAACACAACACTCATAAAATTTGCGATAAACAGAAATAAATCTTTGCAAAATAGAATACTTACTGCCATAAACAATGGGTAAGAAAATGTGTGTATAGGCACTGATAGCAAAGTTTCATTGGCCTTAATGTGGTTCACGGAAATCAATTGCTACTTCTAAAATGCAGATCGAACAAAATATACAGAAGAGTATATCTAACAAAACTAGCTGAAAGCATGTAAAGTGAAAATAATTGCCTAAAAGAGGAACACACCACCATATATATCTTAAATGTTATTTTTAATGGATACCCGCATTTGAGTATAAGTACTGTTTATTTTCCATAGAATCTTTGCAATAAAAATTGGTAATAATGGCAAAGATTTGTCAGGATTTGCCGGTGAATCGACTTCAAAAAACTTTTATTTTCCTTGTGATATAATTTATTGGTTCTAGTGACACCTGTTTATCAGTGAAACTCACCGAGTTATCTCTCTTTTCACGCAAGCCAGAATCGGCTGAAAATTTGATGTTTGGAAATTTAGTCTAACATTTGGGATGCGTGCATATATATATATATATATATATATATATATATATATATATATATACTTTCTTTATATAAAATAATTGTCGGACTTTGGCCATTTCATAATGTGGTTTCAAACTTACGGTATCCTTAACGCTTTATTTATGAAAACTAATGAACATTATATCATTATTAAAAAAAATAATTGCATGAGGTTGGGTGTAATAGAAAGGGAGGAGGAGTTTGTGAAGAATGAAGAAGAAGAAGATGAAAGGGGAATAGAAGAAAGTCAAGGGGATTGTAAATGTATCTCTGTGGGGTCAATTGAAATGTACATTTTTATCAATTATTTTTTTAACCAGCCTCATATTGTACTTAAGAACTTTCTAATATGTAAGCAAGGATTCAATACTTTGGCTTTCTGGTTCAGCATGTCAGCAGCTTATTTTTACTTTTATTTTTTCACACATGTATGGACCACTTTCTAATACTACGGTTTCCTGGTCTGATTCAACTCTGGCCATTAACCTTTTATATATATATATATATATATATATATATATATATATATATATATATATATATATATATATAATGTACTCTCCCGTCGGTTTTGAGGTATGAGGATCTGACAGCTTAATTGATTCAGTTATGAAATTTTGTGCGATAATCTTAAGTGGCACTTAAGACCTGCAAGTGATTTGCAAAGAAGGCCACATATGGACCAAGAGTGAGGATTGAGGTGAGATCACTGTTAGATTGGCTGACCTTTTAGATGTTTCTCTCGCTTCTTGAAGATGATTCAGACAAGCAAATTGAAAACTGCTGAGTCCACAAAAACACGTTGATCTCCATTCTTCCCGCTCCAAGGCTAAGTGCTTAGTGTTGTTATGTGGTATATTGACAGCTGACAAGTTGCTTTTCAGCTTGTCTTTGTATCTTAGCCATGAGCATCCTAAATTCCTGTAAGCCTGATCTAACTGGCTGTACATTAGGATCTCGGGTGTCCTGTCATCAGACACTCTCATGACATGACAGTCCACCGTAACTGAGACTGTATGAGAAAAGTCTTTATTCGTCCAATATTACAGCTGTTAAACAGGTCTACGTTAGATGTCCTATCTTGAAGGTTAACTCCACAGATTGCAAGCAGACAGCTTTTATGGAAAACATCCAGCTGGTGTATGTGGTACCTGTATGGAGTCCACGAGTCTGAGCCATACAAAAGAATGGCAAGTACAACAGCTATGTAAACCCTAATTTTCGTATCCAGTCAAATACCCCGCTCATTCCACAACCCTGGTGGTTATATATATATATATATATATATATATATATAATGTTTCTTCAGTACATCGGCTCTAAAGTTTCGCCACATATACCTTTTCTCTTTATATCTTTTCAATTGCCATGACTTCATCGTTGGCTTTTGCATGTTTGGAATCTGTAGTTGGCAAGACTTGGTAACCCATTCTTATATGCTATTTATACCAAATCGAGCAATAGAATATATGGATTCGTGATGTTTCTGCGGGTGTTAATGCGGATGCGTACATAGCCTGATAGTAATCGATTCACTCAGTCTACTATTCGCACTGATAAATGTTTCGCTAACCGCACACAGGTTATAACAATACAGGTATATGCATCTATTTTTTCATATCATTAATCCTGAAAAGCAGATTAGTTCAAGCACACTTTTGTTTTGCTTTTTGTAAAATTTCATTCCGACAATGAACCAAGTAGAGTGAAACGGAATCGCAAATATGTATTTGCGCTTTAAGGTGGCCAGATCTGACAAATAAGCCTATCACAAAGCAAATATTTTAAATAAATATACATAAATAAATAAGGTTGATATTATTCCCAGGGCCGTATTTATATAAAGTTAGTTACAACTTTGTATTGTGCTTGAACTTTATTCAAATCAGTATTGCTTGTAGTATTAGTCATCTGTGCAGTATATTGTGTCCGAGCGTTACGAATCTTTCGGAATTCTTTGCAATTGAAAGGAATACCAGTTACCATTTAAATACGTGTCTTTCTCAATTTTGGACAAGCACGAAAAAATACATGTTAGACAAGATTGACGCAGTGGATTCGAACGAGGCTCCAAAAAGAACTTCTACGTCAGGAGGTTCATAATATCTCGCTTTAAAAGAAATTTAGAGAAAATAATTTAAATTGCCTTTGTGAATCCAAAGGCATTCTTTATTGTAAAAAATAATAATAATACAACTGAAACAATTTCTTAGTCTAGTGAATATCTCATTCTATTCATTCAAAATGAAAATTAATTTTTTTTAAAGAATATGAATTGAATGACAACGTTCATCCAGATTTTTTTCTTTGTTAATCTTTTGTCAGGTTGTGTTTCAGATTTGAAAATGGGAAAAAGAAATAAAAAAAGAAACAGAACAAAAAGCCAATAGAAATAAACAAAACATTTGATGGTATAAACAAATTAACAGAAGAGTACGTAGTCGAAATGTCAACGAATGCAGGAAAGACTTTGATCATATTAACATATATATAAAAATAAATTCTGTATTCAGATATTGGAAATATTTTACATCAGTCAGATATATTTAAGAAGGAATATATATATATATATATATATATATATATATATATATATATATATATATATAATATGGTGAATTATAAATATATAATGGTGTGTAATATAAATATATATATAATATAGTGTATAATATATATATATATATATATATATATATATAATATGGTATATAATGTATACATATATAATATGTTGTAAGATATATAATATAAAAGCTGGCCACTCGTATTCGAGGATAATTGTCTATAACCCTATTGCAGAATCTCGCTATGGCATATTTGTGTTTGTGCAACTATGCTGAGCAGGCCTTCATTACAGTTTCTGGCAGAGAGTGTGTTAGCTAGAATGATCAACAATCTGAACAACACTAGCGCACTCAAACCCTCGTTCACAATGACTTGTGACTTCGTGCTAGGACTGCTATCGACGGCCCCAAGTGTTCCGTCTATCAAAATTCATTCACAAAGCTTGGGTGGGGTTGTTTTTCCGGAACTTTCCAAAGATGCCGCATGCTATATATATATATATATATATATATATATATATATATATATATATAAATAATGGACACTCACGTCGTTTTTTGACATATGAGTGTCAAGTTCCTAGGAATCAACAGTCAGACAACCCCACATACTACTTGATTACAGTGGAGAAGGTTTTGTTCAGAACCGATCACACTTTTTGCAGAGCCGATTAAAGGACCCGGTGCACCGTGTGCCATAAGTTACGCATATTCAGAGTTGTTCCTCACCTAGACCAGTTGCCATCGAAGGCTATAGAACCCAGTCTCTGCTACTATTTACATATATATATGGTGTATCAAAAATACATTTACAATCTTAACATACATAAATAGACACACACATATATATATATATGGGTTATCAAAACAATTTTTTACAAACTTAACATACATAAATATATATGTATATAATATATATATATATATATATATATATATATATATATGCATACATATATATGCATAATTATATTTATTCAAAAATTATAACATGAACATGTTATAACATTACTACAAAAATAACCATTTTGCTTCAACACTTCAGGTTTTTTATCAAGTGATGCTGTTGAATGCAAAGTCTCGCCACGTATACCTTTTCTCTTTATATCTTTTCAATTGCCATGACTTCTTCGCTGGCTTTTGCACGTTTGGAATCTGTAGTTGGCAAGATATATATATATATATATATATATATATATATATATATATATATACATATATATATATATATATTATTATTTATATATTATATGCGCGGTACTTATTAGAAAGCCACCACTTCCATAATAACACCAATACACGCAATCTACATAAACCCAAATTAAAAAAAAAATTAATCAGTTTGTCTGACGATCGCAAAAGCGTGAAACCCACAACTCACAGCAATCCAACCAAATATATACATACATATATATATATATATATTTAAAAATATGATTCCAACACACTGCATAAGAGTTCTCATGTTTCAAAACAAGAGCCGGAAACTTCAATATAATTATTTGAATTAAATTGAATTAAAGTAAGCTCTGTTCCATCTTCAAGCGAAATTTTTTTGGGAATAACTTATTTCTGAAATTTACGTGTTTTAATAGCCTATTCATCATTGAAATCAAAATGTCCATGGTAACGGCCAGCGCGATTTTTCATATATAAAAGTGGGGCAGGGTGTTAATAATTTGTATCAGTATAGAGTTACATTTATAGATGTCAAGTCAGGGTAAGGTTGGGGTGTCTAAATTTAAAACGGAAGAGGATTACGTCTAAGCTGGTTGACGTGTCTATGGAGATTTATTTATTTTTTTATTTTATTTTTTCTGAAAGGGTTTTGAGTATATATTAAAAAAAAAAAACTGCCGTAACATTTGCTTTTGACGACTTCATAAAAGGTTATTTTTTTGTAGGGTATTTAAGCTATTTATTAGGACTATGGATTATAAAAAAAAAATTATGTTAATTATTCAATGAATTTTTTTCAACTTTTCCGCTCCACAATATATAAACGCTTGTTATTGCATTAAGATAATACAAATGTAAAAAAAAATAAAATAAAAAGAATGTACATTTGAAGTTTAAACAATATCTTAATTTAAAATAAAACAGCATTTGAAAAACAAAAAAAACAAATGATTAAATTTACTATTTCAGCGGAGGTATTTTCTTGCCTATCACGACCTCAAATAAATAAATATCTACACTAAATGCGGTCTTTTAAAAAACTTAGTCTCTTTGCCTATGTTCAATATATATAAGACTCTACGTTAAAACGAATCGAGTTCTCCCAGTCACTGGTGTGTTTATCTTAAAATAAATACGTCTACAATCACCTTCATCCCCGCCGGGGTAGAGTCTCCGATTGATAAAAAAACTTAGTCTCTTTGCCTATGTTCAATATATATAAGACTCTACGTTGAAACGAATCGAGTTCTCCCAGTCACTGGTGTGTTTATCTTAAAATAAATACGTCTACAATCACCTTCATCCCCGCCGGGGTAGAGTCTCCGATTAATACCGAATCAGTCGAGTTTCGATGTCTAACCACACTGATGAGCTGTGAAACATCGGAACAGTCTGTCTTTGGTTGACTATATATATATATATATATAATACTATTATATATATATATAATACTTATATATATATATATATATATATATATAATACTATTATATATATATATATATATACTATTATATATATATATATATACTATTATATATATATATATATATACACTATTATATATATATATATACTATTATATATATATATATATACTATTATATATATATATATATATACTATTATATATATATATACTATTATATATATATATATATACTATTATATATATATATATATATACTATTATATATATATATATACTATTATATATATATATATATATACTATTATATATATATATATATATATATATACTATTATATATATATATATATATATACTATTATATATATATATATATATACTATTATATATATATATATATATACTATTATATATATATATATATATATATACTATTATATATATATATATATATATACTATTATATATATATATATATATATACTATTATATATATATATATATATACTATTATATATATATATATATATATATATATATACTATTATATATATATATATATACTATTATATATATATATATATACTATTATATATATATATATATATATATATATATATATACTATTATATATATATATATATATACTATTATATATATATATATATATACTATTATATATATATATATATACTATTATATATATATATATATACTATTATATATATATATATATATACTATTATATATATATATATATATACTATTATATATATATATATATATACTATTATATATATATATATATACTATTATATATATACATATATATAATTATAATGCAATTATAATTTCGAGAGTACTGTTAAGACATGGGCGAATTTGACAACTAGCAGCTCTCAGTGCTAACGCATCGCTCTTCATTAATGAATAGAGCAATCTGGCTGGCTGGGGTTTGTTTACATTCATAAAATCAATATGCTAGAATTCGTCTTTCTCTCTGCCGAAGCGCCGATGGTTTAGGGGTAAAGACTTCGATTGATATTAAAATCGGTCGGGTTTCGATCTTGTCGCACTGATGAGCTGTGATACCACGAAACATGGTGTACGAATTATATATATATATATATATATATATATATATATATAGTATATATCTCCAAATGTAAAAGAACGAAGAGTAACAGTTCAGCATTCAAAACATTAATTTAAAACAGGGCTCAATACAAAGGTAGACCAATAAATATTTATTTATGATGCTGTGTTACATTAGAACATGCACATACCCACTACAAAACTGTACATCTTGTTTCATCTACTACCTGATGAAATGTTAAAAGAAAATTTTTAATGTTGTTACAAAATTTACATTATTGTAGTGGCTATATACATTTTTAATGTAATACTGCATAATATATATATATATATATATATATATATATATATATATATATATATATATATGTATGTATCGCCCACGTCAGTGAATCTCAATACTATAGAAAACCATGTTGGAAAGAGATTTGAACTGTTGCTGAGTAGTCAATCTACTTACACGTGATGTTATGTGAAAAAACGTGTGAGAATTCTTCTAGAATATCGTCGAATCTATGACACGAGTAACTGAGACGGTTCGATAGGCAGCATTATCTAACCCGGTACTAAAAGAATACAGAAAAAAGATATTCAACCGACGAACAGATCCTTACAAAATTATTTCTTTCGATTTTTGGATATGGCCCAGAACGAGATGATGGGTTTTCAGCACTCCACTGTCAAAGAAAAAGAAATACTTTTTTGTTTGTGTAAGAAAGTTAATTCTTTTGCCAAAATCAACCAACAACTGATTTTACTTACTATCTATTGGCACTGACAACATCTTTCGTTGCGAATATCTTCATGTTATTTTTCTGAATATATATGTTGACTTCTGGCGCAAACTTGTTCCGAGAGTTTCTGTAAAATAAAAACGTATCCATTTATTAGCGAATTTATTTAGCTTATCTAATTGTTTGACAAGAACGTGTCTTTCTAAAAATAGAATTTTCCATTATAATTTATCGATTAGAAAGCAATTTTGAATCATCACTTTACGCTGAGACGAAATGCACGTTGGCACTTGAAAAATCGCATCATAAGAATTTGAAGATGTATTCATGCAACCTATCATTATACAATGGCGTATATGTCAGACATACATATTTTATCAAATAGAATTTTTATCTGTTTGTAACTCTAGATAGTATAGTCTATTTATTGTTTGTCAATTTGCATATATTAATATAAGGATTAGAAAATGCAATCTTATGAAGGGAAAACATTTTTATGAAGAAGATATTTTCTTAGACGAGAGTCTCTCACTCTTTATGAAAACCGAATCAATTTAATAAAAGCTGTTATAATTCTTGTACGAGATTCTATTTTTTTTTTATTTTATCTACAAAAAAGCTATCGAAAAGTTTACGGTTCTACGACCTTGTAAAATCTAAAAAATGACCAATCAGATTTATGTAAGCATCCTCTGGATTTGGACGAAACTATATCAGTGGCCGCTCGTAATGGAGACACGTCCACGTTTTTGTTCTCTCATATACAGGGTATTCCAAAAAATTGACGGTAGTCCAGCTCATGCCAAACACGTTGTGGCACGTCTTGCATGACATTATACAGCGTGTCAGTGATTCTTTGCTTAAGTTCTCCTAGGATTATAGAAAGGGGGATATAGAGCTGTCCTTTGACATAGGCTCTTATAAAAAAAAATAAAACGGTATCAAGTCAGGTGGATGTAGGGGCCATTTCAACATTTCCTTTATCAATGGCACGCCAAGTCAATCTTCCTGACAGTCTCATTGAGAAATCTGCACAGTTAACTTACTTTTACACAATTTGTTAAAATTTGAGATCATTTGAGCGAGAATTGGCTATCTCATTAAACTACAAAATGATGTCATTTTTTAGGAACCTGTATAACCGAAAGGAAATTACTACAAAATGATTAATAAATTTTTATTTTATAAATTTACAGTTCAAAGACCAGCATTAGTAACTGCCACTAGGGGATGAAAACAGAATTAACATTGAATTCTGTAAATATTCAAAACGCCCGCGGTTTCACATTTATATATCTCCAGACATTTCTTATTTTTCAACGTTCAGTATAGTGTATTTAAGTAGCAGTAATTCAAGAGTTTTGTGAAATTCGCCCGACAATGTCTCTCATTTTCAGTTTTGATGTATTTTCCAAGTTTAAAAAGAAAATGGACATCAAGATCAAAATTGTGGATAAACAGTCCGAAGCGCATGTTTTGTTTTGTTCTAATATTAGATCAGCGGAAAGGTTCGTACCCAGTTAGAAAATTAAAAACAAAATTTCAATGACCATCAAAAAATAGTCAAATAAATAGTCTCCATTGATTTTTTAACAACTCTCTCCCTTCATACCAGGTTTTTCGTAGTAACTTTTTTTTTTTTTTGGTGGGGGGGTCGAAGCTTGTGAGGCAGTTTTCGACTGACCGTAAGGAGATAATTTTTTTGTCATTTAAATTGTTGTGTGAATATTCGAGCAAATGAAAATCCGAAGGAACTAAATCAGGAGAATACGGTGGATGCTGGAGGATTCCCCAATTCAAATCTTTAAGCTTCTGCAACGTCTGTTTTGCTTTCCTTGTCTTTGTGGAATATGATACCGTTTCGATTTTCAAGAAATCTTCAGAAGTCTTTTTTCAAAGTGAAAGGAAATTAAGATATCGATTTTCAAAATTTCAGCTATCTCTTCCGACGAAATCTACGATTCCTTCTCCACGATGGCAAGTCGAGTGTGTACATCGAAGTCGGAAGGTCAGCCGGAGCGTGGTTCATCGTTTACGTTAAAAATAACGCCCACGAAATCTGCTAAACCAGTTTTTGACCGTCCGAAGAACAATCGTAATAAACTTTTTGAATATTTTTGTCGTAGTTTCGCCGCTTATTCCTTTACAAAATTAATGGAGCATAATATGGCAAACTTTCAACTTTTTGGTCTCCATCTTTGAGGCTTCCATTTATGGACAGAATGTCAAGACTCAACAAAGTCCAACTAATAACTGAAAAATGAAAGGTTTCAATCTAGAACACGTGAGAAATCAGCAATAAAATAAACGCCAGTTTCAAGATGCAGTCATTTTATGTTGATGAAAGTAGTTTACGAACTTCTGCAATGAGATGATACTTTCATTCGTATTTGTCATTATCAAGATTTGGGTACCATATTAAAAACAGTATCATACTAAAAACGTATTCTTTTGGATACAACCTGTCATCTATTTTTTTTTTAAATATATTCTAATGCGTCCTGATAAGACGATAAACTATGTCCAACAGCAAAACCTCTGATCGGGAGGTTTTAAGGATCGTGGAACCACCTCTTATTTTCTTGTTTTGCCAGGTTCACTTTAATCCGGTGTGGCAAATGGTTAACCCCCAAATTAGGGTCGAAAGACTATGAAAGTGTAAAATTATGTTTAATACCAGCAACAAAAGTTTTGAGAAAAAATGATTACCAGCAATACATTATTAACAGATATACATTTTTGAAGAAAAAAAATATTGCCAGCAATACATTATTATAAATCATTATTACCAGCAGTACATTTTTGAAGACAAAAATATATTACTAGCAATACATTTTTGAAGGCAAAAATATTACCAGTTATACATATTTGAAGGGAAAAATATCAGCAATATATTTTTGGAAGAAATCTTACCAGCAATAATAATCTTATCGGCATTAATAACCCATTGAGTTTGATACGTCGTAAAGCAAACCAAATCAATTCTAATGTCAGCGCTCTAAAATGTTATTAATATTGTATTTGGCTGTTTACACACTTGAATTACGCCATTTTAAATTAATTTGAGTTTATTCTATTAACTGCTTGTCTGTCTCGTTGTGGATCGGTCAATTGGTATACCGCAATGATAATGTCGTGAAAAAATATGTCTATGTACTTACGTAGATGTATCACTGCGGAATCAAGTAGATACACGATTTAATGAAAACACAATTAAACTTAACGATAATACGGCACCTGAAACCCTTATATTTAACTTTAGGTTTTTTTTGGACCTTATATTCTCATCCCCGATATCTGCGATACTCTCTAATAAATGCGTGAGTGTTTCTTATATCTGTCTTATATCTTATATCTGTCATGCAGTGTGTTTTCACGCTTGCAAAAACCAGACGCAATTGTGAGCTCACGTGATTCTGCATTCGACGGTCGAAATGCCATCTCTTTTTGACCCTCCGAAGAGCTGGAGAACAATCGTAATAAACCTTCTGAATATTGTTGTTGTTAAAATTTCGATCCCTAAATGTTCTGGTATAATACTGAATGCAAATTCTATTCTGGGGTGGCATTAAACTGTTTTAAACTTATCTTTCCTAAACTAGAAAGTGAATACTGCACGTGTCTTGCCCATATATAGAAGTTGTACTCCAATTTCGGCTTAATCTGACTCTTGTAAGGATTTTAAGCTAGAAGAAATTGTAATGATTTGATAAAGACCGTAGGTACTTAAATTCTGAGCGAAAGATTTTCATTCGAAAATGCTATATTTTCAGGAAAAAAGATATTTCTTCTGACGAAGCACTGATTAATAAATAATGGTTTCTCATTAAGAATCAGTTCTTTTGTGTAATATGAAGATAAAAATAAACCAGTAAATCAATTGGAAAAGAATATAGATTATAACATTCAGAAAATGAGATGTACGTCTTTATATTAGATTTTATTTTGCTTTCATTTACTTTTATTTGTCGTTGGGAAATTATTAATGCCTTTGCTCCTAGGCCTGAGATTTTACAGATTCTAAAACGAAAGTATAATAATGAAAAACGGATTTTTTTCTCAAGATATGCTGTCATCCGTAACGAAGTGGTTAAGATATATTTTTTCTATTTATTCAAATATTATTATACTAATTCTAACATGAAAACGTATGCATGATTCAAATATTAAAATACATCATCTATCCAAAGGGATTTGGTATGAATTTTAATTTTTCTTTTCTTTGATTTCTTCGTCATCCTGCATTTTGCTAATTGGGTCCACGAGCATTTAAAAAAAAATTACTGCGTGTTAAACTTTTAATAATAATGTTCATTTATACGAAGTTTTTTTTGTAGTTGATAATTTTATTTGTATTGGAAATATCTCTGTACATTTTCTTTAATAAAATGATACAGTGTGACGATGCAGCAAAGACTTGTCTATTTAAAAGATGGATAGAGAATTTGGGCTTCTATAAAAAGTGATAGATGCATTCGATCAAAAATGGTCGTAAGAAAAAAAATAACAGAATAAATACGAAGTAAAGTGAATATAATTTTAAAATTTCTTTGGATAATCTTGGAGTTCTGAAGAAACTCAATGATTTCAACTCTTCAATTCACCCCCTCCAGCTATTATTAATATAAAGGAATATATGTTGTCAATTATTCCACTGCTCTTTCGTGCCAATAAAAGTTAACCTTGGAGTAGTGGTACACAACATCACCAAGACGCTGTGGTTTTTGAAGAAAGTAGTTTAATTCACCGGGTGGATTTGCCAATCACACCACAACTGTTTTTTGAAATTAGAATTTTTTAAAGATTTTTTTCTTCTGTATTAGTTGTCAGTTAAGGTAAAACATCCCAGTCCTGCTCTATTAACCTTTATATCCAGGGAGGAGAGATTGATTCATACCTATCCAAACAGCATTTGTCCGAAAGCAAACGCAACGCATTCACGTATATTTCCCTTTCCTGGTCAATAAACGTCAAGATTTGCGCTTATTCACATGTATTCCTGATCTTAATTAGTCGTATTGGTTGTCCAAGTCTTTAACTGAGAATAGGAGTTAGTGTTTCTTTATCACAACTTTTTTTCTTTATATGATATATTCCTTCTACGAGGTTAGTACTCTTCTTCCTTTTCTATGTGCCATGTCCTTCAGTACGTTGGCGATCATGGCTCTCTACAATTTTCTGTCTTTTGCAGCACTTTAAAAAATTGTCTTTTTGTTATCGCTCTTAAACCTTGTTGCGCCATCATTTACTGAAGCTCGCTTGCTAGGTTATAGATTATTTTTCTATCCCACTTGCCTTCAGTCTGTCTTGTGAGTATCAAATATTTCCAAGCAGTCCTTCCCCATGACGTGTCCAAGAAATTTCAACTGCTTCTTTCTTACTTATATTATTTACATTATTTGGACTGTTATCCTCATCTTCATTGCCATATTCACAACGTTTCGGTCGTTGTACGCTCCGGCCTTCTTCAGGTTATTAGAATTTCGAAACCTCTATTTCGTTCATTTGGGTAGATTTCTCTTGTTCCACGTGCCATGTCTCTGCTGGATGTCTCAGGTAATTCCCTTTAACTCAACTCTTTCCAAGTTTTTGGTTCACCATTGCTTCATTCAATTTCTTCTCTCTTCTTCATCCGTGAAGAAACTGTCCAGCATCCACTGCTATATAGGAGAACTGGTATTACGTAACAATTCAGTATTCTTTTTTTCGCACAATTTATCCATCAAACGCATTTTTCATAGGGACATCTAGTGCCAAAATAAAATCTCCGTCTTGGGTATGCCAATCTACCTCCTGCAGCAAGATTTCTGATCGTGAGGTTTTAAAGAGCGTGGAACCACTTCATAATGGCTGGTGTTCCCAAGTACCTCTTGACCTCGAACGGT
>OZ010582.1:129745239-129841352 GCA_963932145.1 Acanthosepion lycidas | reverse complement strand
TATATATATATATATATAAGATAAAAGGCTCAAACATTAATATTCCATGGTTATAATTTATTACATCGGAATCGGAATCGTAATCACGATCCAAATCATCAGACATACAAATTCAAAAAGAAATCGGAAAATATCTTCTTTGATTTAGAAATTAAATATAAGTAGAAAAAAGAAAGAAAAACGCATGCGATATTAATATATTAGGTTGGTGCAAAAAATAATGGCGTTTTTCTCACATAGTAACATGTGAAAATATGTGAGAAAACGACATTATTTTTGCACCAACCTAAAAAGTTTTATGATCTCATTTTTGCCTATTTTCGGAGCGTATAACGTGTAGAATAAGTATGAGTGTAAAACAATTTATCTGAAAGTATTACTTGTAAAATATATGCAAACAAATATTTTAATAACCATAATCTAAGACATATTAGGTGGAGGGGTACATAAGAGAGTAGGAAATATATCAAAGGAGGTGAGCTGTAATTTTAAACGCTTAGAATTAAGAATTTACCAATATTGTAATGTTAGATCCTTAATATATCTACAGAAAACGGTAGTTTCGTATATATATAAAGAGAGAGAGAGTTGTGTTTGTGCATATATATATATTGAGAGGCATTGATATACATGTGTTTGTGTGTATATATATAGAGAAAGAGTGAGTGTATGTATATATATATATATATATGTATGTATATATATATATATATATATATGTATATATATATATATATATATATATATATATATATGAAGAGAGAGTTGTCATACGTGTTTGTGTGTATATATATTGAGAGACATTGATATACACATGTGTTTGCGTGTATATATATATATATATATTTATAGTTGATATATATATATATATATATATATATATATACATTTATGAAGGGAGAGAGTTGTCATACATGTGTTTTTGTGTATATATGTTAAGAGACATTGATATACATGTCTTTGTATGTATATATAGAGAGAGAGGGAAAGAGAGCGAGAGTTGTTATATATATATATATATATGTTCGTATATATATATATATATATATACATATATATATATATAGATGTATATATACAAGATCTGTTCCTATATATATATATATATATATATATATACAAGATCTGTTCCTATATATATATATATATATATATATATATATATATATATATATAGGAACACATCTTATATATATATATATATGAATAGGTGTTCGCAGGCTCATCTTTCTCCGATTGGTGAGCACGTTTTCAATTCTGTTGCTTTTATTATTAACATGCAACCTTCTGGACTGTGTAGAAAACGGGTGTGGAAATACAGTTTGGCCTTATTCGTGGAAACTACTTCCTGACCAGGAAAATAATTAGTAATATTTTTTTCCTTCCCGCTAAATGCCTACTGGCTAACTGATTACGTAGTATCAGTTGTTGATAACTTTTTTTTCTTGTCAGCGTCTTTGTTTTATATTGCCGACAATTCTGTTTCTGAGGAAGTGTCGCCTGTAAGGAGCCTCGAATCCTATTCTTAAACGTGATGCTTTTGTATCTATTCTAATAATAATAAAAATATGATCCTTGTCTTTAAAGCTATTTTCTTGGTGTGGCAATAAGTAAAACCTGTTTAAACATAAGTATATACATACACACACATATATATATATATATATATATATATATATATATATATATATATATATATATATATATATATATATTCTAATTCATTTACTTGTTTTTAAAAGATTCTAATACAATTACTTGTTTTTAAAAGAAATATAGTATATTAAATATTAAAAGTGAGTTTTTTTTAAACTGTAGTTTAAATAAAACGTATTCTGGCGTAAACACCAACAAAAAATCTTTACGTATACAAATAGAAAAAATGCCGTAAGAATTTTTGCCGTTAGCAATAAATTAAAAAAAAAATCCAGACGACATGCATTTAACGGATGTCAGAATTTATTGAAAATACATCCCTATTCCTACCGAAACGTAACTAACAACTGATAGATCAAAATACAGCGATAATGTACATCGAAACACCCCTTGTCTTGATGAATAGATTTCTCTGTATACTTGGAAACGTGAATTATGATATTTTGCTGTGCCTTTAAAACCCAGTAATTTAAAAGTTACTCCAAATTCGCTTGAGGATGAAATGGAACTAATGTCTTTAATTTAATTACAAAATTAAATTCGAAGCTTCTGGCTTCCATTTCTGAAACATGGTTAGAACTGTGTAGCGAAAAAACATTTTAAATCAATTAACTTATAATATATATATATATATATATATATATATTTAAACAAAAATAAATAAAGTTTAATTATAAACTTAACTTTATAATTAATACCCTGACACTTAAGATGCTACCAGACGTAATACGGAAAATTAAATAAGAAATGAAAGTATCTATAAAAAAATACCTTTTATTTAAGCATTAATAAAAAATAATACTTAATATAAAATGGAGTACACTTCCATTTTCCCGACTTAAGAAAACTCTAGAACATTCGAGAAATATGCTCGAGTCGTGGCTCTAGGTATCTCCAAAGCGTTTCATAGGGTTTCGCATGCCGGCCTACTTCACAAGCTTCAGGGTTATGGAATTTCAGGTCGATTGTTTAACTTAATACAATCATTCCTGTCAAACCGTGTATTGAATGTCGTCCACAACGCATTCTCCTCCAGCTCCTATCCCACGAACGCAGGTGTTCCCCAAGGCTCCATCCGAGGCCCATACTCTTTTTCTTATCTTCATCAACGATATTCCTGACGTCATAGATTCACAAGTAGGCATTTACGCGGAGGACACTACTATTTACTCCTGCGTCAAAAAGAAATCTAGTGTCGCTGACAAAGCTAACCTGGCTGTTCGTCTCGAAAAGGACCTCCAATCGGTTGTGAACTGGGGCAGGAATTAGCTGGTTAAATTTAACGCCTCAAAAACAAAACTACTGTCTATTACTCATCACAGAGAACCATCCTTGACCCCGTTAAGATGTTTGACGCTCAACTTCTCGAGAATTTCTCTTTGCGACTACTCGGCCTCACGTTGACTGCTCACCTGAGATGGAACAAATAGCCAAAAGCTTCATCCACCGCAAGGAATGTTGGCTCCTTGTGCCGGGTCAGGAAATTTTCTCGTCGCAGTAATCCTTTAAATCTACAAGTCAACCATTCTCCCTTGCATGTAGTATTGCTAATATATATGGTCCGGTGCCCCTTCTGTTTGACTCAAGGTTCTTGATAAGATCCAGAGATGGATATGCAATGTAATTGGCCCTGATCTGGCATCTCGTCTGTAGTCGCTCTCTAACAGACGTGTCGTCGCCTCCCTCTGTATTTTTTACAAATACTTTCATGGTAACTGCTCTGATGAAGTGCTTTCGCTGGTTCCAAGACTTCGCGAATTCAAGCGTCCTACGAGGCTGGTATCCCGCTCTCACCCTTTCACTGTTGAAACTGTTAAATTTAACCGTCTCTTCTACTCTAATAGCTTCACGACTCGCACCTCTCGCCTGTGGAACTCCCTCCCTTTTACCTGTTTCCCTGATAGCTATAATCTCCAACTATTCAAATGTAATGTCAATGCCTTGATCTATCCCCTATCCTTTTCTCCATTCTTTCCTCTGTCACTCCTATTAGGTGTCACTCCAATTCTCTGTAACCCCTTGCGTGCTAGTGGCTTCCTGCTTTGCTTGGGGTGAAACGCTTAAAAAATTAACATACAAAGACTCTTTTTGTCACAGGATGCAAGTTTGTTGCGTTTATCTTTAACTATCAGAGTTGTAATATATAAAATGATGTAAAACCAATAGGGTGAGTGTATAAAGATACAAATAAAGAAGAGGAAAAGTACTAATCACGATATTATACACATGTGCACACGCTCGAGCATGCGCACACGCTCGAGCATACGCACGCAAACACATGAACAGTCAATGAAAGAAGTCGAAAAAAAAATCAAACTCACTCCAATATAAAGCGCATAAATTAATTTTTAAATTAATAAAAAAAAAAGAAAAGAAGAAAAACGAGAAAAGAAGCAGTCAATTGCTGCTTCCTGCTGAGGAGAGGACAAAGCGATTACTAAAAGGCCCGTCTACAAAACTCTGCAGTCGGTGTTTTGTATATAAAATTAATCAACTAAGTGACAACTTTCACATTTGTATTAATTCTATAAATGCTCTCTCTGACATTGAGCACTTTATTGCTTGCCTTAAATGTCTTTCTTTTTCAGGCTTCCCGTGACTGACCCCATTTCTATCTCTACACTGTTTCAGTTATCGATATATATATATATATATATATATATATATATATATATATATATATATATATTGTACATATGTACGGAAGTACAGGTTCTTAGTTTTTTCTTTTTTTTTTCCCTTGGGTTTTAGTTTGTTAATTCACAAGCTAAAACACCGAAGATGTTACCGGACGAGTACAGCTGCTTACATTTGTAAATTTATTACTGTTATCTATCTATCTATCTATCTATCTATCTATCTATCTATCTCTGTCTCTGTCTCTGTCCCTCTCTCTCTCTCTCTCTCTCTCTCTCTCTCTATATATATATATATATATATATATATATATATATATATATATATATATATATATATAATTTGTTGTACAAAATTTTCTGAGCGCCATGAAATGAAAAACTATGTTTATTAACATTCATGATGATAATGGATAAAAAGTAAACGTGAAAAACTAGCTGGCTGGTTTCGAACTTCGCCAACACAGCTATAATCTTTGTTAATAAATTATAATAGAATTACCACAAAAAAGAGATGGACAATATGTATTGGGGGAAAGAAAAAGAAAAAAATATTGCTTAGATGGAAATTAGTTAAAGGACCAGTAAGAAGTGCTTCTGTTTACATAGAGAGGGTTTCAACGATAAATTATAAATGGCCTCCAACACTTTCAAGTGGTAATTCGAGTGGGACTTGGTAAGAATGGTAAATGAGTCTATACTGAAACTAGTAACACAATTATGGCCATTTATTTGGTGCTCTGCGATGGAAGACCCATACTTATTGGTCATAATGTCTGAAGAAGTGTACTTTACGGATTTTGGTTGGAACGTGTTGCTTTATTCTGACATCCAGTATTTGAGTCGTTCTCCCTATGTAGTGTGTCACAACCTACATTTAAAGGAATAAATTAACGAACTATTATGATCTGGAGAGAGAACGTCTTTCTCCATGGACGAGAAGACAGGCTTGGCAGTTTTACCTATCATCTATTATCATCATAAGTGGTAATAAAATAAATTTTGTCTTTTTATGGCGGTCATATATATATATATATATATATATATATATATATATATATATATATATATATAATTATTTATCCGAAACTTAATATGTTATAAGATCACTACAAAAATAGGCATTTTCTTTCAACACATCTGGTGTCTTATCAAGTGATGGTGTTGAATTATTGAAAAACAGAAAACAAAATGGCTATTTTTGTAGTCATTTTATAATATATTTATGTTATAATTTTCGAATAAATAATTATATTTCCTCTACTCTGTACTGAGCACTCTTTTAAGAATAGTACTTTTTGGTTATTGGAATTTATTCGGTATATATCAATCCTATACTTTTATACTCACAAACACACGCACGCACACAGACACACACACATATATATATATATATATATATATATATATATTGAGGAAAGAAGTATTCGTACACATAGCAATGGTTATTTATGAATAAACATTCTTTTAATATAATTAAGTGTACACAGATACATAATAACTAAATATGCATAGGAAACAGTAAAGAAAAAAGATTTAATGATATGCGTGTTTGTGGCAACTCGACAAATCCAATAAATATTTAGAAAAATAAAACAAAACGAATGTAATTTAATGTAAATTGTAAAATATATTGACAGTTTCTTATTGTCTTGTCAGCTAATACGATTGGCGATGTCGGGAATGCTCGCAACTCTCTCAGCCCGCACACCGAATGCACCATTCAATATAATTTCTAACTTCGATCAACGTTCCTTTTATTGATTGATTTTCTTTTCACGCTAATACATTTCAGGGCGAACACCGCACTTACAAAGTTTTATTTGTTCTCCGTTAAAGCGGCTAATTCTCGTATGAATCCGTGCTTTTCGGAAAAGCGGAAATCCCATTCGCCCTCAAAAGGTTCATCTGATTGGATCTCACCTGATTCAGGTCGCACATTCGTTTTGTTTTTACTTTTCGAAATTTTTATCGGATTTGTCGAGTTCCAACACTCACACATCATGAAATGCATTTTTATCGGTAATGTATTAAATTTTGTTTGGAAATGTGCAATGACGTAACATCCATTACCGCGGTAAACGGAAGTAGACAACCAGGTTCAAGTTTCGATCGTTTTAGATAATAATATATGTTTGCTCGCGCGCGCGCTCACACACACACATATTTATTAGACGAAATGGATTAAGTCCGACATATATATATATATATATATATATATATATATATATATATATATATATATATATATATAATTAAGTAACGAAAATCTTGGTAATCCGTATGGAGAATCCTAAGGAGGAAGAAATCCGGAGAGCTCAATGTTAAGTCAGAGCGAATAATTTAATTTAAAGAAAAAACAGACCACTTTGAGGTTCCATTAGTTATAATTTATTTCACCAGAGATTTCATTTTTCTCTGGATCTTCAATCTGCACTTTCAAAGGTGAAAAAAATGAATTTAAAATTTACACTTTTGAAAAGCAGTATTAAGCTTAAGGTGACATAGAGGGTGGTGAGGGGTAGTGTGAGAGACATGGTCGAATTTAGAGAGAGAAGGGATAGTTTTAAAATTTATTTTTATTACAGTACTTACTATTGAGGAGGAAGGGGGCTAAGGATCAGATATTGATCTATTTAATCGTTCAACTCACCGGAAATGATATGGGAAAAAAGGAGAAAAAAGAAAAAAGGAAAAAAGGAAAAGGGGGAAGTAAAAGATAAGAAATAAGAGACGGACGTAGAGTTTTGAAGGAAGGAGAAGGGTGGTATATATAAAATATTTCACGGCCAAAACTGTTAACGGAAAAAAGCGAACGTGAATGGACCTTTTAGAAAGACGCGCCAACGTAACTCTTCTTACCGCCTCAGGTATTGCAGCAAAATGAGTATTTGGAGCGGGTGGGGTGAGAACGAATTAGATGCAAAATATTTTCTTTTGTGTCTTCTTTTTTCTAACTATTTTATATTTTGCTTTTAGAATGTCTTTCGTCTCATAACTCTCTTGCTCTCTCTCTCTCTCTTTCACTGATTTTTCTCTCCATTTTTTTAAATTTTAGAATCTGTTTTCTCTTATTGCTTTTTTCTCTAAACCTTTTCTTTCATTTTCTTGCAGTTGACTCTTAACTCTGTAGCTTAGTGTCTGCCTGTTATTCTTGATATTAAAAAAGAAATGATAGAGAATTTTGTAAAGAAAAGACAGAGAAAATATAGAATAAGAATGGATTGTTTTAAATTTTCCGTTTCCCTTAAAACTTTCTCGTTGGTCACAGGGCTTAATTCATGCTATTCTCACAATCCTTCTGTAGAACACACATTTATCTTTTATGAAGATTTTTTTTAACTATTCAATGCCATATATAGTGACTGATATTATATATCTTTTCAGCAATGTTTTATTTTGTTTTGAATGACTTTTAGGTTTGAATAGCTTTGCGATGGCATCTTTCGCAATTCCAATGTAAGAAAATTGTTGGCGGAAAACAACTAACTTAATACTAAGAAAAGTTTAATTTTTATCGATTGGATTTGTTTCTAAATCGTTTTCATTTGTTTTAATTATCTTTTCGTTTATATTTTTTAAAACTTTTTCTTTGATTTATTCAATTTCACTCGTTTGTTTTTCTGATATTCGTCTATTCTATCATTGTTTCCTCTTCTCCTCCATTAATACCTACTGTCTTATGATTTCCGTCTCTCTCAGCCCTTTTTTTTCTTCTTCATTTTAATCAATAACATCTATTATTCCTTTTGCTGTAATCACACACAGACAAACGCAGAAACACACACACACACACACACACACACACACACATATATATATATATATATATATATATAGATAGATAGATTCCTGCAGCTTCCAACCTAATTTCCTTAATTTCTAAGAATTCGCAATACTGTTACTTTTTTTTCGTTTTCTTTTCAACGTTATTTTCTTTTAAATGGATCCGAAAACATCGCAGATAAAGATTACTTTTAAAAAGAATTCTTGACGTATTCCATTTCAACACAAGTTAAATTACTTTGTGTTTCTTCCCTTTCTAAAGCTCCGTTAACTTATGCCTTATGAAATATGTTTTTTTTTTTTTGTTTTTTGTTTTTTTTGCTTCTACTCAATTAGTATCCAAAAGGGAAGAACTTTTTCCCCGAGGATCAGTGTTTTTTTTTTCCTTCGCATGAAAACACTAATGCATACTTTCTCCATATATGTTAGCTAGAATACGATACACTGAATCTTTATCTGAATACACTTAAAAACTCGATACGAAAAGAACATTAATAAGCGTATGCTATCTCGACGTCAAGAATAATTCAAATGCGAATATAATACGCGAATATAGATCTTTTCTGAGAAAGTAAAGAAGGGTTTAGTCTCGGGTGAATTCTTTTCTCCGATGATCATTTTATGCTACAGGTGTTTGATATTAATATCGTGTCTGGCTTAGACGGGTGGCCAGTTAAATCGTTCAAGATTTGGTTCGGGATATTTCAGTCTAAGAGGCAAGTCATTGAGTGAGAACAGTTCTAGCTTGGTCAGCCTGTAACAAAATCTGGAAATTATGTAAGTCAAAACTTGGCGTTAGCATCAAGATGATCTCGGTTTCAGTCTCTTAGCTATCGACACAACATAGCCTCCATTTTGGAATTTTCTATAAATATTTTCATGGCATGTTTTCCTGATGAGCTTCCCCTTTTTGTTGTTATTTTTCTTTTTGTTTTTTTCACTTTTTGCTGTTATTTGTTTTCAGTCGAGGACTCAGTAGAGGGAAATGAAGAAGACTATTGTCCTCATCTTTCTCGCCATATTTATCACGACGTTTCGGCCCTTCAGTATCTGTGTATATTTCTGAGATGAGGTATGATGTACACTATTTACATTATTCGGACTATTGTCCTCATCTTTGTAGCCATATTTATTACAACGTTTCGGCCCTTCAGTATCGGTATATATTTCTGAGATGAGGTATTATGTACACTATTTACATTATTCGGACTATTGTCCTTATCTTTGTCGCCATATTTATCACAACGTTTCGGCCCTTCAGTATCTGTGTGTATTTCTGAGATGCGCTATTATGTACACTATTTACATTATTCGGACTATTGTCCTCATCTTTGTTGACATATTTATCACAACGTCTCGGTCAATGTACGCTCCGACCTTCTTCAAGTGGTTAGAATGTCGAACTGAATCCTTTATTTTGCTCGCTGTGCTAGAGTGTTTTTATTCCACGTGCCGTGTCTAATGGATATCAGTTATCAGTTATGCCGTGTTAATTTCCTTCTATCTCAAAACATGTGGACACATAGCACAGTGGATAAAGGTGTTCGTTAGATCCAGTGAAACGAACCCAAAGCTACTGTGAGTTCAATACCTGGTTAAAGCAGGGGAGACATTCTAGAGGGGGGAATTAACAGGAAATAACTGGCATCCATTAGACTTGTCACGTGGAACTAGAACAGTCTATCGAAACGAACAAAATAAAGGGTTCAGTTCGATATTCCAACAACTAAAGAAGGCCGGAGCGTACATCGGCCGAAACGTTGTGATAAATATTGCAACGAAGATGAGGAGAATAGCCCAAATAATGTAAATAGTGAACACGATATCTATTCTGAATATTTGTTTTCCGCAAGGAACAAGAATAATTGGCTTTTCATTCATTCAATTCAAGGCTCGAGAGCCACTTAAAGAAAACTAATGTTGAAATGTTTGTGATGAATGAGTTGTGATTGATTTTTTACGGCTTATCAATATTTTTCAGATTATTTAAAGCCAGAAAATATATTTTAGATTGTAAGGATTTTGGGAGATTATAATGTTTCACTGATTCCAAGGGAATTTCCGCCAAAGTGAATATAAATAACCCGGCAAGAATTGGCAGTCCACTCTCTGAATCCCATTTTCAAACATTTATCCGTTTGTAGGAAGAGACATTTATGAGGATATGAAGGATAAATGGAAATTGACCCTTGACCTGAAGCGGTGAAGTTTTTAATGTTTATTGAAGCATCAACGCTGGTAATTGTTCCACATATTTCTTAGAGAAACGATTCAACTGTTGTGTTTTCAAATTAGCCTACCATATCTGAGATGTAAGTATCTGTACTGATGAAATTAAAGAACAATCAAAGAAGTGAATATAACGGAATCGGCCAGAATTAGAAGTTGACTCTCTGAATCCCAATTCCGAAACGTTATCTATTATATCCCCGGCACATCCAAGCTTACATCACCTGATATTTCAAAATGGTCACTCATCTAGGAATTGATCAGGCCCAACCTTGCTTATCTTTGGTGATTGTACCCCAAGAGAGGTTGTTCATACTGGAACTAATTAGGACTACATAAATACTTTGAGGTATTATGGTGGTCGAAGTCATAATGATCGGTACGTGTTGTTTTGATATAAGGAATAATGTGATATGTTTCCGTCTGTAATCGGAGCGAGTTAAGTTTAAAACATATTAAAGCCAAACCTTCCCCTATTCTGCTTTTTGACCCCGTACCACATTATTGTATTATTCAAAATAAATGTGGCTTTCCTTTTCTGCTTCAAGACTACGAATTTAAGCTTACTACTTGATTGCCAGATAACTCACACAGTTTAACTTGATAGATAGAACTGTAATTTCTATGGCGAACGTTTCTTTTCCCGCAATTCTCACCTGTAAACGTTTCTTCCGGCTGCTTGCTTTCCAGTAAACGTCTACCTTTTTTTTAAAAAAAAAAAAAAAAATTAAATGGAATGTCAATCGCTATGTTCTGTCTTCTTAATTACTCTTTCTTTATTGTTTTCTGTCCTTAATGTTTTCTTTTTCTTATGTTCTATCACAATCAGGGTCTTAGCGGCTTTATCGCCTTGCTTGTGGTGAATGATTTTACAAAAAAAGTATATTCCTGGCTACAGCAGAGGCATTCCTCTCGTATGTACGAGAAATATGAACCATCGACAAAAATCTCTGCAAGAGGCAAGATAGATGCTATATAAGATGGACGGCACTTAATATTTAGTGAAATACCAAACTAACGAACGAGCGAGTCTACGGAAAGCTAAACCCTGTCTCGAAGAAGATAGCATTCATAAGGCTGAACTTTGCGGGCCATTGTTTAAGTTATCCGGAAGAAATTATATCAAAACTCGTTGTGTTAGCAGTTTACAGGCTGAAAGAACGGCGATCGGCAAGAGGTGACGTTCCTCGGTACACTTATAGAAAATACTGGCATCGAAAATCTGATTGAATAAAAACTGCTGCAATGGAACGGACAATTAGAAAGAACGTACAATTTTGTGAGCGTGGGCTTGTCAGTAATAGTTATTATTGGTTGATTTTGTTTAGTGGCATATCAACATCTCTATGGGTTATTTATTGCCAAAATCTAAATATTTTCAACGCAATTACATGCCTTCAAGTACCTATCAAAATGCATTGTTCCTAATTTTGCTGTAAATATTGTTGCGAATTTTTACTATAAAATGTATTTTTATACTAATTTTGTTTGGAGGTTGCTATTTTACCATAACTGAGGCTCTAACCGACTCAGTTTGGATCTCTCAATGACAGTAATTAAGAGGTGGTTCTACGCACCTTAAAGCCTGCAATTTCCCGATCAGGGGTCTTGCTGCCGGATATAGTGTATCGTCATACTCTGGACTAAGTAACTACTAACACAGTAAATAAGTAAATAGGTGATGGTGTATCCAAACACATGTGTTTCCCTTATGAAAAATCAGATTCGTCGTCGTCGTTGTCGGCATCCCTCTGTTTCGAGAGACGATGGAGTAGCGCGGTGCGCTGCGAGCCTGGGCGGCATATATGGAGAACTAGGGCGTCCCGGACGTCTAGTTCCCCCTCTCGACCTTGCTAGTAGAGTACAAAGGCGAGGATAAATCAATACAGTTTGGTACCAGCGTGGCTGCTGGAAGGTAGCACAAAGTGCCGTCCATCCGCCTTAGGGGCTCTACTCCGGGTTTGAATTCAGAGTTGTCCTTCTCCTAGACCAGTTGCAATCCAAGGCAATAGAAACCAGTCTGTCCTGCTATTCACCCATAGATGGAGGGAGAAGAATATGTTTGACACCTTTCCCAAGGGTATTAGCACGTAAGTAAAAATGATTGGGAGACGACTGGAATACGAACTTGGCTCTCCGATTCCTCAATCCAAGCCGCTATCCCCTAATCCACCGTGCCTCCTCAGATTATGTACAGTACTATTCAACAGAATTGCTAAAAGCAGATACTACATATATATGCACATACATATATACATAAAATCACATACCATGTCCATGGGCTCTGGTGAAATAAATTACTATAATGAAACCTTAAAGTGGTCTGTTTTTCTTTAATATATATATATATATATATATATATATATATATATATATATATATATATATATATATATATATATATATATATATTGTTAAAGATTCTGATGAAATGGCAAGTTCCTTCTATCATTGCAGGAAGTATGTGATATCTGCTTCCTTGCTTTGTATATATAAGAGTTGTGTCTGACGAAAATGGAGAATTGCTGCCACATATGCTCAAACATCACTTTCGTGACTTGATAGAATTGAAAATCTTTTCGGGGTCTTTTGGGAGATTACTTATTCTTCGTTCAGTATCCTCTTTCCCACGGACTGAGGGTCGCAAGTCTATCGCTGTTCTAACTCTTGGTAAATTTTCGCAGGTGCTCCGTTCTTTAATTTCATCAGTGTAGATATTTACATCACAGACATGGGTATGCGAATTCTACGTGGTCGAATCACAATCATTTTAAGGGTCAATTTCCATCTATCCTTCCTATCCTCATAAACGTCTCTTCTTACCAACTTCTTTTTTTATTCATATGACACACATTGTACGATCACCGAAGATAAGCAACGTTGGGCCTGGTCAGCATCTATATGGGTGACAATTTGGGAATAGCAGGTGCTGTAATCTTGGTCGTGTCGGATAACGGCTTGGGAATGGGATTCGGAGAGTGGACTGTGAATTTCTGCCGGGCTATTTATATTCACTCTGGCGGAAATTCCTTTGGGAATGATATGAATATATTTCTCCTGTCAGCTATGAGTTAATTAGTAGAACTTGTATCCGTGAAATATTATTATCTTCCAAAATTCATACAATCTAAAACATATTTTCTGGCTTTAAATATACTGCAAAAGAAAATCAATCACAACCCATTCATCGCAAAAATTTTAACATTAGCTTTCTTTGAGTGGCTCTTGAGCCTTGAATTGAATAAAAGGAAAACCACTGATTCGTGTTCCATGCGAAAAACAAATATATAGAATAGAAATCGGTTTGTCTTACTCATTTCCCTCTACAGGGGGTCCCCGACTTACGTCTGAGATCTGTTCGTCGGTAACATGATTTTCGGCGTAGGTTGGAACTATCCTACATAAGAACCAATGAGTCTGCCTTAAGCTTGGGAGCCAGAATGATGTGCAAATTTCCCCAAAAAAACGACAATAAAAGAGATATAGCAAATGCAGAGCACAATCCAATATGGTGTACAACCGTTAAAGAAACAACGACGTCTTCCCCATAAAGCACCGCGTGGTGACCTATAATATTGTGGAAGCTATTATTTCGTAACCACGAAACGCTGTACGTCGTATCCGACGTAACTCGAGGACCATCTGTGTATGAGATATCTATTCAGTATATATGTTACTTTCAGGAAAACTACCCCGATCAGAGCTCTAATACAGACCCGATAATCTTTCATATCTGCTTAATCATTACATTTTTCGTCTGGAGAGATATTAACAAAAACAATCAACAAAACGTGTTTTATTCGTTTTCTATGACTTATCAACCCTTTAAATGTTATCTAATGTCAGATAATATATTTATATTGTATACCTTTTTTTTATAGATAATACTGATTTAGTGATAAAATTCTTACTAATTAACACATAAGTGGAGGAGAAGAGGTGGCTTCATACCTTTTCCAAGCATATTTGCTCGTAAGTGATGACGAACTTAATGGGAATTGGAATTGGGCGCTACGATTAACAATTCCGAGCGGCCTGCATTTTATTTCGCTTCCTAGGTATCTAAACATTTTTATAGATTTTATTGATTCATCTGAGAAAGTTTGTGTTGAGCGTTGTTGGCTGAAGCTTACGAATTCAGTTTTAGAGGCATTGACATAGTCAAACATAGCCAGCAATTCATTTTTATGTTACGTAGGGTTACTGCATCATTGGTAATGGTGTCTGCAGTGATAGATCAGTCATCTGTCGACTCAATATCTGTCAAGCCTTTTACAGGATATCGACTCTGCTTGAAAGAATTGCATAGGTACTACCATTGGCAGTGTTGACACCTTTACTCAGGCCTCTAAAGCGCTCATGACCATTAACGAAATTATATTATTATAGTTAACTTCAACGAGAACCCTATAATGTCTATAAAGTATTCACGAACGAATAAGAGGTGACACATTTTGAACATAAGAGAATATGCTGATTGTTTTGATTTAATTTTCATAAAAGACGCTTATTTTATAATGGATTTGATTAATATTCGCGCTCAGATCTTTCAATTTCTTATCATTTTCTTCTTTTTCTTTTGTTACCACAACGGTATTAATCGGATTTCAACTTCATCTTTTTAATTCGACCTGTTCTCTCATCATTCGCATAAAATTCTCGAGACGTAAGATTTCATGAGCATTTCGAATAAATATTTCATTCCTCATCGTCTATAATTCAATTATTTTACGGCATTCCATTAGATTTTAAGTAAATTTTTTTTATCGCTTTGAAACATATATATATATATTTTTTTTTTCGTGTACAAATTATTTTCGAAAGAATTCGCCTTCGTTTTCTTTGTTCAATTCTTTAATTCATCTTCGTCGCACTTTCTCTTCGATTCGTCAGGTTTCCAGCTAATTCGATCGTTGATATTATATGATCACGTTGTCTATTATTGATTTCATTATATTTATTTGCAATTTCAATCAGCATAATCGATTTCCATAACCCCTACCCACCTTGTTTGTAAACTAATCTAGCAAGTTATTGAAAGTAAATTAAATCCAGGGACTTGTAAATGTCTATTTTTATTCTTATCCTAAGCTAGGATTATGATTTTGGACAATAGTTGTTAAGGTATGAGTGTACAAGTTGGCTTATTCTATTTCTGTCGTGATCGGATTTCAAGTAGGTTGGCTTCGAAGATTCTAAGACGAAGTAATTCTTCACACCATCAAAGATAATTAAAAACTAGCCAGGATTCTTAAACAAAAAGGTTTAGCTCCCGGCCCAAAACTCCAGGATAATGAAATAACTAATTTATACTCATTCATAAAGCTAAGTGCATGCCTGCATCTTTCCTTTAAAATCCGCGCTTCTTCAACAAATTCTTCGCAACTTCCTAAAGAGATCTAGCAATGTTTGTCTTTTTACCGTGCTTTCCCTTCCATGTTCTGCTATCTATGTACGCAAGGATGTTTAGTAAGTTATTCATACTTTCTTTAATATGTTCTGTGGGTGTTAAATTTTCAAAGCTTTCTTTTCTTATTTTGTGACCTAAAAATTTCAACTTGTTCCCATTTTAAGTACAATTTACATTTTGTTTTCCATATTCTTTAAAAGTTGCATACACCCTCAGTCCATGGTATTATTCTGTATCCTTCTTTAGAACAATCTATGTTGTTGTTCTGTTCATCTTTAAGGAAATTCTGCAGCATTCTCTGACATATAAGAGGATTGATATTACACAGCAGTTCAGCACTCTTTTGTTTTGTTTTTTCTAAAGAAATGTCCTTACTTTTTAATGCTTGGTTTAGTTTTTGGGAGGCATATTTTGCTACTCCATTGGGTCTGCGGAATTTGGTATCACATTTAAGTCATATGATCAAACGCTTCCCAGATAATAGTCTTCTTTGGAAAGAAATGATACATCCCTAAATTAAGATATTTCAGAAAATCTATCTAAGTTCAATGATTATCGCAGATGTGAAGGATTATGTATATCCACTTATTGTATAAATAATTGTACGCATTTGATAGTATCGCTTAAATCAATTTCTAACCAAGAACAATTAATTCTTAGGATTTTTACTGCATTTTAAAGCAAAGTAACAATTTAGTATTATAGCAAAGAAATAGCAATGGATTTCCATTATATACATATACTATATTTGATGGCAGAAAAGAGGCACTGTTTTTTTCTCCAATCAAATATCTCAGAAAGATTTGACGTGCTTTTTAACACAAATTTGAGGCTACTAACCAGACTAGTTTTATTTCTCTCACGACCGAAGGCAATTTCTTACAGAAATTCTATTTCACTCTTCTAAATAATAATATTAATGATAAATCCTCAAATAACATTCTACTTAACTGAGTCGAGAACGCCAAGAAAGTGATGATGGATTACAAGTATCTAAATGTCAATATACTTATAACACCCAGTGCAATAAGGGTACACCTGGCCAATGCGTCATAACCAAATATTGGCGAAATGGCGGGTGGTTCTCATGAAGGAGACACATTACCTTGCAGGGGGTTCCGAATAAGAAATAACTTTAGGTTAGGTAATCCAATCCACACAAACGGTCTATGATTGGAAGCATTAAAAACTATTAAGATTTATGTAACGCCCAAGACTCCTTGCCTGTCTCATTTTTTTTTAAGTTTAAAAGTAAAATTTTCGAAAATCGACTATGATTCTCCCCTCCGCCCATATCCCATATGCACAATCTATTTGCCCCCTTCGAAGGTCATGCTCAACCAGATATGATCAGGCAACAAACAAATCTGGTCTCACTGAAAGTGACATTTACTGAGGTCTATCTTAATTTAGCAAGACAAAACTCTAATAAATTAAGTTCGGAAGTTATGAAAGTCATAGGATCATGGAATTTATTATTATTATCATTATTATTATTATCATTATTATTATCATCATCATTCTTCTTCTTCTTCTTCTTCTTATTATTATTATTATTATTATTATTACTTCCTTTGATTTCTGATGTGTACTCATTTCTTTGAGGCTCCCGCCCAGAGACCTAAAGTTAGAAATGGTATCATGACATTTTCCACTGACAAAAAAAATTACATGCACAAAACTCTTCGTAAGGTGTCGGCTGTACTCATGAGAACAGTTTTTTGTATTTATTTATGGCATGGGCTTCCAGGGGTCTCTTCAATTAGTCTACAGCAATCTTTTCCAACCAATTCGAGGGCTCCAACTATAACGGGGATTTTGCTCTTCCCATGTGCCACATTTATTATTATTATTATTATTATTATTATTATTATTATTATTATTTTCTTTGATTTCTGGCGTTTACACATTTCTTTCCGGGTCCCGCCCAGGGACCTAAAGTTAGAAATGGCACTTTCCACTGATAAAAAAAAAAAAATTACATAGATAAATCCCTTCGTAAAGTGTGGGCTGTACTTGTCAGAACAATTTTTTGTATCTCCTTGAGGCATGGACTTCCAGGAATCCCTTCAATTAGTCTACTGGAATCTTTTCCAACCTGTCCTAGGGCTCCAACTACAACAGGGATTGTTGATGTTTCCATATGCCACATTTTCCAGATTTCTATTTCAAGGTCCTTGTATTTTGACAGCTTTTTAATATCTTCAAAGATACATTGCAGTCAGCAGGGACTGCCATATCAATAAGGAGGCACCGTTTTTGTTTGTGGTCTCTAATAACAATATCTGGCCGGTTGGCTTTGATTGTTCTATCAGTGTGTATTGTGTAGTCCCATAGAATTGTAACAGGTCAAATCTCCGTAACCGGATCTGGGTAGTGGTCATACCAGTTTCTTTCAGTTTCCTTCCCGTAGAAGTTGCAAATTTTCCAGTGCAGATATTGGCCCACACTGCCATATCTGGTTTTATATTCAGTGGGTGCCAATATCGTGCAACCTGATACAAGATGATCAATCGTTTCTGGATATTTATCACAGAATCTGCATTTTGGGCTGACACAATATTTTAGTATATGTGCTTGATAATTCCTAGTTAGCAAGCATTGGTCCTGTGCAGCAAGAATAAAACCTTCAGTTTCAGCTTTCATTCCTGCGCTACGTAGCCACTGATGTGTACGGGACTTGCCTACATCAGCTTGTTTGGTACGGGCGGAGTATTGGCCATGAAACGATATATCTTGCCATCGCTTCTGTATCTGGTCGGTTTCATTCGTCTTTGCTGTCTTTTTTAAGTATTTTGCAATTTCAGCCGGTGTATTGTGCTGTAGATGCATCTCTACGTCATTTGAATCTCGATTTTGAATTTGTTGGCTTCTTTTATTACGGAGTAAAGACGCTTACTACTTTCATGTTCCTTGACGCATAACATTATCCAGTCTTCTGTAGTTTCCAAGTATCTTTGGAGACCAATTGTAGTTTTGTAGGACAGTTCTAGTTAAACTAATCCTCTGCCTCCTTCGGATCTGGGCACATACAGACGATCAACATCAGTTTTGGGATGATGCATGCGATAGCAAGTGAGAAGCTTTCTCGTTTTGGCGTCCATACGCTTAATTTCAGCTATGATCCAGTTAAGGATATTAAAGCAATTTGCACCACAGGGATAGCCAATGTGTTTATGGCTGATATTCTGTTTTTTGAGTTTAGCTCAGTATTTACTACAAGACGTACAGGCCTGTAGTACTCTTTTCTTATTTTTTCCTTCATTTGGGTGTCTTGTATGCCATCTCTTTCGCTAATTCCTAGGTACTTATAAGCTTCATCATGCTCCAGTTCCCTAATTTTTTGACAAAATCTAAATCTATTAAGGGTGTTTCTGTAATTCTACCTTTCTTGAATGTTACTTTTGCACATTTATCTAATCCGAAGTCCATACCTATATCGTCACTGAAGTATTTTACAATATTGCGGAGGCCTTTCAACACATTGTCGTCTTTGGCAAAGAGTTTGAGATCATCCATGTAGAGTAAGTGATTGAATATTTTCTTATTTATTTTGTAACCATAGCTACTGTTGTTCAGTTCATGTGTAAGAGGGATTAAGTATAAACAAAACAGAAGGCGTGACAGAGAGTCTCTTTGAAAGATTCCACGTCGGATATTCAGACGGTTGGATATGGCAGTGCCCCCGGTGTGACTAAGGTATAGTTTAGTGTTCCACATTCCCATGCTGTGCTTAAGGAAATTTAATACCACAGGAGAGACTTTGTACATTTCCAAAGTCTTAAGGACCCAAGAATGTGGAACACTATCAAAGGCTTTACGATAATCTATCCACGCTGCACTAAGATTTCTACGTCGTCTCTTGCAATTTTCCAGGATCATTTTATTTATCAGCACTTGATCTTTGCAGCCATATGAACCTCTTCTGCATACCTTCTGTTCCAGCGGAAGAATGCTGTTTGTTTCGAAAAAGGAATAAGTACGGTTTGTCAGTACAGACGTGATGAACTTATACGTTGTGGAGAGACATGTTATCGGTCTATAATTTTTCGGGTCGTCTGTTTCAGTTGTTTTTGGTATGAGGCATGTAATACCTTCAGTAATCCATTCCGGGATTTTATTGGGATTATTTACAAGCGTTGGTAATGTTTTTGAAAGAATTTCATGGGTAGATGAGAGATGATACAGCCAGAAATTGGGCAACTTGTCATTTCCTGGGAATTCCCATTTTTTGGGATATCGTTAGAGCTTGCCTAACATCATCTGTGGATATATTTTCCCATTCTTGCAGAGGTGTATCCAGCAGTCGTTCTTCTTCACGCCGGATCCATTCTGCATTTGGGTTATATTCCTTTGGGCTGCTCCAAATATTTTCCCAAAATATCTGTACATTATCAATCGATGGTGGCCTTTCGACATATATAGGTTTTTTTCTAATTTCCCTGTAAAATTTCTTAAGATCAGTTCGGAATATTTTATTTTGGCGATAGAACCTACAACGTTTTTCGTATCGTCTTGTTCTCTGTGCCTTTAGCTGAAGTTTCTGCTTCAGCATTTCCTTGATTGATGGAATGTCAATTAGGGATTTAATGCTATATTTCCGCTTGATCTTTTTGCACTTATGTGTGGTAATATTAGGGTTTCTGGTGAGCTCATCTCATATAGAAAGCTCACATCTGATTTGTTTTATTTCTCGTATTAGTTTGGTTTTCCAAGCTGGTTCTCTGTGTTTGTTAATTTTATTTATTGTCTTGACCCCAAGCTTCCGAGTCACTGCTAAAGCTGTTGCGTATATGACGTTGTTAACTTCTGTGGTGTTTCCCGGTGGTTTATCTGTTAACATTGTTTCCAGAGCAGCGTTGTATATTTTCACGATGTGCTTGTTGGAATTCGTCATATGGATTTTGGGGAGCTGGTGTCTGTCTGACAATTGCATGAAATTTACTCTGGTGAGTACTTGGATGACCTCATTTTTCGCTTCGGTGATTTCAGCTTCGTGGTTTACAAGGAATTCTAACTTATTGTCACTGAAGATGACTGCAGGTACATCTTCTGGAGAGCTGCATGTTGTGTTCAAGGTAGAGTTTTGGATTTCATTTCCTGGGAGATTATTTCGTATTTCATTCGCTTCAGCCTCCACCTCATCCTTTGTCGCATTCCTTATTTCTACATTCGTCTCATTAGAGTTTGAGTGTTGGGTCATAGTATTTTGTCTTATATCTAATTTTATCTTCTGCCTTTGAGAGTCTGTTCTTTCGCATGATGTCCCTATAGACATTGGCAAGCATGTTCGGATTGAGGTTAGGTCTTTTATCATTTCCCACCATACTCTTCGCGGCTCCATTTCGTTCGTTTACTTTTTTTTAGTTGATTTGGTATAGAGTCACTTGGTCCAAGGTTGGCAATAATCCGGGTTTGGAGACCTCGTGTCTCTTCGTGTGTGGAAGAGTTTGTTTCAGTGACAGATTTTTCGTCCTCAGACTGGTTCCTCTCTGAGGAACGCGGCCCTTGTTGTCCCGGGTGACGGCCGATCCGGTATGAAATATTATTCGTATTCATTGAAATTGGTAGAGATGCGTTTTAACCTTGACCGCCAAGGGGTAATTATGTTCAGGTTACCAGCTTTAGGACGAGTCTCGAAGAAGATCCAAGAGCGCACCCAACCAATGAGATTGTGGATTTATTAATATATCGAAGGTAGAATAGTTCATAATAGTATAGTCTAACCCACTGAATATCATACATTTTAACTTAGTATAAGTCGGAGTGACCACTCCAAGGGGGAATATCAGATTTTACTATATAGAGTTTAAGAAAAAAAAGAAAGAAAGAAAGAATAGGAAAGAGAAAAGGGAACTGAAACTTATTATTATTATTATTATTATTATTATTACTATTATTATTATTATTATTATTATTATTATTATTATTATTATTTCCTTGGGTTTATGTTGTATAGAAATTTCCTTCCGTGTCCCACCCAGTGACCTGATATTAGAAACTGCTTCATAATAAAGAAACGAAGATCACACACATTCTACATAGATAAAGCTCTTCGTAATGTGTGATTTGTAATTGAGTACATTTCTTTGTATTTCTTTAAATCATTCGCTGCCACGAATCAGAACTTTGTCAAATAAATCCCAGGGCTCCAATTCAAAATTATTGATGTCCTTATGTGACAGATTTTTTTTTAGACTTCCACTAAAAAATTCTTGTATATTGATAGATTTTTTTTGAAAATCTCCAGAGATACATTGCAAACTGCAGGAACTGTCATCTCACTAAGAATGTACATTCTGGTCTTGTGGTCTTTAATCAAGATGTCTGGGCGGTTAGCTTTGATTGTTCTGTCTGTGCGTATTGCAAAATTCCATAAAATTGTTACAGTTCTTATCTATGTAACCGGGCCTGAATAATGTTCAAACAAGTCTCTTGCAGTTTCATTCGCGTCGCATATTTTCCAGTGCAGATATTGACCCACTCTTTCATGCCGAGTTTTATATTCACTGGTTGCTGACACTGATACAAGATGGACAATTCTTTCTGAAATCTATCACAGAATCTGTATTTGGGGTCATTTCGGGGTAGATTGACCACAAATTCTCGATTGAATTTAAATCAGGAGAGTTTCCTGGCCAGTCTATAATACTTTGATTTGCTCATTGGTAAGGCTTGCCATTGTCATTGTGCACCGTTACAATTTTCGTAGGCTTCCTTCGAGTAACGTCCATCGCAGACAATGGCCGTTGAACAACTAATCGATACTCGAGACAAAAGTGTCTGGTCGTGATGCAATCACCGATGACGTAATATTTTTCAAGGCCAAACAAATTTCATTATACACCCCGAAATAGATTCAATTCATTGCACACCACTCCAAATGGCCTAATTTGAAGAAAAAAATAGAAATTGAATACAATCTCTAACTCCAGTGGGTCTAAAATTTATCTTATGGTGAAAGAAAGGAAAATAAAGTGGTCGTTTCAATTAATTTGCACAAGGTTGTACATCTGCTCCCTAGATATGCACTGCTAAATGGAGGTGCATCTGTTATGAAGTCTAATAAACAATAGCTTTAATTTGTCAGTAATAAATATATTACTTAATTCTCAATGGGGATCCCATTTTCAGTTAGTCAATTTCTAACGACGGGACTCCGTTTTGAAACTCGCTCATCTTGCAGGTAAGATCTATCTATATTTCTGAGATGAGTTATTATGTACATTATTTACATTATTCTAACTATTATCCTCATCTTTGTCGCCATATTTATCACATATGCTAGGCCACAAAAATCTCCTGAGCCGACCAAGCATAGAAATAAATACAATATGGGAGCCAGTAATAAGGAGTGCCAGAGAAAAGCAATAATAACAACAAAATTGCAATATGAGCTCTGGTAAAAACATGGAATGATAACAGTAAAAAATTGCAATATGAGCACTGGTAAAAATGGTTGCTGAAGACATTAGGTTTATAATACGCAGAAATTCATACACAGATGTCCTCATGGCACAGTGGATAAAGGCGTTGGTTAGATCCATAATCCAAAGCGTGTGTGAGTTCAATACCCGGTTAAGGCAGTGGAAATTTCAGAGGGAAAATTAACGGGAGATAACTGATAACTGACATTCATTAGACATGGCACGTGGAACTAGAACAGTCTACCCCAGTGAGCGAAATAAATGGTTCGGTTCGACATTCCAACCACCTGAAGAAGGTCGGAGCGTACAACGGCCGAAACGTTGTAATAAATATGGCGACAAAGATGAGGACAATAGTCCGAATAATGTAAATAATTGCAGGTAAGATTTTTTGCCAGAGCTAAAGAAAATAAAATAACGAAAAAATTTCTGGACGACAAACGTTATATTACCTGTAATGCGATAAATTGAATTTACTGTTCGAATTCAGTAGCGAAATGTGTGCTGCTTGCTATTTGCAAAATGCTTATTCAGCTGAAAGTCAGGAAAATAAATTATGGTAGCATAAAATAGATAATTGATTTCTCTCTTAAGTATCATGATATTAACGAGGAGGGTGGGAAGATTTACAAGCTATCATTCAGAATTCGTAATTTAATAAAGATTTAATGCATTAGTACCTATCTGTCTATCCCATTCTGTTTACAATATATATATATATATATATATATATATATATATAATTCTAGTTATATATATGAGTCTACTTCTATTCATAATTGCGTATTGATTTAGCTGGGTGGTAAGTAGTGGAGATAAACCTTTTCCAAAAGTAAGTGCGCGGAAGTGAATGGAACGAACTCGAAAGGAATTCGGAATTGATTTGCGGAGACATTGTTCTGTGCCCTAAACTCATCCATTCAATATTTATTTTAAATCCGCGATTTAAGAAATGTATGGTACATTAGTATCTCTATATGTATCCAATTCTTAGATAGCTATAACTATCTATCATTCCGATCATACACATATATGTATATATCTAATTCTCATTCCTTTCATACACACAACGCATGTATCAAGTACTAAATTCCTGGTCAATTGTTTCATGAAAATATATTTTTGTTAATTTGCCCAACGATATTTGTAAGAAAAAAAATGGATCAAAGAAATTAAAATTTGGAAAACTGTGAAGTTTATTTGTTAATTTCCCAATTAATAATATCTATTTTTAGGTTGGAAATATTTTTAATAATTCTCTGAAGTGATTTCTCAAAACTAAACAAAATAATGAAAAAAACCCATGCAGTATACACACCTATCTGCATTTTGAAGGCTTGGATGGCGTTTGAAACAAAATCACTGATTTGATAATAAATGCTAATGTGGAAGTTTTGAACTCGTGCGATGTTACTTTTGCACAAAAATGAGTTAATAATTATTTATCAGCTGCCCCCGCAGCAAGATGTGGCACAAAGAAAAGTTTAAAGTTGGGTGTCCGAGCCCGTAGATTCGTAAAGATTCCCTATAGACCACGTAAAAACGGAGTCAGTTTCCCGAGACGAGACTCTGCAGACCCTCGTCTGGAGGATACCCTCTGACATAAGCCAGGTAATTTATGTGTGAAACTTTTTTTTCGTAAAAAATTGAAATATTTATTGATATTGAAATTTTATGCAAATTTAAGTTAGAAACATCTATATCTAAATTCAGTCCGTTCATGCACGTGTATATCATTTGCAGGTACCGTTCATCTGCGTTCATATCCGCATGTATATCCAGCTCTTGTCCCGTTCATACGCGTGCATATTGATCTCTGGTCTCTTCATACGCGTGCATATCGAGCTCTGGTCCCGTTCATATGCGTGTATATAGAGGACTGATCCCGTTCATACGTCTGCATATCGAGTTCTGGTCCCGTTCATACGCGTACATATCGAGCTCTGGGAAAATCTGTTTTCGTCAGTCATCAATTGAAGGAGACATGAACGCTCAAGCGTGTATCAAGTATTGCCCTTAACTGACTGATGTCCTGGGTGTGATGATAAACGACATCCACGTCCAGGATAATACGATAAACTACGTCCAACAGCAAATCCTCTGATCAGGGGGTTATGAAGAATGTGGAACAACCTCTTAATTGCTGGTGTTCCCAGGTCCACCTTGACCCGGGGTGCTAGCACTTGTTAGGGTCCCAGATATGTGAAAATACTTAACCCCAAAACTGAGGTAATAAGCATTATAAAAGTTTAAAAATAGATTTTAATACAAGAAATACTTTATAAAAATGATTACCAGAATTACATTTTTGAAGAAAAAAAATATTACCAGCAATGTATTTTTGAAAAAAATATAGCCAGCAATACTTTTTTTTTAAATTTTAGCAGCGATACGTTTTTGAAAATAATATTACCAGCTATACATTTTTGATGAAAAAATATTACCAGAAATACTTTTTTGACAAAACAAAATATTACCAGGAAAAAAATTGTCGGCATTAAATAATCCATTGAAATTAATGTGGCTTAAAACAAAGCAATGGCTAACCTATAAGTCTAGGTCTCATTCTGATCATCTTTGATATGTGAGATCAATTCAAAGATTAATGAGTTTTGTTATGTACACTGTTCAACAGTCTCAACACAAATAAGGCAGCAGTTCATCTCCAAAATGCGTTTTAATTCTGTTCTATAACTCTCCTGGCTGTACAAGTAGCTTAAAGATTAGCGCGATGGAACGAGGAATCGGCGAAGCGTGTTCAAATTCAGGCTCACTCAGTTGATTTCAAATTCAGACCTCTGCCCTTCTATAAGACATCAATCTACCTCTTGTTAAACACACACACACACACACATATATAAATTAAATTTCTTAAAATTTTCTTCTTATGTTTATTTTCAAATTTTAAATAAACACTTAAACCTAAATAAAAATAATAGTAATTCCAAAATGGAAATCAATAATACTCATAATAAATTATGTAATTGTAGAAATGTTCATTTCAAAGAAAATGTTTTATTAAATCTATTTACCAATGCACTATTTCATGTACGGAAAATGTAGATGTTAAGAAATTTAATATTGGAAGCACAAAGAACCCTTTTAAAAGAAGGTGGTATCAACATATTTCTTCCTTTAACAATAATGGGTACCATAACCGAACATCCCTCTCAATTTTTTTTGTATTTAAAAGAAATCAATAAAAACCCCACAGTAAAATGGAAATTATTACAAAAAGGAATAATTTCTAAATTAAATGACCCATGACACTCTATCGACGTGAAAATAATGAGCTATTAAATTCGCGGAATGAACACATTCTAATATGTAGGCATTGTACAATGTTTAGTTTAAAATATAGTTAATAGATTTTTTCATAAAAAGTCTATATATCACAATTACATATTCATTATTTTATTATATATAACGGGACATATAATATTTATTCAATTCATTGATTGTTACTTTTAATATTTCCTTGTCTGATGGCCCATTGGATATAATAAGTATTTTAATATAGAATAAATATAATACAATATAATATGTAAAACTGAATTAATCTTACTATAGGCCGCTATAGTTCTAAAGTATATACAAAAAAAAATGTAAAAAGTCCTAAAATTAACATGTTTGTATATATATATATATATATATATATATATATATATACATTTGATCATTTCATTGTATCTTACAATTATATTCTTAACCAGAAGTAATGGTAACACGTCTAAAAATGGCAGCTTATCTAGACATGTATAAATAACACAGACACACTTAAATCTCCAACCTATATTTTTTTCACTTTTTTGCTTTAGATTTGACGTGTCTTTGAATTAGTCAAGCATGGCATATCCATAAAATTTTGTAATCTTTTTCTCCGCTCCTTCTTAAAGGTTCAATAAATACAATTCTTTTTACAAATGTAAAAAAACTTTCATCAAGAGTAACCGCAAATCGCTTGATAATGGAACAAATTTAAAGTTCCGAAACATAGAAATTTCCGTGTTCCGTGTCACGATGTAAAATATTATTTAAATAATATATATATATATATATATATATATATATTATTTAAATAATATTTTATATATAATATATTTTATATATATATATATATATATATATATATATATATATATATATATATATATATATATATATATGTCCTGCTAATTCCTGTGACGATACCAACAAAACAGAAACGAGAGTACAGAGTTAGTTAATTTCTGTATATAAGTGTAGCCTCATTTCCAAAATGGTGTATGATCGTATTATACCTTTTCGATCCCAACCTCCACGTATGTACGTCTTACCCGCAGTGCATAAAGACAATTTTCCCTCAGAACTGTTTTGTCTATGGTAGGTTCCGTACAACATCAGTTGTCCAAATTTTTGGCTGAATTACTTACAGTTTCTGATTTGTTTTCCACTTATTGCGTTTCTGACTCATTACTTTTTTCTACTTTTATTAGTGACACTGATTTGTGTCCTGATAGCAAACTCATGGTGTCCTTTGATATTCTCAGTTTGTACACAAATTTCGACCACCAGGATAACTTACAAATGAGACTTAACTTTTTTCTAAAAAATGTCACCTGTGCCTCGCCTTAATTACTGAAAGTTTGTTTTTTTTGAGTTTATGCGTTTAACAACAGACGGGTGGAATTTTGCATTAATAATACGATGTATTCCCAAGATTCGGTTAATGGCCAGCATTCACTTGACAAACAAGACTTTTCAAAAAAAAAATGTGAAAAAGTCTTTCTGTTTTGCACAGAGCCCGGTCTGCTCATCATTTACATCTTTGGAGATTAAGTATTAAGTTACATCAACCGACTCTGTGCAAAAAGGAGCAAGTCTTAATCCGCTGCCTCAAAGTTTTAGGATATATATATATATATATATATATATATATATATATATATATATATATATATATATAAAAAAATAAATATAAATAATAAAAAAAAATAAATAAATAATAATAATTCATCCTATATTTGGGAGTTCTTCAGCAGCGCGCATCCACTACCGAGAATTGAAAACCGGACAGTTAGGTTGTCAAGCAAACATCATACCAACTGTTCCACCGGCCGAAATGATTACAGATCAGACTCAATCTAGCGCCGCTCGCTCACATATTCCGTGGTGGAACTCTACTGAGTTCTCTGTAACCACAGGACTGGCACATATATATATATATATCTATTAGAGAAAGAGAGAGAGAGAGAGAGAGAGAGAGAGAGATAGGGGGAGAGAGAGACCAAATGAAAACATTTACTTGACCAAAGTTTTTCGTCCTTGTATGAAAGTTATGAAGGTAATTGTTCAAAAATAAACACTTACGTTTTCCTTTACGTTATATATCGTGCACTCTCCCGTCGTTGATTGACACGTATGGTTGACCCGCGCCTACTGTTGAAGTTGTTAAAGGTGTTGTGCATAACCAATCACATTTTTGAAGAGTCGAATACAGAGACCTCTTGTATCGTGTGCCACAAGGTACCCAAAAGACTATAAGCAGGTTTTGAATTCAAAGTTGCCCTTCTCCTAGACCAGTTGCCATCCAAGGCTTACGAACCCCGTCTGTCTTGCTATTTAGGGAGGATAAGTAGGAGTTTCATACCTTTCCTAATGTTATTAGCATGTAAGTAAATGTAATGGCTTCGAGTGGCATTCGAACCCCACTCTCCGATTCCTCAAACCGATCTGCTATCCATTATTCCACAGTGCCTCCTTTGGTTATGTGCTCGCACAAATTCGGTTGGACTCTCTAGAGAAAGGTTTTTTTAGAAACAGCTGCTCCTACTGCTATTAAGCAGTACTCTTCAAGTATGAATTGAGTTCTCCAATTCCCTTCCTTTCTTCCGTGCAAAGATGGCCTATGGATAAGGCATCTGACTGATGTCACATCAGCCGGGTTTCAATTCCGGCTTGAAGCAATTGGATATTAATCCACATTGATGAACTGCGATAAGGTGAAACAGTCTGTCATGGGGACAAGACTATATATATATATATAATTGAATATTGAAGTCAACATATATATATATATATATATATATATATATATATATATATATATATATATGGTACCCATAAAAATCTCTTTACAAATTAAAAGTATATATTACATAGACACTTTTAAACAACCATCATTTTCCAGCAAGACGATGCACCACATCACTAGGGACTTCATGTTCGTGGGTTCCTAATTCAAACATTTCCAGACCAGCGGATTCGAAGCAATGACCCAACACGCCGGTCACTTCGTTCGCAAGATATTTCTCCCCTGAACTTCTTTCTATCAGGTTAAGATATCGTGTATCGAACAAAGATAGGAGACATCACCGATCTAAAGTAAAAGATCACTAATGCCATTGCCACCATTGATGAAGTTATGCTACACTCAGCATTGCAAGAAATTGAACACCATATTGATATTCTTCGTACAACTAATGGCTCCCATATACATGTGTATTAAATTAATTAAAAACACTCCAATATCTGCGTCTCATTTTGTAACAATTTTCATGTATTTGTTCATTTGCTTTTTTAAATTGTAAAAAGACTTTATAGACACACACACAAATATATATATATATATATTGTCATATATATACATATACATACGTATACATACATACATATATATATATATATATGTGTGTGTGTATGTGTGTATGTATGTGTGTGTGAACGCGTGTATGTAGTTTCTGTTTACTAAATAACACTTGGCTATCAAACCTCGTTTGCACTGATACATTACGTTTCAACAAATACAATTTATTTTTGAAATATGTAAAGAACTATTTCTTATTAGTATTGCTTTTTAAGTTGTCTCGATGGGAAACCGAGACAACGTTGAGGAATCACTGTGCTGATGGCTTGTCACACACCCGAATTCAGACGATATTCATGAATTAAGAGCGCTAGCTTCTTACACTGTGGAGTAATGGTCTGCAAATATAACTCGAAACCATTATTATGGAAGTGCTGAAATCTTGGGCATTACTTATTTGGAATCCTGCGAAAATACGCGCTCTGTATAATATTCACCGCTAAAATTTCTAGAAAAACAATTTCGTCTACAATATGTAACTTTTAGATATTTTAGTAGCTAAATCTAAGCAAAATTTAACATTTGTACAAGTGTTTTGTTTCCAGTTTGTATTGAATAAAATTCAGAAAATACCAGACCTGATCAAAAACTATCGTGGCTGATGAAGAAAACTGCAAAATATCAATTATTTTGTAACAATTTTCACATATTTGTCTGTTCATCTGTATTTTTAATAATGTTTTAAAAATTGTTAAGCGACTTTATGGAATTTCCCAAATTCCCTTGAAGATGAAACAGAACGAATGCTTTTAATTTAATATAATTGAATTTGAAGTTTTTGCTTTCTGTTTTTGAAACATAAATAAACTTATTTAAAAAATATGGTTTCATCACTACACAGGAATTACCATGTTTCAAAAACAGAAAGCAAAAAAAATTATTATAAATAACCTTATTTAAAAAATATGGTTTCATCACTACACATGAATTACCATAATATTTATACTTTGTCAATTTCCACTGAGCACTGTTTTGTAAAAATAAAAATATCAATGAGAACACCGGATTACATATCATACTGTTCTTCCTTTGTTTACTATCATATATATATATATATATATATATATATATATATATATATAAACACGCGCTTATGTACCCTGTGTTTACTAAATAACACTTGGCTATCAAACCTCATTTGCATCGATGCATTACGCTTCAACAAATACAATTTCTTTTTTTTTCTTCTTCCTTGTCTCGACGCCTACATAATGATGTAAATTTGTGAGAAAGAAGTTTCTAGGATATGATTGACATGTGAGATCGTGAAAACTGTCTCATTACCCCGGAAACAGTATATCATCTGTTACTGTCTTCTTTGCAGCCATCACGTTGTCTGCTTTGTGCAGTTGTATTTTTTTAAATAGTTTCTCCAATAGAATCTATCAGACATGATTGAAAAGACTTTTGATTGTTTCAAAATAAGAGGAATATTAAGTTTCTATATTTTTTGTATTCAACAGTTTCTTGTATACAAAAGTAAATATTTCTTTTTTTGAATTTACGCACAAACATATTGAAGCTGATGATTTCTAGTCTGAATTACGGGCTTTATTGATCAATTATAACTAGTGACTTACATGAGATAACGAAATTGAAGAGAGAATTGGCTGAGCTTGTATTTCGTCTTATAACGCAAGATGCTATAAATCCAAAGCAATAACCATTGAGCAATTGTATGTTTATATGTTTTCATCTTTCGATCTAATATTTTCATTTTCTTTTATCGCAATACATGTTAATATTAGTTATGCAACGCAGAATGATAATTCCATATGTCAAAAATTGAAAGAAAATTATCAAGACTCTCAAACTTTCAATTACCCGGTGTAGTTGTTCGTCCAAAATACAAATGTCTTTCGTGTTTATAACTCATTACTATCTGTCTATATTTCTGAGATGAGGTATTGTGTACACTATTTACATTATTCGGACTATTGTCCTCATTTTTGTCGCCATGTTTGTCACAACGTTTCGGCTGTTGTACACTCCGGCCTTCTACAGGTGGTTGGAATGTCGAACTGAACCCTTTATTTCGCTCACTGGGGTAGACTGTTCTAGTTCCACGTGTCATGTTTAATGGATGTCTGTTATCAGTTATCTCCTGTTAATTCCTAACGTGCTTTATCTACTGTTCCATGTGTCCTTGAGTGGATAAAGGCGTTGGTTAGATCTAGTGTCAGGACCCAAAATGTGTGAGTTCAATACCCGGTTAAAGCAGTGAACTTGGAGAGGGGAATTAACAGAAGATAACTGATAACTGGCATCCATTAAACATGATACTTGGAACTAGAAAGAGTCTACCCCAGTGAGCGAAATAAAGGGTTAAGCGTTGCCATAAATGTGGCGACAAAGGTGAGGATAATCGTCCAGATACTGTAAATGGTGAACTCATTACTATCATAAAACTCCAGGTTAAGAATTTAGTTTTTCTTACATTACATTAAGACCTTAGATTAAGTCATGTTTTTGAGTGTTAAAAAACATGCCTTTGGAAAGTCACATTATTTAGAAGTGTACATTAACGTTCAATATCGCAGTAGGAACGTAATAAATTGCCTATTCGACTACGGAAGAAACTCCAGTAAATATATAGGGGTGGGGGCTACAAAAATAGGTATAAATAAGTATTATGCCTGATATATCTATATATATTTAAGGCACAGTGGAGTAATGGAGGGCGGGTCAAATTGAGGAATCGGAGAGCTCAGTTCGACTCCAGTTGAATCCATTACATTAACATACGTGCTATACTTTTGAGAAAGGTATGAATCCTCTTCTTCTCAATAGGTAAATAACCGGACAGACCGAGTTCTATAGCCATAGATGGCAACTCGTCTACCGTAGAAAAAAAAAATTAAAAAAATCTGCCTCGTCAGTTATGTATCGTATGATACATGATCTCCTAAGTGTGTATCACGCATGACACACAACTGACTGACCTTTATAACTAATATTATAATAGTGTTTCATAGATTTGTTTAATTCGTTAAAAACATTTTTAATATTTTTAGTTTCATAATTTTTATTATGATACATTTATTATAAATTTTATTTTTAATAAATAATAAAAAAATAATTGATCAGACCACGTTTAGGTTAGATTATCTTTGAAACAGATTTTTCGGAATATCTAAAAAGAATGTACCGATATGTTCTAACAAAAAAATGAAAAAAATATATGCGGCAAAAGAAACACAATTTTAACCAAACATACATTCTATGGTTTCATAGCTCTTTTCTCTTTAACGGTATTAACACAGATCGCATTGAAACAGACTAAACTTGTTTTATAAAGTTCAGTCAGTACAAAGCTCAATAGCTATTGAATGTAGGGGTTTTGTTATGTTAACGCTCACTCGTTGTAACTTCGGTCGGTCAATGAATGCTCGTTATCATTTCCGAAATGATCGATGCAGACGAGACTTTGTAAATGCAGTTACCAGTAGTAGTAAGACCTTCAAATAATACTCGCACTAATAATACTTGTTCAAATACTAATCGCCGAATAGTAATCTGTAGAGTGATCAGTATAGAGAAGTAATATAGAAAATAGTTAATTCTCATTTATACCTTTCTTTTACGATCACGTGATGTACTTATTTAATAATGGAATCATCCATGTTTGCTCACTGGTGATCTATGTTCAAACTATAGTGTCGGCAACGACTTCTTACTTCTATACAACAAGGGGTTACTGAATAAGATCTGTGGTATTAATGTAAGAGAGATTAGTAAAAAAAATATTATGAGGATAAGGAGGATAGATAATTATTGACTCTTGATTTGAAGAAGCCAAGGTTGAAGTATTCAGAGAAGTATCCCTGTCGGTGTCTGTTCCACAATTTTACAGCTGTTGGGTGGGGAATGGGTATCTCAGTCGATCTAATAAATGGTATCCGGAAGGAATATAGAGGATTAGATTCCGCAGAATTGTAAAAGTAGAACTAACGAATGGAGCGCTTATCTGAACATTTGCTATGGAAGTAACGATAGGACTTGAGCTTTGTGCCTGTGGATAAAAGAATGTAGATTGTTTTATCTGTAGACAATAATTCCTCACCCACAAGGTCACGTAAAGGTTTTTTTTTTAAATATCAAGGGCGGAAAGTGAAGATCGAGCAACGTCAGTCCAGGCATGAGAGTCATATTGGAAGTGAGTGAATAGCTGAACATCAATTTCAGTAAATAATTCTATGCAGAACGTATCCAGTGATTGAATCGTTTTGTTACACGTTGTCTTTTAGGACCACGCCTAGCATTCCCACCCTCACGAATGCACGAACACAAGTAATCAAGTAATTTGCGAAATGACCGCTGAAACCCTTTACACTTCCTCGATAATAATTCGGAAACTGTATTGGAAAAAATCTCAAACTGTCTCTTTGGATGTACACCTGCTAAATATATAAGAAATTTATTTTAGTCATGAGAGCTATGATGAGCAAAGATACCAATTTGTGGTGTCCTGTTCTCTAGATCTACAAAATGACTTTCACAAAATATTCTCTCTGCTGATTTTTGGTAATTTCAGCAAATTCTTTGATTGATTTCCGAAGAATGTGTAACCGAGAATCAAGTCGGCCTGATAAAAGACTCCGTGTTGGTTGTATGTGGTGCTGCAAACACCAGACGTTGCGCCCACTTCTACGATGGGCAGTTGTGAGATGACCTTTTAGTAGGTGGTGCTGACTATTTGATTATGAACGATACTGGGCGGGTATTAGCCAATAGTCAGCGTGGGTCTGGGCAAGATATATAAGACCAGTTTTTTTTCCTAGTCAAGAGAGGCTCTCTGAATGTGGGGACGTGCAAAAATCAGACCAGACAAGAGGAACACAGAACATGAGTACATTGACCATGAGTACTTTACTTAAATATTTGACTTTTAGTGTTTCGTCGCACTAGTTTTCCATTTGTCAATATTGCCATAAATTTATAGGGTTAACTGGTAAAGTTTGGATTCGATCCCCAAGAACACTTTTACCTGAATTAATTTTATCGGGACTAATAAACTCTCTTAAAATCAAATTAAAAATTTACCATTTATGTACAAAAACATAATCAGCTTATTTCCATCTCTTTCTATTTTGTATAGAATACACAGAACTAAAACTTAGATCTTAAAAGAAATTTAGTGCGTATTATGCAATGAAATTTACAGTAATGTAACTTTAACTGATTCATTTCATCGTGCAGTTTAAGTTGGCAAAAAGATGTCAGGTTCGAAAACATATTTAAAAAAAGAAAATATTTAAACTCCACAAATTTACATACGTAGATAAGAGGTCGGATTTATTCCGGCGTTATTCAAATTTAGCCAGAATTTATATTATCTTGTGCTCCAACATGGAAGCTGACAAAGGTAACCGAAGGGAAAAAACACCTTCTACCTATGCAACACTCAAGCAGAAGGTATTGCGAATATAGCTGTTAAAGATCCCACCTCTGAAAGCCTTTATCATCACATCCCATCACACGGACATAACCAACGTGACATGATGTAAAAATAAAATTTTCTTTGCCTCTGCATGCTCCTAACAACTTTAATCTATTCACACAACTCTATAGGGAGAAGAAAGATAGAAAACATGTTGACTTGTTTTAGGTGTTGCTGCTTTAGAAGTCAATGTTTGCTACGTTACACGTTTTCCGTTTCTGTTGGGGATCTTTGAAAGTAATTTCTTTGGGCATTCAGAAGTTTTATTACCGGCTCTTCTTGCTATTTTAGATTTCGGCTTGCTTCTTGCCGATGGCAATTTTTATCAACGTCTGAGGAATCGAAGTACTCATCCGTAAATTCTCCTTCAGGCCTTTATAGTAAGTAATGAAATTCTCACGGATGTTTCGTCTACCAACTGGGAAATATATTCATCTATCTTATTGCTAACCTTTTGAAAGTTTCCCTGAGATAAAAAAAAAAAGATTACCAGACAACCCCATGATTAAAATTTTTCGTATCTCTTGGTTAGCTATCTTTGTTCGAATCCAAGTAAATATTTTGAATGCTGTTCCTCTAAACGAACACATAAATATCCCTCACTTGAAAAATCAGTGCAACACAATCTTCTGTACCTCATTTAATCTCAGGAAAGCACAACCACCGGTTTCAATGTCCTAGCTTTGATTGGCGAATTTGATGACAAACTTATTGTGATAATAACAACAAAAAGTTGCAATATGATCTCTGGTAAAAATAATGATGATAACTCCAAAAATTACAATATGAGCACTGGTAAAAATGGTTGCTGAAGACATTAGGTTTATAATACCAAGAAATTCATACGCAAGGTCACATGGTACAGTGGATAAAGGCGTTAACAGGACCCACAGAGTGTGAGTTCAATACCCGATTAAAGCAGTGGAGAACTTTCAAAGGGAAATTAACAAGAGATAACTGATAAGAGATATCCATTAAACATGGCACGTTGAACTAGAACAGTCTACCCAAGTGAGAGAAATAAAAAGTTCAGTTCGACATTCCAACCACCTGAAGAATTCCATTCCAACCACATTGATTAAGTCCTTTCTACTGAGATACCTAACGTAACCCCACCCCAAAGTTGCCAATTAAATTTGATCTAAGAATAAAATAAAATAACTGTTTGCCGAGATCATTACGCATGAAATAAAAAACATGCTTGGAGAATTTAGCAGTAGGCAAATGATATTATGGTTGTATCTTTCTGCTGTCGTCAGGTGATATGGAGGTAGGGTCTAATGTTACCGTCTTTCTATTCTTTTCACGGTGAGCCGTTTTTGTGCCACTCTGTCCGCTCTCTGTAGGTGTCTCGGTTTTTGTTTGCTGCTGACTACTACTTTACAAAGAACAGTGTTCTATGTCTTGTCATCTTTGTCTAAAAACAAAATCAAGAACCCAGGACACAACCAGAATAAAATTTGCCCACAACAAGAAAAACGGCTCATGGTTTTATCTCGTGGGTAACAATCTGACCCAAGAATTATTTTACTTTTAAGCAGCAAGCGTTTGACGGGAAGAAGCTGCACCCTGAAAACGAAGCTGGTGTCTGATTTGAACTGCAACCCTATAGTTGGATCGGGATGGTGAGAGATTGGTCAGAATACCTCGTGGGCGTGGTATTCTGATATATCGGCGCTTCGAAATTCTTGCGGTCTTCTGTTGACCTCTCGTCGTTTAGGAGGATATTCAAAATAGACAGAGGTCAAAAGAGGGCCGCAAGAATTTCGAAGTGCTGATACGCTTCCCACGCTCTGGTTTGAGAAACATGATTAGACCACACGTGGAGGATCGCTGAGACAACGAGCGGCGTGCGTTCTCTTGAAGTTCATCCTCCTGCGGTTTTCTAGAATCTATTCTGCCATGTCTGTCCCTCTATTAAAACAAATAAGAAAATGAAACCTCCTTTCGTTGGTACCATCTATGCAAAAGGGTGACAACAAGAAAGGCAACATATTTTACACTAGTAAGTATGACCCCAATCACTTGACAGTATATTTTTGATGACATCATATATATATATATATATATATATATATATATATATATATATATATATATATATATATATATATATATATTTGTTTGCATAGTTGGCATAATTGCATCAATCTCAATGGTGACTGCGTGAAAACATAGCATGTTAGTACAGGTAACATACACGCAGCAATTTATTTGCATCGTAGCAAACTTTGTTAATTAGTAGATATTAGTATAAGGACAGCCCTCGTTTGCTCTGTAGTCTGCGTGTGTGGCTGAGAAAGGGCTTTTAAGATAAGAGTTAGTGGTCTGGAACTTAGTATAAGTAATTCAAAATATGTTGATCCCATTATTTTGTGATGTCAACGAACACACGTTTGACACCTTTGTAATGCCAACGAATCTTCGTTGACACATTTGTAATGCTTTACTTTGTAATCGCAAATTACATCTATAGTAACGCTGTTGAACAATACGCGTGTCAGACGCCTTTGAAGATCTCTCACACTAATAGTACTTGCTCCATAATACTCGTTCGAATAGTAATCCGTATAGTGATGCTAATAGAGAAATAGTATATGGATTAGAGTAGAGAATAGTGGTCTGTATAGTAATAGAGGATAGACTAGAAATAGAGATCAATCTAGACGTCGCGCGTCTTCCTACTTATGCGTGTTTTATGGTCACGTGGTCTACTTAATTCAATAAAAGGACGACTGTGTTTGCTCAATAGCGATCTATGTTTAAACTCAGGTGTCGGGAGCGACACTTTATTCCTGTATAACAGATTATCAGTGAAGATGGCTTCATAATAGAAATAATTTCCTGAGCAGCATAAATAAGGGTAGTTATTACAAAAGAAAGGACCACTTGAAAAGACAAGAACATCTGCCTGGAATCAAATATCAGACAGTTGCATGTATTGGCATTCTCAGTATTTCTGTACACCTGCAATGAATGAGCATTAGCAGCAGAATTACAACGAAGAATCCAAGCATTAGAATTGAAACGCTACAAATGCATCCTGAGCGTTTCATATGTAGATTTCATCACGAATGACACCGTACGAGATTATGTCAAACAAGAAACAGACCTTGGAAGACCTCGTAAACACTGCCAAGAATAGAACATTTAAATAGTATAGTCACGTCATATGAGCCAGTATTCTTTCCGCTGCCATCCTACATGTAACTAATTTTGGCAAAAGAAGACAGAAAAAATTGATTGACAACGTCACCTAGTGAACTAGAATGACATTTGCAGACATACAGATAGAACTGGTCAGATGGTCATCGACGCAGTGACCCTATAACCAATCAATGTCATGGAAAAGGGTGTGTCTGCTTTAATATGACTATCGGTAAATGATTATAGCGATAGGTAAAATTCTGAAATGCCATCTTGAATCCCTAAGTGAAAAAATAAAAAGTCCCGCCAACGGTATTAAAATAAGCACAAAATTAATCATCTCTTTAATATTAATGTTAGCGAATATAGGCCATAAAAACCGATCATATATGTACAAACATTTTTACATATGTGTGTAAAAATTCGAGATTGCCGCGTGGCCCTTTTTTAAGAAATGATAACGAATCAATTTTAATTTGCAGGAGACGGTTTTGAATAATTGTATTCTCCAATGTTTAACATACATATCGGCCATTCTCCCATCCTTAGAATATGGCTGTCACAGTTCGGTGCTCTTGCTAACGAGAGCTCCTTGATAAAATCCAAAAAAAGAATCAGCAATATCATTGACCCCGATCTGGTGACTCGGCTTCAGTTTCTTTTCCACTTCCATAAGGTTACCTGCCTTTTACCTTTTCTATCAATTCTTTCATGATGATTGTTGTTCCGATGAGCTCTTGATTATAGCGTCTGTAGATGTAAGTGTAACTTCTATGCTAACATTTTTTCTCACACTTCTTGTTTGAGGAACCCCCTTAAAAGCCTCAGGCTTTCCAGTCAAATTTAATATGCAAAAATTTAAATACAATATCAATCGCTATCTACTCTCCTGATTTTTCTTCCTCTGTTCTCGCACCTTAGCAATGTTTCTGTTTGTGACTCTTCCAAACCCAGTAACCCCTTGCATCTCACTTGGTTTAGTGCTTTGCTTGGGATAACTCAATTTTAAAATAACCATTATTCTCTGAAAATTATAGACGTGCTATAATAGTTGTTGTGCAATCATATTTTTTTTCATTTTGAAGTAAACATTCAAGACATTAACGTTATTTTGTATGACTGGTGTGTGAAACTCTTACCAAAAATAGCCAGCAGAAATATTCTGTCCAAATCATGCAAATTAATTGAAACAACCACTTTAGTTTCCTTTCTTTCACCATACGGACAGTTTTAGACCAACTGGAGTGACAAGGTGTAATCGAATGTATTTTTTTAGATCATTTGCAGTAGTGTGCAGTAATAAGAATCGTTTTTCATGGTGTATAATGAAATTTGTTTGACCTTAAAAATATTGCCTCGTCCGTGATTGCATCAGATTTTAATCACGCACAGTCACTATTGTCTCGACTGTCGATTAGTTATCCTACGATCACCGTCTGCACTGGAATTTACTCCAAGGAAGCGTAAAAAAAATTGTAATGCTGCATGAACACACTGGCAAGTTTTGCTAGTGAACAAATCAAAGTACTATAGACTGGCCTGGAAAATCTTCTGATTTAAATCCACTCGAGAATCTGTGGTCAATCTGCAAGGAGTGATTTCGTTTCGTGGAATGGATATACGAAGTACTAGCACGTGCATTGAGTTGTTTTATTGGAAAAATTCGAAAAAGTTGATAATAATGGAATTATTCTTTTTGCTTCAATTAATTTGCACAAGGATGTAAGTGATAATAGATTTGGGTCAGGCACGATACAATTCATTCAGCTCTCTATATTTCTTCCGAAATGTCTTTGAAAACAAACAAGCTAAAGTCTAATGATTAAAATTAATTAATTACCTTAGGCATAAGTTTTTATATTTAACTACATTTTCATAAAACCTAAAGCTTTTAAAGCAAATTGTTATCTCTCGAAATGTTTGTAAATAAATTGTGTAATTTCGTTTAAAAATTTTCATACAGTCTAAAATGAAACAGAAATAATCGATCAGGATATTTGAGATTTCTGTTAGATTTTCTATCCTTTTTCTCTGCTGTCTTTTCCCCTTCTGCCCAAAATGGCATATTGGTAGGAAAAGAATCCTCTAAATTAAGACTACAATTTTGGATAACACGTACTATTTTTATTCAGAACGTAATTAGAATTGAAGGTCCACTTTTCAGACTAAATTGGGAAAGATTTTTGATTTGTCGTTTTAATAGTTTTTTGTTTGTTTAGTTTTCACACGTTTGATTTTTTCCCACGAAAAAATGCCGGATTTTCTGAGCTTAAAAATAGAATTAAACTTGGCATTTATTTAAAATAGATAATCCAAAATAGGTTTAATTCAGTATGGCTAACTATAAAACCGGATTCATTATTTCACCATTGATGTACGAAAGGAGATTTTCGCCAGAGATTTTTTTTCATTTCTTTGTCAGATACACATTTACTCTAAGTGACACAATTCAAATAAAACTAATTTCTAGCTGATACAATGTGTTTTCGCTGTTGATTTTTATTCAGTTTGGAAAAGTAATTATTAAAATTATTTAACGAACGACATCCATTAATCATGTGACAGTTCCTTTGTTTCTTTCCAATGAGAGAATAGTATTCGATCCAATTAACATGATGCCGTACACACGTTCTTGTAGAGTTTTGACGAAAAATAAAAACAAAAAAAGAAAAAAAAAACGTGTGTAGTGTGGATTCTGCATCTAGTCGGAAAAATAAGGACAGCTGTTAGGTTGGCGCAAAAAATAATGACGTAATAATGTCATTTTTTGAAGTTAAAAAATACATCAAAAACGACATTATTACGTCATTATTTTTGCACCAACCTAATATTATTTTTCTGTGAGAAGAGAATGAATAATTACCGATTTACGAATGGAAAGATATTCGTTTATGGCATTTATTACATAAGTAAACGACCGATTGTCATACAGTTTTCAGTTTTATTTCTTGATCGTCGAAATTTCTATTTGAACACGGGTGAAAACATTTGGATTCTTTGGTTAATTAACGCTAGTAGACTAATTATTTTACCAGATCTAACAAGACATTGGGGTCGTTGGCAATATATGGCTACCCACAATTTACTGTCATTCGTAGCTCTTAATAAATTTTGACTTATTGCTCTATCTTCTAAACCCTCTTCTTCTGGTTATGTGCTGTATATTTTTGACTTAAGTGTATGTCTTTGTCGTCCATATGTCCTGTGTGTATCAAAGTTTCTAAGCTTTTTTCGTCATTATGTGTCTTACAAATTTAAACTCTCATTCTGATTTTAAGTATAAATATCCTTCAGGCTTTCATTGTATCTAAAATGTCGTCGTTTCTCACATATTAAGTCCATGATATTCTCAGCAACCTTCTGTAGAACTACATTTCTGCTACCTCAATCTTGTTTTAGCTGTGATTAGATTGTCCAACATTCACTGCCATACTGGATGAGCGATATGACATTAGAGTTAAGTACACTTTTCTTTGTTTCTAAAGCAACATTGTTGAAAACATGTCGTGTTTTATTAGCTTGATCAATATGATGTATAATTCTTGCATGAATGGATGTGGTTCAGTACGTTGTATGACCTTTAAAACTCAGATAATCGATAGAGTAATCACTGATTTTAACTGTTAAGAGAAATGGATTTATTCTAAAAAGATATTAGAAGAATCCAGAAAATTTGCATTCGGAGAGTAAATAGATTGAGCAATTTCACCAAAATAGAAAGGGTCGGGAGATATGGATGAATCTTCAGATTTATTAAACCTTTACAGCGAAGTGATCCTCAGAAAAATGGAGCTAGGATTTATTATTTGTTGACACAATCTTAACGACTAACTATACGCAAATGACAAAGTGTCGAGGGTTGATAGAAAAAGAAAACTGCTAGAATCCCAAGACAAGAAAAGGAAAGCAGGGAAAATGTTTCCATCAAGTGTAAGAAGACTAAATGTATGGCTAAATATATATAAATATAAAAGTGGGAATTGAAGTCAACGTTAAGAGGCGACAGACTTTTTCATGCTAGACGCAATCATCAGGCAACACGTCGTCTCTGACTGTTGACTTCAATGTTCACTTTTATATTTACAAACGCTCTATTCCTGATATGGAGCACTTTATACCATAAAAATAGCACGCCTTAAAACTATCTCTCTCTCTATATATATATATATGTGTGTGTGTGTATATATATATATATGTATGTATGTATATATGTATATATATATATGTGTGTGTGCGTGTGTGTTATATGCGTGTGAACTACTGAAACAATCTCAACCAAACCCACTTGCCTAAAAGCTGATAAAAAAAAAAAAAAACTAAATACACTGATTTGGTCGCTTCGACATGATGTAATGTCTAGCAAGCTAGTTTCACTAGCTCAATTAAGACTGGGTAATGAGTTTGATGCACACTGGGTGTCCCATATTTTGGAGGTTGTGTCATAAATAAATCTACGTTTAGAAGATCATTTGGGTATTATGGTCAGCAATCTTGTCTCGCTAGATCATTTACGACCGATTAGTGAGTTCGGTCCTCATTGGTTGTCCGATATCTACGACCTTGTTCCACATTTAAACTACGCTAAGAAAATCACCTCCTTATACATTGATTTTTTAAAGAATATTTTTTCTTCTAGATCTACTTCAACAATGTATGAATTTCTGTATGTATTAACGTTTTACTTTTTTATCAGTCATATTTGGTAATCTTCTAGGAATTTCAAACAAACCCTTTATCCAATCTATAAGGATCGACTGTTGCTTTGTCAATAATTGTCTCGTATTTGTTAATTCGTCCTTATGAAAGAGACTGTACACTATTCGCTACCAGAGCCAGGGATCGAATCCTTTCTGTTACAAACCTACATTTTGTAATTACCATATTCTTGTAATAAATGAAACTTGTCAAATATTTCTTCTGTGTATGAATCATTTCAGAAACACGCAGACATTTTGCGTAAATTATTACATATTTGCTCTTTTCAAATAACAATTCGTAATGTTTTTATAACATTCGAGTATGTATTTCTTATCTTTTAACATGTATGAGTGGTACAGCCAACCGTTTTCTAAACTTAAACCAAATGAATTTAGGCTACCAAAAGTACTTTTTTCTATAAATGGGAAGAGTTATTAACATTCCAAGTCCTCCTTTTTATTGTTGTTGTTGTTGCTACCACAAACTTTAGCTGGTTCCCTCTCCAGCCTTCTTCAGGTTTGCGATTCATAAGAAAGAAAAAAAAAGGTCTCTTTGGTTGTTGTAGTCCTGTCAACTTTCGTAGCACCATCGAGAGACTTTCAGTTTTATAATCTTTACCCATGGTCTTTCGGTCCCTAATTAGTTTACTCCTGGTTAATTGTCAATTAGGTAGCACAAAATGGACGTGACTTTTTTTTATATAATTTTTTAATGAAAGAAAAATAGCACTACACCCTGTTTTTCAAAATTTGCAACAAGATTGGCAAACGATCAGATGATTATCTGTTTTAAACGAAAATTTCAGTAGGTATTCACTAATGAATCGTATAATGACTAAGTCATTTTATTAGAAAATATTATGGGAATATTTAGAGGAGCAGTTTCATCTCCTTTTACCTTTTTTCTTTTATATCTCCCGTGTTCTTTAATTTGGACAGTCTACCCTGAATACGTTATTTCAGTAAAACCTTTACGAAATAACAAGTCTAAACCTACTGAAATTTCTGCCAAATTATAGTGAACATACTGAAAATTCCAAGCGACGTTCAGAAAATGGAACTCCTGTTTTTTGTTGTTGTTGTTCCCATAAAACTTTAATTCCAGCGGTCGCCCATTATGCAGCAGACAGGCGAAGGAAAAACGATGTCTCTTAGGTGGTTCTTTTGAGAAAGAAAAAATGGATGATATCATTTGATTTGCATGTCTTGCGATTGGAGATTAATTGAACTGCTTGGTATATATGCAATTATTTTCACTCTATTATCTTGTTCCTTTACACATCTTTTTTCTAACTGATTATAAGGTTACGACGTCTATGTAACAGACTGGTTGAAATATTTTGATGAGGATATTCTGCAACACAATGATGATTATGATGATTATTATGAGACCACGTAACAATTTAATAATAACTGTAAGTAGAAATATCGTACACAATGCAATTGTCTCTGTTAGTATGGGAATATAAAAGAAAAACTTTTTGGTTAAAAATCTGTTTTTAGGCTGATGGAAGAACAAGTGCTTCAGTAAGGAATAACTGAATTGATGGAAGGACTTGTTGATCAGCATTTAGAAAAAAATCCAACCGTGATTGCTGATTTCATTTGCGCATACAGATAGTTAAGGGTAACGGTATGAATCTATGCATCTACCCACAGCTAGGGGTTAAATAGCCGGGTAGACTGGATTCTAAACCCTGGGTTCGATAACATTGAATGGCGATTAGACTAGAAGGATACCTCTGAAAAATCTCGTAAAAAAGCTAGCAGGGTTCCTGAAGCTAGCGGACAAACCCTGGTTCTTCTCTCTCTTTCTCGACACCCCTAAACTCTTTTATTCATTTTGTTGATGTAGCACGTGGAAAATACAAGGAAGCTGTCAAGGAATAATGAAGATCAGCTTAAATTGATGACAAAAATCAAAAATTCTGTGTGCCATTGTCATATATTCGGGGTATTTTGAATCCTGGTTAGAGCAAAAATCAAAGTCTAAGCACAGATAATTGGAGGCCGGCCTTAATAGTGAAAGCAAAGCGAGCAGGCCTGACGTTCTACCCGCTTTTGTTAAGAACTAATTAGTGGAGGTGCTATCCTGTCATTTCGAATAGCGGCTATTTGCACAATAGAAATAAAATGATAGCAATTATATCCCAATTCTTTAAGGAGGAGTTTCCCAATAAAATGTTTTTGCGATTCTCGCAATTATTAATTAGTCAGATTCAACGAAGGACAACGGTTTGAATATCATTACATTTGTGAACATTCAAAAGTATTTGTGCTTGTCAAGATGGTGTTGTGGTGAATCGTGGAGTCGTTGGTCAGAAAAATATTCGAATGTTACTTACTTAATTTAGGAAATAAATTTACAAAAAGAAAATTCCAACTGCAGGATGTAATGGAGTCAAATGGCAAGGCAAGTTGAGGAACATATTTTCGGCTGATCTTATCGAAAAGTGAATAATTCTGACGGAGTTTTAGAATAAATTGTGACTGGTTTTATACTTACTACAAATAGACGCACACTGACATATTTATGTACGAGATACTATTTAAAAGGGAATTGAAAAGCAGAAGCAAGTCGAATCTAGCAAGACTATATATTTTGTGAGCTAGATCTGTATAACACGTGAATAAAGGTTAAGCAAGAGGGACGCCGATATGTAATTTTCTTTAGTGGTCGTTCCACAAATAGTTGGCTCACATCATATCTATCTATCTATCTATCTATCTATCTATCTATTTATGCATAAAGAAAAAGGCAATAGGCGAACTGTATTTTTAGCCGACGCGTTTCGTCAAATGTGGATGTTTCTAAGGCTAAAAACGAAATGAATTTATTGAAACAAAGTATCTATAAACAACAACTAGAATGCTGTTTGCAACTAGAACTGCCCTCTATTCAGACAAACTCAATAAATTATTTACTCCCAGTTTTCTTGAACGAAACCTTCTCCCAGTACGTCCAGTATTAAATTTTTCAACCGTTTCTTCCACACAATTTATTCTAGAAATGTCAACCATTTTTCATTTTATGTATAAATGTATTTCTAAATCGTTTATTATTATTATTAACTCTCCATCTATAGTATGTCCTACTGTTTATTATTTATTGACAATATACGTCATTCCGATCCCATCTCTCAACTGGAAAACGTATTTCTTTCTCTATATTCATTTTTCTGCTTCTTATCGTCTGCTGAAACACACACACACACACACATACACAAACCGATATATATATATATATATATATATATATATATATATATATATATATATATATATATAATGTTATATGATGTCTTTGTGTATCTGTTCTTAAATACTTAAAAGAAATGTATTCTCAATGTCCTTGAAGTGTATCCATAATTTATGTATATATACGGTTAATGACAGTAATTTTAAAGATTGAATAAACTTATCAAGATTGTTTCAAAGAGATTTCACTTTCTTCTTAATAATAATCCAAAATCTCACATAAAGCACATGAAATGAAATGATTAAATATTAGGACTTCAAATTAAATTCTGCGAAAACCTGTCAACGACATATATGCTCTCAATTTATAAAGAAAAAAAAACTTGTCTATTAAAAAAAAATATGAAACTTTAACATTGTTTAATCATTTTTTATAGTTAAATTTTTTTTTTTCGGAAAAGCCCTTTATAATTTTGTGTCTTTTTTTTTGCGAAAGTTTGAGTTATTTTATTGCTTATATTAGGTTGGTGCAAAAATAATGACGTTTTTTTACGTATTTTTTAACGTCAAAAAACGACATTATTACGTTATTATTTTTGCACCAACCTAATAGATAGATATGTAGATATCACAGAGAGTTCAGAGAAGTGATCTTTTTCACATAAAAGATGAAAAAAAAAATGTAAGTCTTAGCGGGAATCCAGATGCGTTTAATCGGTTGGTCATTGTCTTTATTTACATCGGGTACGAATATTTAGTTGTTCCTTGGGGAACAGATTTTAATTCTCCTTACCGTGCAGAAAAATATTTAACAGAGATTGTAAAAGGGGTTGGGTAATCCTCTCTGTTACACTCTCTGTTAAATTACAAAACTTACACTACACATCAATTTTAATTTCATTTTTCGTTTCAATTCATTTTTGGAAGTGCTATCTGATGATCCGGCATCCTTTAAAAGGGCTCTGATGAAATAAATTATCATAATGGTACCTTAAAGTGGTCTGTTTTTCTTTAATATATATATATATATATATATATATATATATATATATATGAGACATTCTAAATAGGTTTTCCTTTCTGAATGTGAAACAGAATGGCTTGGCCTTGTGTTAAGATTTAAGCGTAATTATAAACCTTAAATCAGATATGAAATCATTGGATTGGTTTCCCATTTTTTTTGGTCATTTCCTTAACAGTAAGCATGTCATTTAAACTTGTTCTGTGTAAGGTCGGCATGGGCCAGTCTCAATTTCAAACAAATAATAACGTTGAATATATTTTATGTAATCTCTCTGATACCGAAACTTTCCTTTTTTCGTATTGAAAGACGATTTGTGTTTCATACAAAATGTTAATAAATTAATCTTTATAAAATACTATTAGCCATAAAATGCAAGAGAGACTGGGGATCTTTGTAATTAAGTAAAAATATTAAATACTTAATTGAATCTCCAGTAACGTCAGCAATTGATATCTTTTGAATCGAGAACCCATTCCAAAACACTATGCACTATTACAGAATAGTAATAAAGTCAAAGAGGTTACCAAATATTTAGAACTGCGAGGTAACCTTGACATATTTGGCAAGGATATTAGAATAAAGCAGAACCTTTATTTGTAGTAAACAACCTATATACGGATTGGAAATGAATTCAGTAAATATATAAAATTAGAGTAGTGTGTAAGACGAGCATATGTCTTTTGAAAGACTTATTCAATCTGTACATTAAGGAGTTTCTGAGAGAATTATCAGTTCTTCCTAAATTCATTATTGACCGCCACAATTTTGCCAATGCATATAACATAGTGTTGAGAGCAGACACAGATAAGAAACTCCTAAAGAACTCCTAGAAATGGTACTGAATAAAAGCAAGAAGAAAGGGACAAATATATATTGCAAGAAGACAGAATGAATGTTTGTCAGTAAAATGAACAACAGATATTGGCGAGAGTAACATTAGGAATGTGAAATATATTTCTGGGTAGCTTGAAAATTAGAATTGCTGGTTGATGTAACATTTAACAATCCGGAAAAGGAATTTAATCTTGGTCATATTTTAACTGACCTTTTTACATTGATAACATTATAACCTTTACGAAAAGCTTCACTGGTATAAATTCAGCCAACAGGTATCTTATCAAACGGGTTCTGTCCCTGGCATACCGCAGTGTATTATAGCGGCAGCGCTGAATTATTGATCAACTGGCCAGTATATTTTATAATGACCTGACCTCTCTTTATCAAGAAATAAAGAACACGTGACATCTTGGAATATGCAAATAATATGGATATGATATATATAGCTCAAAAGGAGAGTAATGTTATAGTCAAATGCTGACGTTCCACACTGCTTCAAACAAAAGGTTGGGATGGAAATCCCCATCACTACTGAAGAGGGACAGTAGATATTGGACTTCCGTCATTCAGTTGTCTGCCATGCGTGATAAACGCGTGGGTGATCATGTATTTTTCGATACATGACTGACGTAACAGATTTTTCTTGCAGTAGATTGCCATTTGTTTTTGCGATAGACCAGTTGCTATCCAAGGCTATAGAACCTGGTACGTACTGCTATTTAACCATAGCTGAGGGAGAAGAAGATTCATACCTTTCCCAAGGTTATTAGCACGTATGTGAATGTAATGGATTCAACTTGAATTCGAAATCAGCTCACCGATTCCTCAATCCAAGCCGCTATCCATTATTCCACCATGCCTCTTACCTGGACCGAGGAAAAGTATTTTCAGAGAAAGATTTTATAAATTTCAACCTAAAGCAGCACTGTCTGCTCCGTCAATCAATGCCAACTATTTTCTTATTAACAAATTGCTTATATTACAATTACTATTACAGTAGGATGTAAAATGCTAAGTTTAGTAACAAGTAATTTCCGTTTTAGAAAACAATTTGAATTGATGAGAATACCATCCTAACATTACGTTCCTTAAATGTATCATGACAGGTGATAAAAATATGTTTCCTAAGACAATGTTTACTGTAAAAGTTTGTGGAATGACGAAGTCAAATCTCAACAATCGACTGCAAATTCTGGGTTCCACGGAGAATGTTAATGTTATTCTTGTGGTAAAATGATCAGAGATTTATTCATGTAGATTTCTTAAAACACAATGGAACACTATATATAAAGTTATTCTTCCGGCACAACGTGTTCATAAAAGTTTAGTCGAAAGCAACTTCCAGCTTTAGTCTACATACGGCAATAATAGTACAAGAAATACATTCTGAGACTCGGTTCGTTTGTTCTATTTCACCTGCTAAAAGATTGCCAAAATTTGAACAAAACTATTATTAACTTTTTCGAGTGAAACAAAACGCTTTGACGAGAAAAAAAAAAAAAAAAAAAAAAAAACTTCCCTCTTGAACTTCATATCAACACCTGCGGAATTTTACTCAAAAGGTATCAAATTGCTACCTGATAAGTGACAACACTTCATTGCAAACGTTGGTCAATATATAATTGAATAAAATATAATTGCCCTATTTTTTTTATTTTTTTATTTTTTGGAAGAATAATAATAATTGACAAATGAAAACATTCCTAATACAGCCTAAAAAATGGACAGGGAAATAAACCAGCAACTCAAATAAAATGTGTAGAAATGAAAAAAAAAACACATTATTAGTAATGAATCATTCACTTTTTTTGGCGGGTGACTAAAACCAATCGATTGAATATTGATACAGTAAACATTTCGATCTCATGGTTCAGATAAACTAAAAAAGACAGATTATTACGCATAGACATCTTGTAAGGATTTCACCCCAAGCAAGGCGAGAGTGCCACTAGCACGAAATTGGATTACAGAAAGTGAGAGCAAGAGTAAAGAGGGGTGTTTGAGGAAAGGATATAGAGAAGGACAGGGATCTGAACCAAGGCATCAGAAAATGCAGATTGATATAACATTTGAGTAATTGAACATTATAACTATCAGGGAAGCAAGTAGAAGGAAGGGTGTTCCACTAGCGGGAAGTGTGAGAGAAGAAGCTGTTGAAGTAGAATAAGCGGTTTCATTTAACTGTTTCGGCAGTGAAATGGTGGAACCCAGATGCCAACTTAGTAGTACGCTTAAATTCATGAAGTTAGGGTACCAGTGAAAGTAGTTCATCAGAGCAGTTACCCTTGAAAAGATTAGTAGAAAAGACAATGGGAATCCACAGCACATCTGTGAGAACGTGACTTTAAACGAGATGCAAGATCAGGGCCTATCACATTGCACATCTGTCTCTGGATTTGGTCGACGACCTCGAGATGAACAGCGGGGGCACCGGACAATATATTCAATGCAAGGACGATTTGTAGATTTGAAGAATGGACCTTCTCGTGCGACACAGAGAACCAATGACATATCATCTTTCTTTTTCTTTCATAGAGTTCGTGAAAAATCAATATTGAAGATAAATTCAAACAAGACAAAAAACAGAATGTGGCAAATGAGGATTTTCGAATAGGGTTTTGGTGAAGATGCGATAATTTAAAAAAACAAACAGAATTTGAATTTCTTTTTCTGAAGCAGATTCGCGTTTTACCTCCATACGCATCGAATTCAGAGATAAAATAAAACATTACAAAGAGACATACAACTGTTACTCATATAAAGTATCTTGCAAAATACTTTGGTTTACGCGTTACAGATTTATAGCCACTAGAAATTAGGTACTAACAGGAGCTTAATACTAATATGACTGCTAATATACATTGTAATGATAATATTAGCCTTATAAAGAAATATCATTAATTCATTGACTGAGCAGTCAGGGCTAAGAAAATGAGGCTTTTTTTTTAACTCTCTGGTCATTAGGCTGGGATCATTGTGTAGTATCTGTTCTCTTCAGCTTTAACTGCGATATCAAGCTTTTCCTTGTAAGGAAATATTCGGCATTCATTAATAGGGCAATCGGTGAAATTTATATGTTTATAATCAAATACCTTTAAAGAAAACAGGTTTCTCCGCACATTTTTATCGTTCATTCCTAACGTATTGGGGAATGTTAAACTCATGATCCCCGTATCTAATCAAATATAGTAAGAAGTTTATTATCCGTTATTTTTCCCGCAAAAATAGTGGTTCACACTATATAGCGGTAATTGTTTTTAAAGAGTTTATAAATCCTGCTCGTCCTGGACAAGACGATTAACTACATCGGACAGCAAGGTTTCTCATCAGGGAGGTTTTCAGGAGCGTGGGAACACCTCTTCATTGCTGGTGTTCCTATGTTCACCCTGTTTCAAGCTGGTAGCACCCGTTAAGGTCCCAGCTATGGGCAAATAGTTAAACCCCCAAACTGTGGTTAAAACGTGTAAAAAATTGTTTTAACACCAGCAAAATAATTTTGTAAAAAATTATGAAAAGAAATAACTTTTTGAAGAAAATATTATTACCGGCAATGCATTATTATTAGCAAGGCTTTTTTTTTTAAAAAGAAATTGCCAAAAACACTATTTAAAAAAAAAATATTTCCAGCAATAAAAATCTTGTCGGCATTAAATAATCCATTGAGATGTTGATATGACTTAACACAAACCAAACCCCAAATCATCCATTTTCTGTGATCAGATTTCTTATGCACAGGTAAATGTCTTTCTGGAGGAATTAAAATCCCTGCAAAAACCTTCAGGGATCGCCCTATACATGGAATCGGCTTCTGATGCCTTTCCCCTGACCCCCGTCCTTCTTTATATCCTTTCCCCAAACACCCCTCTTTACTCTTGCTCTCACAGTCTGTAAACCCTTGCGTGCTAGTGCCGCCTTGCTTGGTGCGAAATGCTTAAAAAATACAAGAGTATATACCGGATGCTATTAGTCTATCTTCGAGTTCATGAGCTATCGATTTCCGTCGGTCCTATTGAAAATCTTCAAGATAAGGTTACTGTTAATTGTTGCAGTTCTTTCTTAAGGATTCTGTAGCGCCAATTCACAAGATACCAAGAACAGTGACGCTCCGTCCGACCTAATTGATAACATAGTAACAAGAACAGCAACAGTAACACTAATGAATATAATAATCATAAAAAAAAAGTCTTTTTTCCTTTTCTTTAGAAATCACTTGCTATAAAGCTATCACCTTTATATCGATCATCTCTACCGGTTTCAATTACCTGATATCGATATTGGATCAATATCTATTGGACAGTGTTTCTGATTAGTAGTATTCATAAAATGAAGGCAGATTTTCTTCGAAAGAAAAACATAGACAATTATTTCTTTTATTGTATTTTGAAGTTGCTCTGTTTGATCCATTTTCTATTGCCCAGTAACAATAAACTTCGACCCAGGTAAGTCACGAGGAACCGAAACAATGTTATCAATAGTTTTATCCCTCTTGGTAGTTGACTACGAAACAACAAAACATGCAGTATACGCCGTACTGTATGCTGACTGTCGGGTTGAGAGGCATTACCATGGGATTGGTATATGAACTGATACAACATTACCTTTTGTTGTGTGATCGCTAGATTTCTGTTACCAGTGGGCAACCTCAGTTTATCTATTCGGGATTAGCATTTTGCTATTATAAATTTGCTACACTTGTTCCAGAAGAAAATCTAGAGCAATTGCTTGCAGGGGATATAGCTCCCCATCTCTTTAGTCCTAAATATCCTCCCGTGGACTGACATTGTTAAACCTAAGACACGTCCAATGGCTGCCACCGTAAAACTGCCACAGTTAAATTATTGCCATTCATTCGTAATCCAACTTAATATATACTTTTAGAAGTGTGTAAAATCATCTCCTATACCTGTCTCACTAATTTGGCTGGAGCGAGCGAGTCAATATTTAACTGTCCATTCATAATACAAGTAAATGTAGAAAATTTTCTTAGAAAGTGTACAAAATTCAACGTAAATATCTAAACTAGTTTGGTTAATTTACTCATATATTGACCCTAGTTGTGTTAACTTCGAAAGTAAGTCTTATAGGACAAGAATAAAAAGTTAATATATTTCTCATCTAGTATTGCCATTTTGTAACAATAACATTCTACAGTCTGCCCCTAAAATCTGGACACATAGGAATTTTTTTTTCCTCCACAGATTAATCATGGTTTTGTCGAAAGAAGAAATAATTGACTTCTTTTTCGGTGGTTTTCTGAAGGAGAATGTTTACTCAATGAAAATGACGGATAAAAGTTGATTGAAAAAAGCGAATGTGCAAAAATTGACGCTAATGTCGAATGATTGCATTGAGTTCACATGAATCTTGCAAAGCGCATCGTGGAAATCATATTTGATGATGTGATCTGTTAATGTTCCAGTTCAATAAAATGGTGAAAATTTGATTCATTAAAAGTGCGCATTTTTGCTTTGGATGTCCAGACTTTAGGAACACCATGTACATTGACACCAGAATTAATACGTAAAGAGGATTTCCGTAATTCCCCATGTATAATACGCATTTTTTCTAATAAAATAATAAGTAAAATTAGGGGTGCGTATTTTGCACAGTTTTCAGTTGCGAAATGACTATCACCACAAACATATGACAATTTGACACTAACATTCGGAAATTTCGACCCGATAATGATGTCAAATACAATCATATATACCTAACAATACTTAAAAATTATTAAGTACGGATCGTGCCGAAAATTTCTCCGTAATTTTAATACGCAAATATTATCGCTGACTTAAAGTTTATAATTTTTGTTGAATTTATGGGGAGGAATAATTAGTTGTGCCATTTATGTTCGTATTGTTGTCCCCAGGATGACAACAGGCCGAATATAAATAGCGTAAATAAATTAAAGCTTTATGAGTTATATTCGTTGCTTCTCCATAACGGAGCAGTTGAATATGCACTTGGTCTACAGCTTATAAACTATAAACTTAACGTGCACACCTTTCTTCAGTTGTTATTCTGCAATATGTTATTTTTTTAAGCAATTCGCCCCAAGCAAGGCAAGAGTGGACTAGCACCCAAGGGATTACAGAGGATTGAGAGCAAGACTAAAGAGGCGTGTTTGAGGAAAGGATACAGAGTAGGACGGGGAACAAGATCAACGTATCAAAGGATGTCATTAGTGTTGACTATTTGGAGACTATAGTTACCTGGGAAGCAAGCGAGAGGAAGCGAAGTGCAAGAGAAGAAGCTTTTGAGTAGAAGAGACGGTTACATTTAACCATTTCGCCCGTGAAATAGTGGGACCGAAATGCCAGCCTAGTAGGTCGCTTAAATTCATGCAGCCTGGGAACCAGCGAAAGTAGGTCGTCGGAACAGTTGCCGTGAAAATACATGTAGAAGAGACAGAGGGAAGCCACATCACTTTTATGAGAATGCAACTGTAGACAAGAGGCCAGATCGGGACCTATCGCAATGCATATTCGTCTCTTGATTTTGTCGGAGACATCGAAATGTACAGTGTGGGGAACCAGACCATATATGACAGTAAGGACGAATAGTTGTTGTTTTTCTTTTACTTCATTCCATAGGAGTAAGAGTACAGCCTTTTCCTTGCCCACATTCATTTGTATTTAAAACTTAAATGTGGAAATATATTCTACCTACCCATCATATAATTTCTGCAATTTACCGATTAAATGCCGCAGCGATGTTCTTGAAAGAACGGTTCAAATGTTGGAAGCATGGATCACTCAATACTTACCAACTAATAATCCCAAGCTTAAGGTACACAATGTACATATTTGCGTGAAGACAATTGGATCGACGACAATTTAACATTCGATTAAAAAACAGCAATGTGCTCGGTCTTAAAGGCAGGGCATGTTTTCATCATTGAGCAATGCTAGTTCGGAATACAATTTTGAAAGTACTGGAATCTATTTATATTAAGTCCTCTTAGCCGTTGCTCTGTAAACAGGACCCGTTCGTGGGTTAAAGGTAATTAATCTGTCAATGTGTTGTCTGCATTTTTAGCCCTCGATTTTAGAGCTGGTCAGAGGGGACCGATAAAAGTATTTACCTGTCATAAAAAATAGTTTTGCATTTTGATATTACTACTTTATAGTAATATTTTCATAATCTACCACATTTTTGCTATGGAGATTCCTCTTGCTTATAAGCTTTTATTTATTCTTTAAATAATCCAAAATGCCTTTATTATTCTTTTAAAAAGAATTTTCCACCATAATTCCCTCTTACAGTTGATGATATGGCCATTTTTATTGCAAAGATGAAAGGGTTTCATTTTATACCGTCTGTCTCGCAAACAATATTTGCCGGACTCATATGAGTCCTGATAAAAATAAAATACTAAAGCATCGATTAAACTAAACAAAACAAAACAAAAAAAGCAATTAGTGCCAGTATTAACAAAATAGAGAAATTAATGTGTACACAGTTGAAAGTGAAACAAGTCATTAAAATCTTAGCTATTAACAGTTAAGTAGTGTGTGTGTCTGTATGTGATACAAGGGGGTGTGATACGAGTTCAATTGTCGGTCAACTGGGGAAAAGAAGATTCCTCAGTGAGGACGCCTTCATCTACTCAAGCAACATTTTGGCATAAAAGGAAGGAAATATTTGTCTTTTTATAGAACTTAAACAGCGACACCCAATTGACGTCTGGCGAATCCATACGGGGTAAGCCGCACTCTAAACAAAAATCCCCAAATTTTATCATTTGGGTTTGAGTCTTCAATCATGTGAAATTTCCACCGACACATTTTGTTGCAAATAAATGATCCGTAATGAATGAGGCCGGAAATGATTCATGATTGAACATAGGGATGAAATCATAGTGAAGACGATTATATTTCGCTCAGAACAATGTCTTGATTGTTATAGCTAATCTGTTACTGGGAAACTCTAATAACATGTCTTCGTACAATACGAACAGGAAACAGGTTTTTTTTCTTTCGCTTCACTAATTTGTGTAGTAGTTTTGTAGGCAAGGTCAGATTTTGTGCCTTTCAAGACATGCCTGCAGGTTGAATAAAATTCGGTAGTTGTTTACTGAAAGAAAATGAGTTGACTGATTATATTTCTACTTTAATTCGCAATGTTAATGTATTAAGTAAACAGATGATACGACAACTAAACACACCTAAAGTTTTAGGGGTTTCCAAATGATTTTTGAGCTGGCGTTCTAAAAACTATGGTTGATGCTAAATTTGTCAGTCATACAACAAGAGCAAAATCTGGCACAGGGTCATTTTCATATGTTGTAGTAAAAGAAGACAGTTGAGATGCAAATGAAAGATTTTCGAGGATCTAATATATGTATATATATATATATATATATATATATATATATATATATATATATATATATATTAGGTTGGTGCAAAAATAATGACGGAATAATGTCGTTTTTTGAAATTATTTTTAACGTCAAAAAACGACGTTATTACGTCATTATTTTGGCACCAACCTAATATATATATATATATATATATATATATATATATATATATATATATATATGACATCACACATTATGAAATGGATAAATTCAAGCAGGTAAATGTCGTTAATACTGTTTATTATAAACAGAGCATTTACTTGAATATTTGTATCTATAAAAAGAAAAAAAATTCTTTATATATATATATATATATGTATATATATATATATATATATATATATATATATATATGTATATATATGTGTGTGTGTGTGTGTAAATAAAAAGAAAGAACAGTAAGATATATAATCTGGTGTTCTTATAGATATTTTTTTATTTTTACAAAATAGTGCTCAATGTTAATTTACAGACCATTAATATTATAAATTAATTGATTTAAAATATGTTTTTTTCCTCTACACAGTTCTAACAATGTTACAAAATGGGAAGCTAAAATTTTGTAATTAAATTAAAGGCATTAGTTCCATTTCATCCTCAAGCAAATTTTGGAGTAACTTTTAATATATATATATATATATATATATATATATATATATATATATATATATATATATATATATATATAGTGAGAGAGAGAGAGAGAGGGAGAGAGAGAGTACAGGTAATAAATTCGTTTTTATATAATCCCGATGGATCCTAGTAATATCAAATATTAAAGCTGATACAAGGGAATAAATCTATTTCAACCAACGCGAAGTACCTCAAACTTATTCAACATCGGTGTACGGACTGTATTCGTTTCGGAATTTGAGATTGAAATTTATCTTTGAAAGAAGTCGAATAATTTATATAGAACCTATCCATTTGGACGCCTCAGCCAGATTACATATAGATACATACATAGATACATAGATACACACTCACAAACACACACATATATATATATATATATATATATATATACATATATATATATATATATATATATATATATATATATTGTAATTTATATGCTCTCTTATATTAAATACATTGACCTGTTTGTGTGGATCAGCTTTAATATTTGATATTACTAGGATCCACATTGATTATATACCAACAGATTTATTACATGTCCTATATATATATATATATATATATATATATATATATATATATATATATATATATATATATACATACATATATATATATATATATATATATATATATATATATGTATATATCTATATATCTATCTATCTATATATATATATATATATATATATATATATATATATATGGGTGTGTGTGCGTGTGGAACTGTAAACAAGCGTGTGTTTAATTGTGAAAACATATTTACCGTTTAACCATGTATATTAGCCATTTCCCATTAGAGAGATATAGATAGAGAGAGAGAGAGAGATATATTAAGGGTGCTACTACAGTGGCAACTACGTCCCATCGTTTTACCTTTACATTAGGCTAGAACAAACGTCACTTCTGCTTTAACAGTTTCTTTTCTACCACTTCTCACCTATGGAATTTCAGATTTGTTGTTTTCCACCCAATCTTCACAGTTTTAAATGCAGTGTCAATCGCCATCTTTAGGCTTTCTGAATCCCGTTTCTTCTATCTTTCTTGTCCTAACGCCTCACTAAAATCTTCTTCGTATTGAAATTGATCCGTTGCTTGTAGTGAGACAATTCAAAAAATATAGTTCAGTTTTCTGTTTCCCTTTTTTGTAGGTGTTACATTAATATTGGTTTTGCAAAAAGTAGTTAAGAGTCCGGACATTTGGGAAGCATCGTCTTTCATCTGTCATACTGAAACATATTAATTTCAGCAAGTAGAAATAATGTGGAGTGAATGACATTTCATCCTCAAGCGAATTTTGGAGCAACTTTAAAAACTACTGGGTTTTCAAATACTAATGTCTTTAATTTAAGTACAAAATTAAATTCGGGGCTTTTTGGTTCCATTTTTGAAACATGGTTGGAACTGTGTAGCGAAAAACCATATTTTAATCCTATTAACTTATAATATATATATATATATATATATATATATATATATATATAAAGGAAAATTTAACGTGTGTTCGAAAACACGATTATCAATGATCATTTGTTTCACCGAGTAATTTTTTAATACCCTGCTCATCAAACCGAAATTACAAATGGTTTAATTTTAAATTTATTCAGAATATTTTTTAAAAACAAGATATTAGGAAATCTACGGACTTTACCTGGAAAATCTATTTTCTTGGGATATATAATATCTCAAATGACAAGTGCAGGGAGCGGGTTAACTTTCAACCAGATTTTCATGTGTTGTGGTTGGAGGAAAAGAGTAGCAACTAGAGAAATGCACTGACATAAAGTAATACACCAATATATACATACACACACACATATATATGCGCATACACATACACACATATATACATGCACACATACATATCTAAATATATATATATATATATATATATACATACATATATATATATATATATATATATATATATATATATATATATGTCCATATATATGTGTGTGTATAAAATGGAGAAGAAAAATAATAAATTAACAGATAGAAAATTATTGAAATAAAATAAATGAATATATAATACAAATCACACACACACAAACACACACATACACACATATATATATATACACATATATAAACATATGCACATATATACATATATAAGTGGAGTAAGTGAACATTATATACTTAAAATTAAACATCTTAAATTCAATATCAAATTCACCTTCATATTGATAGAACCCAACACACACACATACACACACACATAGATCTTCCAGATCTCATCGGGAACATTTTAATTCTCCAAAAGATTTCTAGAGAATTAAAAATTTATACCTTAATTTTAAATAAATACCAATGTTTAAACGAGTAGGTTTTTTTATGTTATGTTGTATCTCATTTATGATGTTTTCTAACGTTATAAGAAAAATAATGCCAACCCAATTTATATTCACACCCCATATGTGTGGAGGAAGGACGGTGAAGCCTACTTACCAACGAATACGTTGCCAACTGTAAAGTTTGATGGTGGCAGTTCATGGCTGTTTTTCTGCAAAAGATGTTGGCAGAATATCAAGAACAGATGGCAAGATGAATGCCGAAAGATACCAGAAAATCCTCCAAGAAAATTTAACGCGTTCTGTTGAGAGGCTTCGGCTACCTCCTGATTGGGTTTTCCAACTGGATAATGATCCTAAACATACCGCTAGATCTACAAGGAAATGGTTAGCTGAAAGTAAAATTAAAAAAATGCGTTAATTTCTGTTAGAATAAGAATTAAGTTTATTACTATTTTTTTTAATAAAATATATCTTTACTCATAAAATGTATCAAAATTTGTTTTAGTTAAGGCTTTTACATTTGTAAAAATACAATTTTTCATGTGTACGAATATTTACTTCCCCCCCACTGTATATATATATATATATATATATATATATATATATATATATATATATATATATACTTACACAATCAGGACTATTACAATTATATATACATGTAATTATCTATATTACTTTTATATTATATATATAGAGAATTCTCTTCATGTCTATCTCTCTACACGCACACATATAAACTCATATATATGTGTGTGTGTGTGGGTGTGTATACATTTATCTGAAACATATCGATATATATTATATACATTTATTTGAATCACATATATCTGCGTGTTATATGTATTTTCTTGAATTATATATATATATATATATATATATATATATATATATATATATATATATATATATATATATATATATATATATACGCCTTCATGGGATAAACTGGTCAATATCGGAGACAGAGTGTGTGTAAATATAAAAATGAACATTGAAGTCAAAACTTAGAGGCGACAGGCTGTTTCATGCTGGAGGCAATCGTCATTCATGACGTCTAGCATGAAACAGTGTTGACGTCAGTATTCACTTATATATATATATATATATATATATATATATATATGTATATATATATATATATATATATATATCTCAATTATATATATATATATATATATACATATAGAGAGATAGGTATATATATATATATATATATATATATATATATATATTAACCAGACTTATATTATATATATGAGTGTGTGTGTGTGCGAGTGTGTGTGTATGTATATATATATATATATATATATATATATATATATATATATATATATATATTCACTCAATGTATCTATAAATGTTCAATAGACTTCTCCCATTGATCGCCCCCAGTATTGCACTGTAAATCTCTGATCCTGACATATACAGTCGGTCATTGTGATAATGCCATTATCCATTTTATTGATTTACTGAATAATCTTTTTCTAGCTACTTATTTTAAGAAGAATTCTACTGGGTATACCTTAAATCATTACGCAGTTTGATAATTGTTGCTGAATATATTACATTCATATCACACACCTCATTCAGATACCTTCTAACTTGAGTAGCTCTTGAGCCTTATGTACTAAAGGAAAGATATCTTTTTCTCAATTAAATATATTCACTGAGTTGTTTTTTACGTGTCATCAGCCTGTTGAAGGTTATTTAAACCAGAAAATATTTTCAGATTATTAGAATCTTTTCGAAATAAAGATGATTTACTTGTCCTACTGATTACCCCATAATGGTTGGTTGAGTATTTGAGCGTAAGCGAATATAACGAACCGTAATTCATCTTCCTCATTTACAATTACACCGCCTACATATGCATACTTATTGCACATGATGTTTTCAACCGATCACCCATCTAGGCTTTGACCAGGCTCAACGTAGCTTAACTTCGGTGATCGTATGAGAATCGGTACATGCGCAAATGTAAAGTATCTATTGTTTTAAATTGTTTTTGCATAAAATAACATTTAATTTACAAATTTCTTTAATATCCAGAATGTGATTAAAATTTATTACGCCATTAAAAGTATTCGAACAATATGCTCCCCAAAACAAAGTCTCCTGAAATGACGTTTCAAATATTATTTACACGCCACTGAACTACAGGACGGAATCTTTAGACAGAGAAGAAGGGAGGGAATAAGAAAGAAGTAGTTTCGAAAATGAGTGAGGTGCGAGAGATAGGAAGGAATATAGTGAGAGAGAGAGAGTAAGAGAGAGAGAGAGTTTTCTTTGGCAATTGCACGTATCTGTCTGCCGATAAATCATTTTCCTGTTCAGCAATTTCCGGTTGGAAATTGCCAATTTCAGCTGATGTAGATGATTTCTTTCGAAATGAACCAAGAAATTTTGTGTGGACACAAACCCTTTGAATAATCCCTTTTCTCTTTTGTAATCAATAGATTCCACGATTGCCGACTTAAAAAAAAATATCAAGAAAGGAAATTCTCCATAGAAGATATGACGAATAACATTGAAGATATTTCTCTGACTGTAAACAATGCAACAAACGTATCTATATTTATACTATGGTTAGATTTTATTATTTAATATAAGTTTTTCTTTATCGTTTTTCTATAACATTTAACAAGTATTTGCCTATTATTGTGAAAATGTTCCGGAGTAGAACTTAATTCTTTAAGCAAGTAAGCAAGCAAGGCGATAATGTCACTGAGAAACAATGGGTTATTGTGTAGTAAGGGGAATAGAGTAAAAAAAAAAATTATGAAAAATCATAGAGAAAAAATGATAATAAAAGAAGAGTGTTCAAGGAGAAAGAATATTACGGTTGTCGTTGCATTTAATCATTTTGTAGACTGTAGGTATGAAAAAGTAAGATGTTGGAAGAGGTTTCCACAAAGGAGAAGTGCGAGAGAAGGAACTATAAGAATAGAACTTACGGATATATTTAGAAAATTTTAACAGTGAAATAAAAAATGAACAGCCAATCCAATAATACACTTCATGAAGTCGATGTAACAAAGATGAAATTTGTAGAAAAGACACAGAATACCCATGTTACTGCAGCTGGAGAGAGTCTCAAGCGCAGATGCTAACCATATTGTAGATTTTTCATTGTATTTTGACTGGAATCACCAGATAAATTCATAAATAATAATAAAAAAAACAACATATTCCTATTGTTTTTCCTACGACATCCATATGCCGATTTGTAAAAATTCTCTCTCTGAAAATGAATCTAATAATAATAACAATAATAATAACTGGCTGATTACACATCGTGATACAAAACCGCAAAATTACAATGTGCTTTTTTATTGTTATGGGAATTCATGCACCGTTTAAGTGTCACGAAGTGAATACTTTTATGATATAATAGAGGAACATGTCTATAATTCACTACATGCTTTATTATATAATAGAGGAACATATTCTATTATTCACTACATGCTTTATGATATAATAGAGGAACATATTCTATAATTCACTACATGCTTTATGATATAATAGAGGAACATATTCTATTATACACTACATGCTTTATGATATAATAGAGGAACATTTTCTATAATTCACTACATGCTTTATGATATTATAGAGGAACATATTCTATAATTCACTACATGCTTAATGATATAATAGAGGAAAATATTCGATAATTCACTACAGGCTTTATGATATAATAGAGGAACATGTCTATAACCCACTACATGCTTTATGATATAATAGAGGAACATATTCTATAATTCACTACATGCTTTATGATATAATAGAGGAACATGTCTATAATTCACTACATGCTTTATGATATAATAGAGGAACATAATCTATAATTCACTACATGCTTTATGATATAATAGAGGAACATATTCTATAATTCACTACATGCTTTAAGATATAATAGAGGAACATATTCTATAATTCACTACATGCTTTATGATATAATAGAGGAATATGTCTATAATTCACTACATGCTTTATGATATAATGGAGGAACATGTCTATAATTAACTACATGCTTTATGATATCATAGAGGAACATATTCTCTAATCCACTACATGCTTTATGATATAATAGAGGAAATTATTCTATAATTGACTACATGCTTTATGATATAATAGAGGAAGATATTCTATAATTCACTACATGCTTTATGATATAATAGAGGAACATGTCTATAATTCACTACATGCTTTATGATATAATAGAGGAACATATTCTATATGTCACAACATGCTTTATGATATAATAGAGGAACATATTCTATAATTCACTTCTGGCTTTATGATATAATAGAGGAACATGTCTATAACTCACTACATGCTTTATGATATAAAAGAGGAAAATATTCTATATTTCACTACATGCTTTATGATATAATAGAGGAACATGTCTATAATTCACTACATGCTTTACGATATAATAGATGAACATATTCTATAATTCACTACATGCTTTATGATATAATAGAGGAACATATTCTATAATTCACTAATACTTTATGATATAATAGAGGAAGATATTCTATAATTCACTACATGATTTATGATATAATAGAGGAACATGTCTATAATTAACTACATGATTTATGATATAATACAGGAAGATAGTCTATAATTCACTACATGCTTTATGATATAATAGACGAAAATATTCTATCATTTACTGCATGCTTTATGATATAATAGAGGAACATATTCTATAATTCACTACATGATTTATGATATAATAGAGGAACATATTCTATTATACACTACATGCTTTATGATATAATAGAGGAACATTTTCTATAATTCACTACATGCTTTATGATATAATACAGGAACATGTCTACAATTCACTACATGCTTTATGATAAAATAGAGGAACATATTCTATAATTCACTATATGCTTCAAAGATATAATAGAGGAACATATTCTATAACACATTGCATGCTTTATGATATAATAGAGGAACATATTCTATTATTCACTACATGCTTTATGTTATAATAGAGGAACATAATCTATAATTCACTACATGCTTTATGATATAATAGAGGAACATGTCTATAACTCACTACATACTTTATGATATAATAGAGGAACATATTCTATAATTCACTACATGCTTTATGATATAATAGAGGAACATGTCTATAATTCACTACATGCTTTATGATATAATGGAGGAACATGTCTATAATTGACTACATGCTTTATGATTTAATACATGAACATGTCTACAATTCACTACATGCTTTACGATAAAATAGAGGAACATATTCTATAATTCACTACATGCTTTATGATATAATAGAGGAACATATTCTATAATTCACTACATGCTTTATGATATAATAGAGGATCATATTCTATAATTCACTACAGGCTTTATGATATAATAGAGGAACATGTCTATAATTCACTACATGCTTTATGATATAATAGAGGAAGATGTCTATAATTCACTATATGCTTTATGATATAATAGAGGAACATATTCTATAATTCACTACATGCTTTAAGATATAATAGAGGAACATATTCTATAATTCACTACATGCTTTATAATATAATAGAGGAACATATTCGAAAATTCAATACATACTTTATGATATAATAGAGGAACATGTCTATAATTCACTACATGCTTTTTGATATAATAGAGGAACATATTCTATAATTCAGTACATGATTTAGGATATAATAGAGGAACATATTCTATAATTCACTACATGCTTTATGATATAATAGAGGAACTAGTCTATAATTCACTACATGCTGTATGATATAATAGAGGAAAATATTCGATAATTCACTACAGGCTTTATGATATAATAGAGGAACATGTCTATAACCCACTACATGCTTTATGATATAATAGAGGAACATATTCTATAATTCACTACACGCTTTACGATATAATAGAGGAACATGTCTATAATTCACTACATGCTTTATGATATAATAGAGGAAAATATTCTATAATTCACTACATGTTTTATGATATAAGAGAGGAACATATTCTATAATTCACTACATGCTTTATGATATAATAGAGGAACATATTCTATAATTCACTACATGATTTATGATATAATAGAGGAACATTTTCTATAATTCACTACATGCTTTATGATATAATAGAGGAACATAATCTATAATTCACTACATGCTTTATGATATAATAGAGGAACATATTCTATAATTCACTACATACTTTAAGATATAATAGAGGAACATATTCTATAATTCACTACATGCTTTATGATATAATAGAGGAATATGTCTATAATTCACTACATGCTTTATGATATAATAGAGGAACATGTCTATAACTCACGACATGCTTTATGATATAATAGAGGAACATATTGTACAATTCACTACATGCTTTATGATATAATAGAGGAAAATGTCTATAATTCACTACATGCTTTATGATATAATAGAGGAACATGTCTATAATTCACTACATGCTTTATGATATAATAGAGGAACATGTCTATAACTCACTACATGCTTTATGATATAATAGAGGAACATATTCTATAATTCACTACATGCTTTATGATATAATAGAGGAACATGTCTATAATTCACTACATGCTTTATGATATAATAGAGGAACATATTCTATATTTCACTACATGCTTTATGATATAATAGAGGAAAATATTCTATAATTCACTTCTGTTTTTTATGATATAATAGAGGAACATGTCTATAACTCACTACATGCTTTATGATATAAAAGAGGAACATATTCTATATTTCACTACAAGCTTTATGATATAATAGAGGAACATGTCTATAATTAACTACATGCTTTATGATATAATAGAGGAAGATATTCTATAATTCACTAAATACTTTATGATATAATAGACGAACATATTCTATCATTTACTGCATGCTTTATGATATAATAGAGGAACATATTCTATAATTCACTACATGATTTATGATATAATAGAGGAACATATTCTATTATACACTACATTCTTTATGATATAATAGAGGAACATTTTCTATAATTCACTACATGCTTTATGATATAATAGAGGAACATATTCTATAATTCACTACTGGCTTTATGATATAATAGAGGATCATATTCTATAATTCACTACAGGCTTTATGATATAATAGAGGAACATGTCTATAATTCACTACATGCTTTATGATATAATAGAGGAACATATTCTATAATTCACTACTGGCTTTAGGATATAATAGTGGAACATGTCTATAACGCACTACAAGCTTTATGATATAATAGAGGAACATATTCTATAATTCACTACATGCTTTATGATATAATAGAGGAACATGTTTATAATTCACTACATGCTTTACGATATAATAGACGAACATATTCTATAATTCACTACATGCTTTATGATATAATAGAGGAACACAATCTATAATTCACTACAATCTTTATGATATAATAGATGAACATATTCTATAATTCTCTACATGCTTTATGATATAATAGAGGAACATGTCTATAACTCACTACCTGCTTTATTATATAATAGATGAACATATTCTATAATTCACTACATGCTTTATTATATAATGGGGTAACTTGTCTATAATTCACTACATGCTTTATGATATAATAGAGGAAGATATTATATAATTCACTACATGATTTATGATATAATAGAGTAACATATTCTATTATTCACTACATGCTTTATAATATAATAGAGGAACATATTCAATAATTCACTACATGCTTTATGATATAATAGAGGAACATGTCTATAATTCACTACATGCTTTATGATATAATAGAGGAACATATTCTATAATTCACTACATGCTTTAGGATAAAATAGAGGAACATATTCTATAATTCACTAAATGTTTTATGATATAATAGAGGAACATCTCTATAATTCAATACATGCTTTATGATATAATAGAGGAACATATTCTATAATTCAGTACATGCATTATGATATAATAGAGGAACATGTTCTATAATTCACTACATGCTTTATGATATAATAGAGGAACATATTCTATAATTCACTACATGCTTTATAATATAATAGAGGAACATATTCTATAATTCACTACATGCTTTATGATATATTAGAGGAACATATTCTATAATTCACTACATGCTTTTTGATATAATAGAGGAACATATTCTCTAATTCACTACATGCTTTATGATATAATAGAGGAACATATTCTATATTTCACTACATGCCTTATGATATAATTGAGGAACGTGTCTCTAATTCTCTACATGCTTTATGATATAATAGAGGAACATATTCTATAATTCACTATATCCTTTATGATATAATAGCGGAACATATTCTATAATTCACTACATGATTTATGATATAATAGAGGAACATATTCTATAATTCACTCCATGCTTTATGATATAATAGAGGAACATATTCTATAATTCACTACATGCTTTATGATATAATAGAGGAACATGTCTATAATTCACTACACGCTTTATGATATAATAGAGGAACATATTCTATAATTCACTACATGCTTTATGATATATTAGAGGAACATGTCTATAATTCACTGCATGCTTTATGATATAATAGAGGAACATATTCTATAATTCACTACATGCTTTATGATATAATAGAGGAACATATTCTCTAATTCACTACATGCTTTATGATATAATTCAGGAATATATTCTATAATGTAGAAATATGCAGGGGGGGGGCAATGTTTTATGGTGCAGGTTTATCTTAGATGTCTGATTTGGTCCCCAGAGGAAATGAGTATTGAATAGAAATAACAGGAAATAAAAATAATATTATGAATATCAGATTAGAGAAAGGTTTGTAATAAATACGGCGAAAAAGATGAGGGCAATTGTCCGAATAATGTAAATATTATAAAAGCTTTTGAAACATAAGTTCTATATCATAGACGTGAAAATTCTGTATGATAAAAAAAAAACGCACCTCAAGCAGTGAAATTGAAAACCTCACAATATATAATGTCTTGGATAAAGAAACGTAATATTTAAACAAAACAGTAATTCCAGTAATAGTAGGAGTGCTAGGAGTATTTAAGTTGCTAGGAGTATTAAAGAAAATTGATGCACACACTACGAGTAAAACAATATCGGAGAAAAAATGATTGTGCCGAGAAATACCCTTCCCATTCTGAGAGAAAAAAAAAACAAACAAATGTATTCTCAATTAACCTGAAAGAAAATGCATTCCTTTCTTGCTATAGGATTGTAGAAAATCAAGAAACCTGAATTGAATAATAATGTCATCTGACGAGGTAATGATACAGATCATTATTGTAGAGTAAGAAAAACAATTCTTTCTCATGAAAATTTATCCTTCAACTTTAAAAAAATATGTTTGTATTATTATTTCAAGATTTGCAGTCTGATTTAACAAATCAAACTCATATTAGATCGATATTTCTGAAAAGGTAATTTTCCATTTACATTGCGTAATATTTCCTTGCATAGTAAAATCATTGACAGTCATCTCACACTGAGACATTCATTTCAACCTGGTGCAATGGTTATCAAACTTATCTCGATAGATCAATTAAAACTGAGTATTGAGTTCGATCCACACTGGGTGCTCCATACTTCCGGCCTTGCATTACATCTAGGCTACGTAAATTGGTATTACGTTGTAACACCAGTTCCGATTACCCAAGTTAAGCAACATTGAACCTGGCTAGTACTCAGATAATGGCCTAGCGATGGATACAATATGGCTACTTATGCTAACAGATGTCTTTGATATGTAGGAGGTGTTTCTGAACTGTAGATTTCGAGGTTTGCCTGGTGCTGGATAAATGGTGAGTCAAATGCATTTCATTTTTCCCCACTTGCTTTCTTCTTTTAAATAATTGTTTATCTTTTAAGTCCAATATTTGCGCCCGTTTTTAGTCTCAGTTTGCTGTTTCGCGTTTCTTTATTTAGACCGCCATTAGACTTTGTCAATATCTATCTTGATGCCATTAGATTTTATGCTGTTCTTTTGAACCTCTGTTCCGGTGACCATTTTATAATTTACTAGCAGTATAACCCCTATTTGACAGGGTCTTTCATTACTGGGAAGTGTTGCCGTTCTGTTAGATCAGTTTAAGTTTAAAGCCAACCCACCCGAAAATTTATATTCGTAACAACATTTGGGTTCAGCTGAGACACATCCCCAAGTGGCGGGCTAAAAATTTGAATTGGGGGTGAACATGAAAAGTGGACTGTATAATAATAAATAATATGATTATAATAATTTAAATAATAATTTATTTTTATTAAGTTTTTATGAAAGATATATATACAAGAACAGAGAGTATATATTAAAATGTTGCTGAGAGTTATAATAGACAGGAAGTAGTGGAGAGCCATTGTCGTCAACAATTTGGACTCATAACCGGCACTAAAAAATTATCTATCAAACAAAAAAAATCATCGAATCGGATGAAAAATGTGGAAATGCATAAACAACATCCGGATCACACACACACGCCCGCGCGAGCGCGCATACGTACATATTGAGAACTATAGATATTGATTATTATTATTTCTATTGTTATCCTCTGCCTCTAAGATATTTTGGCTGGGGATCACATTTATCTCTCAGTTCTCTCCCCAAAACGTAGAGAAACATCCCTTTCGTCAGCGAATGAACCGTTCCAAGCAGAACTGTCATCTTTGAACTTGCAAAGGTGTCAAGTATCTCCAAGATGTCCATCAAAGCAGAAGAATTCCTGAAAATAATCCCGAATGCGCCAACCAAGAACGGAACAACACGAGTTGTTGCTTGGTATATTTCTCAAAACACCCCAAACAAGTTTTGGCACCTCTGTATTTTCGCTTGCTCCATTTTCACGATTGAATTATCGCAAAATACCGCAACATTTAACAGATCCATTCATGACTGTCCTTGTGTACAAATGTTGCAATCAGAGAGATTACATATCACGCGCTTGCCAGTTAATATGGCTGTATGTCACATGAGCCTCGCTTTGGATTTTCGTGTCACATCTTTCATCGTCTGTTAAAACAATTAACTTTCTGTACTTGCTTGATGTTGACATCTAAAATTCATAGCTCGGATTTGGGCTTCTTACCACTTTGAAACTGATAGTCTTTTCCTCTCCCTTCTTTGTCTGTGAGTTCCTGCATATTCTTTCTCTGTTTACCAGCAACAGAGTGTCATATGCGTGCCTGATGTTGCGCCTACCAAAACTAAATCATGGTAGGGCGTACATATCGCTTAGAACTGTCTTGCATTTTAGGTTAAACAAATCCGACGCGAAGTAACAATTTGTCTTCCACCCTCATTCTATTATTAACTAAACTCTTATGCAAAGTAATTGAAACAAAACAAATAATTCCGTTATTATTTATTTCTTTTTCTAATGAAATATGTCTCAGTGCACATGTAATTACTTCTTATGTCCATTCCATATATTAATTCCTTGCAGATTCATCACAAATCCTCGATTAGATTTAAATCAGGAGAGTCTCCGAGCCAGTCGATTGTAGTTTGATTTGCTCAATGGTAAGGCTTACCACTGTGTTCGTGCGGCGTTACAATATTCGTATGCATCCTTGGAGTAACTTCCATCGCAGACAATGGCAGTAGGACAACTAATTGACAGTCAAGACAATAGTGTATAGGCGTTATGAAAATCTGATGGAATCACGGATGACGCAATATTTTTTAAGGCCAAACAAATTTCATCATACATCCTGAAAATATATTGATATTACGGCACACTACTGCAAATGAGGCATCCGAGTAAAAAAAATAGAAATCGATTACACTCTGTAACTCCAGTGGATCTAAAACTGAGCGTATGGTGAAAGAAAGGAAAACTAAAGCGTTTGTTTCAATTAATTTGCATAAGGGTGTAGCTGTGGTTAGTTTAAATTTCTTCTTCTTCTTCTTCTTCTTCTTCTTCTTCTTCTTCTTCTTCTTCTTCTTCTTCTTCTTCTTCTTATTATTATTATTATTATTATTATTATTATTATTAAGGCATTATCATCCCCGTGTCTTATGTTAAGATTATGGCTTCAATAATAAATCTTATTCAGTCTTTAAGGATTCTCTCTTTAATAAAGGCTACAGAAATCTGATGAGAAGACGCCTTGAAGTCTTAAGTTTCTCTCAATCATTCATTAACTGTAATCTAACTCTAATCATCTATTGATTAACTCTAGCGATTGAATTTGACTTATATTATTATAATAGTGAGGAAGTTTATATTTCATGCCATATAAGAATAAGTTACCGCAATTCATCTAACATATTTGAAACCCGTGATTAATGGCGGCTCTGTAATAGTGTATTAAGTAAGTGCCAGGTCTCTATTCCCCCTCTCTTCAATCAATTTCAGGTGTTAACATCTTAATATGTTTTATTCCATCTTGGTAAAAATTTTGGGAAGTGGTTGCAATTCATTCCTTAACGAATATATAGTTTAATATTTGTTGATTATCTCGAACAAAGAGACAATTTTTAAAATATTATCTTAGGTGTTCACTTACTTTTGCACAGCACTGTATATTTATACTAACATTTTAATTCGTGCTCCTAATCGGAGCGAAATATTTAGCAAACTAGTAACATAGATTTTTTACTGTTGGTGATAGACCTTATCATTACAGGTGATTATGATTCTCCACAGCTTCCTGTTTCTTTCAGCACATCCCGGAAATAGCGATAGAGTATCGATAGGCATGCAACTGTTCGTTTTGAGGAAAGAGGCGGGCAGGTAAATCTTTCTTACTAAGATGCCGATTTTGAAATTTACCAAAGCCGCCACTTGAGTACCAAGAAACTCTAGCCAAGATATATTAGTAATACTTAAATTTCATCTTATCTCACTGTTGTAATGATAACGGCATCACAGTAGCGAGGAGAGGTGAAATCTCTCTGTGAGTTTTACATATTTATGCCATAAACACTTGCGCGCAGGTGAGCTTACAGACGTCGAATGGTCGGCAAAATTAAGTAAACCACTAAGATAATATTTTTAAAAAATTGTCTTTTTTTTCCAGATAATTAACAAATCTTAATTAATATAAATTAATTAAACTACTTTCGGTCAAATCATGCTAAACACACAGGTTGTCGTTCGATCACCGAAGTTAAGCATCGTAGAGTCAGGTCAGTACTTAGATAAGGGACCGCTTAGGAACACATGGTACTGTAAGCAGATCCCTATTACCGAGGTTAATTTCCTGTTTGAGTAACTCGGTGTGGTGTAATGTTTACCAAGCTTTCCTCGCTAAAAAAAAATTACGACTAAATAGTGAGTTCGATCCTCACTTGGTGCCCCATACGTTCGGCCTTGTGCCACATCTAAGCTACGCTTAGAAACTCATTAGTGCATCTCGAAGCGGTGTAAGGGTTAGCGAGCTGTCTCGCTAGAACAATTACGACCGAGTAATAACTTCGATCCTCACTGGGTGGCCTCTACATTCGGTCTTGTGCCCCATCTAAGCTACGCTTGGAAAATCACTATAAATTTGTGTAATGCTTTTCTAAATTAATATATACTTTAATATTTGTTGATTATATATTATCTTAGGCCTTCACTTAATTTTGCACAGATTTATGTAAATTTATACTAATGTCCACATACTTTGAGTGACAGAAAATATGTTTTAGCAAAGTCCGTTGCTCTAACTACTTAACCAAATTCACAATCGCTTACTCTAAAAAAAACTTTATTATCTCTGGATAGGAAATCACTTCGCTGTCTGAAAACCAGTGTTTAAGCCCCCGTTCGTAACTGACTACATTTAATTTGTTGAGGTGAACCTAGAAAAAGCAATTAACTGGAGACTAGGGACGGAATTAATTGAAACTGATCTGACAGATATAATTGCTCGGAATAATTATGGATGTAAATAACTGTTGATCACTGAAACAACTACATCAAGTTAACATTACTAAGCGATTTCTGATGAAATTGTATCAAAGAAGGTAAAGCATGATAAGGGTAATAATAGACGTTTCCTTAGAAGGAAATTGTTGTAGAGTAAGACTCAGCGTACTTCCTGCTCTTCCCTACTTCTCTGACAATGGACTGCTCCTACTTATAATATGGAAAGTAGCTACATTAGAGTGGGATTTGAGTAGTATCTTATTTACTCAAGAATTTTCGCTTGATGTATGAGTATCTAATAAAGCTCGTTTTTCCTTTATTTATCTAGTATTTTATTCCTTTGATACTCTCTATAATTACAGCCTTCCTAATTTTCTGATATTTTGAAAAAAGACAGTATTACAGCAAAAACATTCAGTATTTATTGATCAAGCTGCTTTTGTTGTTATCAGTTGACATTTATAAAAGATTCTCTTAGGTAATACAGGTTTCTAAAGCCCAGTGTCATCGTTCTTTCCAGTATCGATGCGAGTTTACTTGTTGACCTTTTATTTGATGTAGTGTAGAATGTCATGTTTTGGATTTTTCGCTTCGATTTTATATGTGATATTCATTTTATTTGTTTCAGTTGTTTAAGTGAAGCGGTTTCTGTTATTTGGTACAGATCTTTATTTGTGATTATGTAGCGCAACTCCTTGAGAGATTCGAAGAAAGATGGCTCTCGCTAAGAAATACAGGCTTCCTTCTTTTGAAACCATTTTTGATCGTGGTTCTGGAAAATACGTTCAATTAAGCTAAGAGTTTAGATGTTTCTGAACGGATTTGGCACAATGCATGGTATGCATATCAATGTCTCGGTCATACGAGGCGATTCAGGAACATATATCGAACTTTTAGTTTAATGTTTTAGATTTGTAGCTATTAACGGTGTTGGGTGAAACTCCTTGTAGCGCAGCCCATTCTATGTTCAATTTCCTTAGATTTTATAAATTTATAACTAATCCACTGATATCTATATAACTGACATGTTTAGTATTTATTATTAGGTTGGTGCAAAATAATGACGTAATAATGTCGTTTTTTGACGTTAAAAATAAGTAAAAAAAACGACATAATTACGTCATTATTTTTGCACCAACATAATAATTTCACATTCTTTTTTAAGTATTTCTCTCCAAGCAAAGCGTACAACTAGCACGCAAGGGGTTACAGAAAGTGAAAGCAAGAGTAAACAGGGGTGTTTGAGAAAAGTATATAGAGAACGGCGGGGATCAGGATCACGACATCAGAAGATGTCGATTCACATTACATTTGAACATTGGGGGATTATAGCAGAGAAGTAAAATAAAGAAAGAGAGTTCCATTGTCGGGAAGTGTGAGAGAATTTGTCGTTAGATTAGAAGAGGTGGTTACGTTTAACTGTTGCGACAGTGATAGGGTGGGACCGAGATGGAATGTAATGGGGTGATATGCTTAAAAAAACGCCTTATCTCTCCCAACAGGATATGTCTGGGATAGCAGTATAGACTCTAGATTTGGACATAAACCAATCTAAGAGAATGAAAACACCGAATTGTCGATCGTGAAGCTGACAAAGGAAATGACTCAGCTCGCTTTAGCAAAAATCATCGTCAAACAGTACCTAGAAAGTAGCTCTTAAGAGCAGTTTTCATGAAAATATTTGTAGAAAAGACTTAGGGAAGCCACGTCCCGTCTGTGAGAAAGTGGCTGTAGGCGAGATGCCAGATCAGGACCTATCGCTTTGCATATTCGTCTCTGGATTTTGTATAGTACATCGAGATACATACTGAATTTTTATGATGGATTTAGTGTCGGTGTCATTATTGATTTAATTTCAATTCCAGATCATTGTTTTGGAAAGGTTTTATCCTTATTCCTACTTCCAGGCACAATCACTAGACAATAGAGAAGATATCTGAGACTTACTAATCCACTGAAAAATAACTATGGTTAATTACTAATATTAGTTAGTATGTTACTACTTTGCAGTTATAGAGTATTTTGTGCGCCTCAAACCGGCTACAATATTAGTGTCTGCACGACATTCACTTTAGGAACACAGTCTTACTTACGCATGCGATTTGAACTCACTTCTTTAGCAGGTATTAATTTTTTAAGCGCTGCTTCACGAAAAGAGCTCTAGGCTCCTCACAAGGCTATGTGATGATAACAATCGGTGATAATGTAATATTATCATACTACAAATTGTTACACGAGAAATATACATATATATTTATTTAAAAATTATAACATAAGTATGTTATAACATCACTAAAAAAATAGCCATTTTGTTTCAAAATTTCTGCTGTCTTGGCAAGTGATCTTCACTTGAACAGACACTAGAAGTGTTGAAACAAAATGGCTAATTTTGTAGTGATGTTATAACATACAATTTATAAATAAATATTATTAACTCTACTGTGTGTTTCACACTTTTTCAAAAATAGTGTTTTTGGTTACTGAAATTTTATTCCATCTATATCAAGCTTGTATTCGGATATATTTATATATATAAATATTACGAATTTTTGGCTGGTAGGGATTATTCTAAAGAAGATATTAATTGAGTGAGAGCTCGATGTATACTACAGAACATAATAATAATAATAATAATAATAATAACAATAATAATAATAATAATAATAATAATAATAATAATAGAGAAAGGGAAAAGAAAGCTTTCTTTACCATCTTTCGATTTCACTTTTTAAAAGAACTTCACCATCTATCACTTTTCTTCTTTCTTCTTCCCTCTCTTCTTGATTATATATATATATATATATATATATATATATATATATATATATATATATGTAAAAATATATAGAAAATAGGAATAAATAATTATATATATATATATATATATATATATATATATATATATTAATAAAAAGAACAGCAAGATATATAATATAAAGTTCTTATAGATACTTTTATTTTTACAAAATAGTGCTCAATGTAAATTTACAGAGCATTAATATTATAAGTTAATAGACTTAAAATATGGTTTTTCGCTACACAGTTCCAACCATGTTTCAAAAATGGAAACTAAAAGCCCCGAATTTAATTTTTGTACTTAAATTAAAGACATTAGTTCCATTTCATCCTCAAGCGAATTTTGGAATAACTTTAAAAATTACTGGGTTTTAAATACACAGCTAAAACAAAATTCATGTTTCCAAGGTTACAGATAAATCTATTTTGCTAGACTAGGGGTGTCTAGGTGTTCAATATGTCTATGTTTTAATGTATCAGTTATTGTTACGTTTTGGTAGTGGGTAGGGATGTATTTTTCAATGAAATCTAACATCCGTTAAAAGCGTGTCGTCTGGATTTTTTTTTTGTTAACGGCTAAAATTCTTACGGCATTTTTTTCGTTCGTATATTTAAATATTTTTGGGAGGTGTCTACGTCAGAATACTTTTTATTTAACTACGATTTGAAATATTTTTACTTTTAATTTTTACAGATGAAGAAAAGAACATTATTCTATATGCAAAAAAGCGGTTCTTATACATAAAGGTGAGCAATGGAATAAAAATTCATATGACCACTTCGACATCACAATGGGATCACTAGACTCAGCTAGGTCTTCTGATCTCATCGGTCTTTTTATATTATATAACCTTACAGCACACCATTATATTAATATAACTGACATTGGTTTGTACAGAGACGATGGCATCATGCTTATTAGAAACTCAACCAACTTCAAAATGGATAGAATTAGAAAGGTTTTATATAAAGAGTTTAAAAACATGGGCTTAAAAATTACGGTTAGCACTAAATTAAAAAAAAGTAAACTTCCTAGATATAACATTAGATATAAATAAAAATACATACATACCTTATAAAAAAAACAAACACCAATCCTTTATATATACGCCCCAAATCAAATCACCCCCCCAACTATAATTAAACATATACCGTTATCTATCAGTAAACGAATAAGTACAAATTCTGCAAATGACAAGATTTTTGAAGAGCATATTAATACCTATAATAAGGCTCTAAAAATGAGTGGCTAAAAAAAAAACCCTAAAAACCCCCAAACTAACTTATATAAAAAATGAAAATAAAAAACATAGAAAAAACAGATGTAGAAAAATAATTTTGGTATACGCCCCCATATAACCAAATGGTAAAGAACAAATTAGGACAAAAATTCCTCGCATTAATAGTCAAGCACTTTCCTCGTGAAAGTAATCTTAGTACTATTTTCAATAAAAACACACTAAAATTAAGTTACAGCTGTACAGAAAACTTAGAAAAAATTATTAAGAACCATAATGCTAATATCTTAAATAAACACTTATACCAAAACCCAAAAAACTTGGACAATGGAAAAATAAAAATAAAAACTGATGAAAATAATCAAAGATTATGTAACTGTAGAAACCCGAATAATTGCCCTCTACAAAATAAATGTTGCACTGAATCATTAGTATACCAATGCAATATCTCTTCGATTGAAAAACCAGAAAACATAAAAATATATATAGGTTGCACTAGCCATGAGTTCAAAAAAAGATTCAACCAACATCAAAGCTCATTTAGGATGAATAAATATAAAAATCAGACATCTCTATCGAAAGACTTCTGGTACCTAAAAGAATCAAATAAAACACCTACAGTAAAATGGAAGTTAATAAGAAAAGCTATAATATGTAGGTCATTAAATGACCCATGTCCTTTGTGCATACATGAGAAATTATATATTACTAAGCTTATAAAAAATAAACATTTACTGAATCAGAGAAGTGAAATAGCTATTTTATGCCGTCACTGTCAAAAATTTTCCTTAAATAATATTTAAAAATAAAAATAAATTTATAAAATAGGATCAGGTAATATACATTCTTATATTTACCATGAAAAATTAATTTTACATACTGTAAATAATTCTACTATATTTAATTGTTTTTTTCCTAAAAAAATAGTCTATTAAAATAATTGTGAAAATATTTTAAAGTTGTATTTAAAATTGTAGTTAATACGAATTCTAACCTAAACATCTTTTAAAATTATACATAGTTAAATAATACGTATTCTAAAAGAAATACCGACACTCAAATGATTCCTATAAAACACCTACAGAAAATGAAATTATGACGAAATGCTAGAGGATGTGGACCATTGAATGACCCATGTCCTTACTAATATATGGTTTCACCTGTATGTACAAAGTTTATATTTAAAAAAATAAATAAATATTTAAATATAAAATTTTAAAAATCGTAATATACTTATACTTGATATAGAAATTAAATGTAATATAGTCTATAATAACTAACAATGAAAATATTTTAAATTTATATTTATAATTGTAGCTGATTAAAATGAATTCTAACCTAAACTTCTTTTAAATTGAAATTAAATAAATAAATTAAGTTTACTAAATCAGTGAAATGAATTAGCTATTTTGGCCTTAAAAAAAAAAAAAAAATAAAAAAATAAAATCGTAATATAATTGTAAAATAATTTTACTTACTGTAAGTAATCCTAATTCTTAAATACATTCACTTCTATTATATGAAATTATAGTTAATAAAACTAATAATGAAAATATTTTAAAGTTGTAATTAAAATTGTAGTTCATTAAAATGAATTCTAACCAAAACTTCTTTTAAATTGAAATCAAATAAATAAATAATTACATTTAATTGTTCTTGATAGAAATATAGTATACTAAAAATTAAAAGTAAAAATATTTAAAATCGTAGTTAAATAAAAAGTATTAATCTGACGTAGACACCTCCCAAAAATATTTAAATATATGAACGAAAAAAATGCCGTAAGAATTTTAGCCGTTAACAAAAAAAAAAAAAATCCAGACGACACGCTTTTAACGGATGTTAGATTTCATTGAAAAATACATCCCTACCCAGTACCAAAACGTAACAATAACTGATACATTAAAACAGACATATTGAACACCCAGACACCCCTAGTCTAGCAAAATAGATTTATCTGTAACCTTGGAAACATGAATTTTGTTTTAGCTGTGTATTTAAAACCCAGTAATTTTTGAAGTTATTCCAAAATTCGCTTGAGGATGAAATGGAACTAATGTCTTTAAGTACAAAATTAAATTCGGGGCTTTTAGTTTCCATTTTTGAAACATGGTTGGAACTGTGTAGCGAAAAACCATATTTTAAGTCTATTAACTTATAATATATATATATATATATATATATATATATATATATATATATATATATATATATGGTTCTATCTTAAGCCTGTAAATTTCAGACGCATGTGGAAATGCGGATGGTATAATGGATGACAGGATAGAATGAAAAGTCGGAGAGTCGAGTTCAAATTAAAGTAGGGTTAGTTACATTCACTTACGTGCAAAAGACATTGGGAAAATTATGAATACATCTCCAGATACAGATTAAATAGCAGGGTATGGATGTGGCAAAATATTGTTCATCGCAAAATAATAGTAATGTTTTAATTAATCCATTACAAGTAAGACAATAATGCCCCTAAGACGCAAGTGGTTACAGAATGGGAACGAATGTAAGTAAAAAATGAAAAAAAAAAAGAACTATTAAGGAGAGAGAACAATAAAAGTCCAACAATTAAGAGATCAACACATAACGATTGACCTTTTATTTAAATGTTTGAAGATCAAACTTGACTGTGAAGCAAGAAGCTGGAGGTGATGATGCAATATTCACCAGCTATCCCCCACCACCACACCGCAAAAATATTTTTACAATTAAAATTTGTTTCTTCTTTAAATAACCCACAAATGGCTGACAAATTGTAAATTGAAAGAAAAAAAAAACAAACAGACGATCCTTCGTAGTTGACATGTCGGAGCAGCCACTGAGATCGGATGAAACGGGGATATCTACCCCGGTCTAGGAGGCCATTCTCCAGCTCAACCCTAAACGTGGTTTCTTGGATGTTCCGGTTTGACATTGAGTGCAACGTCTATTCTGGTATCATTTGAGACGATTCATCTCCTACAATCGTTGTAGAATGTCATTCGGAGAGTATTTCTTGTACGAGAGTATTTTACTGCACATCATTCTACAGAAAGTACTTAAAATAAAAATAAAAAAATAAAAAAAATCTCTCTCACATCCAGACTCATGGTATATGATTATTTCATGTTTAAATCTTTTTATATTTTAGGAAATTGTTTGAAAGAGGCATAAATTGAAAAAATGATTGCATCTTAAGCAAATTACTAACACAACCAAGACTTTGATTTATGATTTGTTAAACGCCCCGTCTTCGTAATGTTATTTATAAACAGAACTGAAGCAGTCATTTAAATTGACATTATTAGATTAGTCGAACAACTATCAGTGTAATAAATGATTACTCATATTTTCACCGCTAATTCAATGTATAAGCGTTAAATATTATTTGCCATCAATTTTTAAAAAATACTAGAATAATTTACGGATATGCGCAAATCAAGTTTTTAATGCAATGTCCGAATTTAAGCAAACATAATTCTATTATCCGGACGATTGTCCTCTGTCAGCATATTTATTACAACGTTTCGGCCCTTGTACGCTCTGGCCTTCTTCAGGTGATTGGAATGTGGAACAGAACCCTTTATTTCGCTCACTGGGTTAGACTGTTCTAGTTTATGTTTTTAATAGATGCTAGTTATCGGTTAATCTCCTGTTAATTCCCCTCTCCAAGTTCTTCACTGGCACAGTGGATAAATGCGCTAAATCTTTAAATAATAATAGAAAAACAAAATTTTAGAGTTAAAGGATAAATTTATAATTCTTTTCATGAGAAAGAATTGTTTTTCTTACTCTACAATAATGATCTGTATCATTACCTCGTCAGATGACATTATTATTCAATTCAGGTTTCTTGATTTTCTACAATCCTATAGCAAGAGTTTTATGAAAAGCCTAGAAAGAAAGGAATGCATTTTCTTTCAGATTAATTGAGAATACATTTGTTTGTTTGTTTTTTCTTCTCTCAGTATGGGAAGGGTATTTCTCGCTACAATCATTTTTTCTCAGATATTGTTTTACTCGTTGTGTTTGTATTAATATTCTTTTTTTAAATCACCCTAGCAATCCTACTATTACTGGAATTACCGTTTTGTTTAATATTACATTTCGACTGTTTCTTTTTCCAGGTTATTATATTTTGTGAGGTTTTCAATTTCACTGCTTGAAATGCGTTTATTTTTATCATACAGAATTTTCACGTCTATGATATAGAACTTATGTTTCAAAATCTTTTATACTATTTACATTTTTCGGACTATTGTCCTCAACTTTGTCGCCATATTCATTACAAAGTTTCGGCCGTTGTACTCTCTGGCCTTCTTCACGTGGTTGGTATGTAGAACCGAACCCTGTTTTTAATGAATGTCAGTTATCACTTATCTCCTGTTAATTCCCCTCTCCAAGTTCTCCACTGCCTTAACCGGGTACTGAACTCACACTCTTTGGGTCCTGTCACTGGATCTAACCAACGCCTTTATGTCCTGTGCCAGTGGAGAACTTGGAGAGAGGAATTAACAGGATATAACTGATAACTGGCATCCATTAAAAACATGGGACGTGGAACCAGAACAGTCTACCCCAGTGAGCGAAATAAAGTGTTCAGTTCGATATTGCAACCACCTGAAGATGGCCGGAGTGTACAACGGCCGAAACGTTGTAATAAATATGGCGACAAAGATGATGATAATAGTCCGAATAATGTAAATAGTGTACATAATACCTCATCTCAGAAATATAGACAAACATAATTCACTATTCCGTTTCTTTATTATCTGTAAATTGCTGGGATTTTTTTTTATTTTCTACGGCTTAACCACCATTTGCAATTTATTTAAAACCGAAAAATATTTTTAGATTGCAATGTTTTTTTTTTTTTATATAATAATATTTTAGTGATACAAGTTTTACTAATTAACCCATAGCTATGGGGGAAGTGGTGGATTCATACCTTTCCCAATGTTATTTGTGCGTAAGGGAATATAAAGAACCCGGTTGGAATTCGAACTCGGCACTCCGATTAATAATTCCGAGCCATTATACATTACACCACCTATACACCCAAGCTTACAGCATTTGTTGTTCTCAAGTGGCCATTCATCTAGTTGCTGTCCAGCTTCGACAATGATTTTTGCTAAAGAGGGTTAAGTCATTTTTCCTTGTCATCTTCACGATCTAGAATGCGGCGTTTTCATTCTCTTAGATTGGTTGACGCCCAAAGCTAGAGTCTACACAGCTATCCAACACATATCTTGTTCGGAGAGACAAGGCGGATTTTTTTTAAGCATATCACCCCAAGCAAGGCGGGAGTGCCACTAGCATGCAAGGGGTTACAGAGAGAAAGAGAGAGAGAGAGAGCAAGAGTAAAAAAGGGGTGTTTGAGGAAAGGATATAGAGAAGGGCGGGGATCAAGATCAAGGCATCAGAAGATGTCGATTGACATTACATTTGAATATTTTAAGTTTATAGCTATCAGGGAAGCAAGTAAGAGGAAGGGAGTTCCATTGTCAGGAAGTGCGAGAAAAGAAGCTGCTGGAGTAGAAGGGATGGCAACATTTAACAGTGAAAGGTTGTGTCCGAGATGCCAACCTAGTAGCTTAAATTCCTGCAGATGGGGTACCATTGAAAGTAGATCGTCAGAGCAGTTCTCATGAAAATATTTTTAAGATAGACAGACGGAAGCCACGTCACGTATGTGAGAAAATGACTGTAGACGAGATGCCAGATCAGGACATATAACATTGTATATTCGTCTTTGGATTTTGTCGAGGACATTGAGATGAACAGCGGGGACAGCAGATTTCATACGAAAGGGAACGTAACAGAATTTGAACTCGTCTTGCTGATGTCACTTGTTGTGCAGATACCCAGTACAGTTTCCTTAGTTGTACCAGTTCAGATATTCAGAGCTCGGACCTGCCAGTCAACCTACACGTCGGTCAACTCCACCTGATTTCCTTGATACAAATTAAGAGGAACTTCTACATGGGCAACTTCTTCTCCAGTACTGTCAATTTATGGAATAGAACTCCTAGACAATATATATATATATATATATATATATATATATATATATATATTATAAAAGTGAAAATAGAATTCAACACTTAGAGGCGACAGTCTGTTTCATGCTATATGCAATCGTCAGGCTTGACGATTGCATATAGCATGAAACAGACTGTCGCCTCTAAATGTTGACTTCTATGTTCACTTTTATATTTACTCACGCTCTATCTCAGATATAAAACGTATTCAAACCTGAACAACCACGCCATAAAAAAAAAAAAAATCTTTAAATATACAAATAGAAAAAATGCCGTAAGAATTTTTGCCGTTAACAATTTTTTTTTTTTTAAAATCCAGGCAACATGCATTTAACGGATGTCAGATTTCATTGAAGAATACATCCCTACCCCCTATCCAAAATGTAGCTAATAACGGATACATCAAAATATAGACATATAGAACACACAAACGCCCCTGTCTAGTAGAAAGGAATTAATGTGCAACCTTGGAAACGTGAATTATGATTTTAGCTGTGTCTTTAAAACCCAGTAATTTTAAAAGTTACTCCAAAATTCGCTTGAGGATGAAATGGAACTAATGTCTTTAATTTAATTACAAAATTAAATTCAGACCTTCCATTTCTGAAACATGGTTAGAACTGTGTAGCGGAAAAACCATATTTTAAATCAATTAATTTATAATATCAATGCTCTGTATATTTACATTGAGAACTATTTAGTAAAAAAAAAATATCTATAAGAACACCGGATTATATATCTTATTGTTCTTTCTTTCTTTATATATATATATATATATATATATATATATATATTGATAAATGTTTCATTAAATAGTATAGACAAGCTTTGTCTATTTATTTTATATTAAATTCCTTTCATATTGTCTGATAGGCAACATTATCATTGAAAGGCGAACGAAAATCACCATATTGATACATGTTTTTTAATCTTATCTAAACTTTCCTAACGGCTTCACATACTTAATACTTTTCGTTTTCACTCATGCGTGGTCATGTGTTACGTCACGAGCTGCGGTGCAATTTTCGCTTCTGCGTCTCGTTTTCACGAGTTTGTCGTTGCTTGGAAATATTTCATGTAACAAAAACAGACTATCATTATTGTTCTGTCCGTGTCTTGTTCAATATATTGAAATGTAATTGTCATCTTTGATAATGGTTTATGTAAGCTGGATTAAAAAACATGTATCAATATGGTGATTTTCTTTCTTCCTTCAATGATAATGTTATTAAACTTATCAGACAATATGAAAGGAACTTACATAAAATACATAAACAAAACTTGTCTATATTATTCAATGAAACATGCATCAATGAAAAAATGCTGCTGAATACTCATAATATATATATATATATATATATATATATATATATATATATATATATATATATGTGTGTGTGTGTGTGTGTGTGTGTGTGGAGAGAGAGCGAAAGAGAGAGAAAGAGAGGGAGAAGCTGCCATTTATCATTTTTTCATGAATTGTGTGTTATTCGTTTTGTTGTTGGTTGTTCGTCTTTTATTTTTTTAATAATCATTCTTTAAAACGATTCGTTGAACAAACCTGAAGTACTTTTTTTTAAGATTATGTTTTCCTATATACTTCAGATGCCTCCTTTCTAGAATTAACGAATAAAAAAAATTATCCTAACTTTTGTTGGTCCCGAGCGCTTTCAACTAAAACAGTTATCTATTATCTTTTTTATTTTATTTTTGCATGTTTGTATAATAATGACTAATTTTTTTCTACCTTGTTCAACGAAACATGTATGAAAGAAGGATTGCTGTCCGAATGCACAAGTAAATTACTAAAGCCGTTAACCAACAAGGAAACAAATACAATATAAAGGAAAAAAAATAAAGATATATATCGGATGAAAAAAAGCTGTATAAGGTATTATTACAATCGTACATGCATGTGCAATTATCCGATCGATTTCATTTTAGATACGTGCAAAAGATCCCAGGCTTCTTTATTTGAAAACTGCTGACTGAATACACATTTCAATACTGCATTTTGGCGATAGCAATCTTTGCAGGCACATAATATATTGCTAGATACCTGCTGGTATCAGGGCTATTTAAACATATTCAGCTTTCAACAGTGACCAGTGGAATGGTTCAGCTAAAAACAAATATATTCAAATACAGTCTTTCTCATTTTGATAATTTAATTGGTACAGACTCTCTAAACTGTATCTCTTTTATCGCTTCAGTGGTAAAGCGATCGCGGCTCTCGAAAATTTCTTGTATATTTTCGTACTAAGTTATTAACGGCCCCTTTAAAATCCGTCTTTGACTTATTCTACTATCCATTGAAAAAATTTAAATTTATTTCCCCCCACCTTTTCCTGGCCTTAGTATTTTCCATCAGGCCCATTTTCTTCATTATGCTCTCCAGAAATTTCAAGCATAAACTTTTTTTTTATTTTTTCCGATCCTTTTCTTAAATTTTCCTCGTTAATCACTAAATTAGTTTATGTTATTGTCCGAATGTGTCACTTCAAGTCTCTTCCTTATATTTAAGGAATTTTTCCAGCATTAACTATCATATAGATGATATTATATAATGTATAATGTGTTCATGATCTACGATTTTTTCGACGATTAATAGACTGACTGATCTCATCCAGTCTGTCCACTATGCGCGGTGTAAATTAAACACTGAAACAATGTCAGATCCATAAATAGTGGAATGATATATAAGGGAACCAAAAAAATGGCTTGACGTTTTTTACGATGTGTGGGAAGAAGTGGTCACCGATACGCAAATGATTGTGTCAAGTGACTGGAAAGAGGTGAGAGTGGGACATTATTCTTGAACTATGAAGGTGCATTGCGCACACACAACTGTTATAGTTCGAACAGCGGCGATGAGACATGGCGGTGTCGAAACAGCTCGTTCGGCGCTCCCTCCGTTATGAGTTTAAAGTGGACTTGTCTGCAGTCACATCAATTCACTAAAATACTTCAATGTTTTGAGTGAAAGCTCGACCAGGTATTGCTTCCAGGAACACAGGTAGAGATATATGTCCATTTGTGATAAACACCTCAGTGGCCGGCCACAGATCTTAGATGATGAAGCCCTGGAATATATAGGACGACTACAGCCAAACCTGTGGTGATCCGGCTGATTGTTTTCAGGTTTCTGATGAAGGTAAATTTCAACTGCTTAGATTAGGAAAGGCGTACAAGCCAAGATGAACAAGCAATTGACAGCCTGTTTCTCGTTTCTTCCTCTGCACCGTGACGTATCCATATTTGATCGCGTGCTCGCCAGTGAAGAAAGGTTGGGTCTATATGACACCGACACATTAGTTGCTCCCATGGGACACTGTACTTCACAACACGAAAGCTCCTGCATCCACTCTAGATCATGCGCCCAATCGTGTAGACTAGTCGACAATTAGTGCGCTATAAGCTGCTACCAACGGCCAAACCATTACTCCGGAATTGTTTTTGCAGATGTTGGAACATATACAACAAGCACTGAAGCAGACAAAGCCATCATTGGTTAATCATAATTGTGTACTTCCTCCATGACAATGACAGGACTCATGCATCACGGATGACCAATACTACCATACGCTAACTTGTCTGGGAGACCCTGTGTCATCAACTTTACTCCCAAAACATTGCGCCAATAGATTACTACCGCTTCCGTTACTTGGCCACCCACCAACCGTGGGCAATCCTTTGCAAATGAGACAGTCCTGCTGACGGCACTTGGACACTTCTTTGCGGCCAAAAGAGGACATTGCGAAGCTGGAGGTATATTGGTTCGGGATTCTGACGGGTATTACTTTGATGAATATGTCTATGTCAAATTTTCTGTATACGTATACTGTATAATTCTTTTTGATTTATTAGAAAAAGGTAAGGAATTTTGTTTAACTTGTATTAAAAACAAGTAAATTAGATAAAATTACATGAATAAATAGAAAGAGTTTTAAAATATTCGACAACGATCAAAGAGAAATTAAACTCATGCAGTTTAACGCGAATCTTGTTTTGTCTCGCTAATATAGATTTTCCTCTTGTGAACTAAAATATTAAGACCTTGAATAAGTTTTCGATTATCTTTCGTGAAAAGTATAGTTTTATTTACCAAAACTAATAAGAAGCATATCACTGAAAACTTCATCTCTAGCCATTACTTTTTCCATCTTTCTGGCACCATTTGAATTCCACGTCGGAAAAATGACACATATTTGAGACTAACCACGAGTGGACCCATTTTTGGGCATCTTCAAGAGAATGAAAGTACTGCTCAGCCAGGCCATGTTCCATAGATCTTGCATGGAATACTGCTGCTATATATGGTCTGGTGACCCCGCTGTTCATCTCGAGGTCCACGAGAAAATCCAGACACGGATATACAACATGGTTGGTCTTGATCTGGCATCCCGTCTGCAGACGCTACCTCAGAGACGTACTGTGACTTCCCTCTGCCTTTTCTACAAGTACTTTAATGGCAACTGCTTCAACGAGCTACTTTCACTGGTTCCCATATTCCCTGAATTTAAGCGGGTTACTAGGTCGGCATCTCAGTCCCGCCATTTCACTGTCGAAACGATTAAATATAGCCATCTTTTCTTCTCCAACAGCTTCTTATCTCGCACCTCCCTTCAGTGGAATTCCCTTCCTATCACTTGTTTACCTGAATTTTCAAATATTCAAATGTAATGTCAATCGACATCTTCTGATGCCTTGACCTTGATCCCTGTCCTCTTCTTTATCATTTTCCCCAAACGCCCCTCTTTGCTCTTACCCTCACTCTCTGTAACTCCATTGCTTGCTAGTGGCACTCTTGTCTTTCTTGGGGCGAATTGCTTCAAAAGCGCGCGCGCGCGCACACACACACACACACACACACACGATACTGATACATTTTTATCACGTCGATTTTTCAGTGAAACATGCGAAAATAGTAGTGTTCCGACTTACATTATACATTTAATATTTCGTCGGATTCTCATCCAACTTTGCACGCACACACACACATACAGACACACACATACAGACACACAGACACTGACACACACATACGCGCACACACACACACACACACACACACATATATATATATATATATATATATATATATATATGTACAGTGTGCGGTGCGATGGATAAATTTTGGTCTAAATGACGCGAAAATGAAAATAACACTATCATCTTATTCTAATAGATGGATTTACTATAAATACAAAAATATCTTGAAATATCAGATTTAAGGGGTGATGTAGTCGTAGAAATTGTCTGACAGTGATGACTGGGTTGTACTGCTTATGCGGCGTAGTTCCATCCCTTTGCCAGGGTCTACCGGCTGACACCCACTTAACCCAGGTGAGCACTACCTACCTCCTCAAGGATCTTGATGTAAGCCTCCATGTTGAGGCCCTCACCAGCACTTTTGGCGGTTCTTTTCTTATCTGAACGATCAGAGTGAATTTTGAGAACAGCTTTTCCTTCGTAATCACCATTAGTCTCATCCAACTCCATCCGAATCTTCTGTACTGTTCATAGATTGACACCCAAATACACTGAATTGTTCATATTGAAGCTTCATGTGCGAATAGCAAGCATGCTGTTTCCAAATATCTGGCAGAGTAAATTGTTTTATATACTCTTTTATTCCCAGACGGTGGCTCAATGACCCTGCTAACTGTGCAGTCGACAAAATCAAAAACAAATTACACACATAAGCGAAATTAAGAATGTAAAATGGTGAAAATACCCATCGTACCTTGATTGGGGTATGTTCAATAGAAAACGAAATAAAAAGGTAAACATCTCAAAATGAGAATGCAGCGCCAACATTATGAGCAGGGTTTCATACATAGAATGTTTAGTGCCTTCTTGAATCATAAGTGTGTCATCCATTACGATCTATTTGAGAATGGAAGGACCATCACTGTTGAACTTTTACTGACAATACGTTGATCGGATAAACGGTTCATACGTCGAGTTTTGGCAATAAGAAAAAGTGTCGTCATTTTTTCGCCTGAAAACGGAAAAAAAGAAATCCAATAAAAATGTTTTATTTTTTTAATTAAATTTAAAATTTCGGCGTACCCTCTGTATGGCGCACATGTGTAGTATAGATACAAACATCCCTTTAGACCTAGAGGAAGCAATGCCTAACACGGAAAAAACTTCATCCACTTTGTCATAGATCTTCCTAAATTTGTTCTTGAGAGACACAAATACACACACACACACACACACACACACACACACATATATATATATATATATATATATATATATATATATACAAATGCCAAATAATGTGATATGCAAAAAATGTTAATCATATATAGTTATGAAAAAGCTACAGATAAATGTATCTAATTGAAAAAGAAAGCATCATTAACGTCTAAAAGTCAAAGCCAACAAACTGATCAGTGGTAATAATGCAGAAATTAATTCTCCTAAGTGAATGTAGTTTGCTTTTACTAACCGCGTTATCTTCACACTAACCGGTTTCCCGTCTACAACTCATTCTGTTACTCCTACCGACTTTCTGTTTTCCAATAATCCAACTATCTATACACAATCTTCTACCTTACCAATTAAAATCAGACCTAAGATTCCACGAAAATTGTTGGAAACATGTATAACACAATATTCCTTTTATGACAATCCTGGAAATACAGACACACAAGCCAACAGTCACTATAAGATCTCCACTTGAAACTTATTCCTCAAAATATTACATACTCTCCATTGAAAACAAACATTTCAACAGAAAATACAACAAATATATTTTCCTGGTATATTGACAATATGTTTACTTCTTAGAATATATATCTGTATTGATAAAAAAGAATAAAACTTTGAAAAGAATTCCCTAGGTTTATTTCATATATGAACATAGAATCAATAAAAAAGGCCGTTTTCACGTTGAACTTATTGATTTCCATGAGAAGAACCTTATTATATAAAAATGAAAACAACCTACATGAACTTATTCCTATCTTCAAAGTGAAGGTCTTCATCAATACCAAACCGGCTATAAAAGCCTGAATAACCTTGTTAAATGAATTTCTTCTAAAAGATATATATATATATATATATATATATAATTATATATATGGCTAGCAATCTTTTTATGAAACATCTTTCATTAAATATGTAAGGCAAGGAAGATATAATTACTTTCGTATTTAAATACTCCAGCATCCGCAGGTTTTTATTCGTTTTGTAAGGGAGTCCAAGAGTTTTCCATAATTTTCATTGTAACAAGGGCTTTCGGTCATATTTTTAGCTATTTTTTCAGTTTTTATGTTTTTGATGTTGCTTGTTTTTCTTGGTGTTTTGAATGTTTAAATTGTACCTTATTTTTGTGTTGTATTGAATAAACATAACATCGTTAAGAATAAGTGGCCGAAAGCGCTTGGAAAAATGGAAATTATGGAAAAATTATTTCCGTTACTTGTACAAAACGGCAAAACTTAAGGATGCTGGCAAAACATAAATTTTCCCTATCTGCCATATTGAATGATACACACAGCCACTCTCCTGACCCAGGCTACCACTACCTTGTCAAGACACTTGATATGGGCCGCTGTGTTGAATTCGAGGTCTTCATCAAAGATTTGAGGAGTTGTTTTCTTATCAGAACGATTAGAGATAGTTTTCCAAGATGGCGTATCATCTTAATTACTATTAGACCCATCCAGTTATTTACGAATCCTTTGAACTGCTCTCAGATTGACGCACTAACACTTTGAAATATTCGTCATGGAGATCCCGAGAGTGCAGTAGAGTATGCCTTTTCTAAATTTCTGACGGGGTGAATTGTGTGATGTTGCTCGTTTTCTCACAGATGATGTCCAACTGCCAACGTTATACGATGCAGTCGACTCAAAAAGAAACAAAGCGCATGCGCGAAACTAAACATATAAAATGTTGACAATTTACCCATTGCCCCCTGCACATTATATAGATAAACAACTAACAATCTCCGGTTTCTTAAACGCATCATTAATGACTAAATACATTTGTTGTAATTAAGCCAAAATACGTTGGCGGTCCTTAGACAAGAAATTGAATATGCATGTGCAGAATTCACACTGGACATTTTGGCCAGTTTTGTAGTTTGCTATTATAAAAGCATGGAAGCTAAAGGCAACAATTCTAGTATTCAAAAGTAATTTGTACTATTTTGGTGATATCTGAATAAAATAATTTGTGCAATACCTATCCAAGTTTTTCCGTTCCTGAAGTGTGTATACATTTTTGGTGGAATCTTCACAAACACGTACACACACACACACACACGAATATATATATATATATATATATATATATATATATATATATATATATATATATATATATATATATGTATATATATATCTTATCAGTGCAAGCAGGATCTTACATCAAGTAAAAGAGTAGACTTAAGTAAGGAAAAGGTTTTAGTAAAACAGTAGATGGCGATTGACGTAGCATTTAAATTTTCTAAAATTGTAAGTCAACAGGAACTCAATACAACGGAAGGGATTTCCACTGGCGAAAGAATGCCAAAAAAAGTAACTATTAGAATAGAACATCTAGTTTCATCTCGACAGTACAAAAGTAAAATGTTAAGAAGTAATTTCCAATCTGATAGCCCGCTTATATTGACGCATTCAAGGCACTATGTAGAGAAAGGCAATCCGAACAGTTGTCATGAAAATATTTACAGACAAAACAGACAGAAGCCACATCACAATATTGAGAAATTGAGTGAAGTAGATCATTATTGAAAACATATATTGTTAAATATACTGCTTTGTCGAGAGCTCATCAGTGTGTATAGACATCCGATCGCCCTAAAACCGGATCGATTTGTCATCACTTAGAGTTTCTAAATCCCACGCTATCGGCGACCGGTAGAGGGAAATATCAATTTTTACGTATTTATTTTTTATAAACACGCAAATGACCGATATATATATATATATATATATATATATATATATATATATATATATATATATATAATGCAAGACTCCCCCAATGGATATATATGTATATATATATATATATATATATATATATATATGTGTGTGTGTGTGTGTGTGTAAAACCAATCACCCAAAAAACCTCTTTAAGCAAATCCTAAACGGAATCACTTTCAGACTATCCACAAATTCATCTAATGCTAGAATCTTCAACCGAAACAAACACGATTACGAGATGGCATTAAAAAAGTGGATCCAAAGCCAAAATAATATATGTTTTTAATAGGAATACAATCAAATTGAGTTACAGCTGTATGCCTAATATGTCTAACTGGATTAGCATTCATGATATTAAAAAGACTAAAAATAAACAAAACCCGAATCATCCTAAATGCAACTGCAGAAATATGGCGTCTTTTCTTTTTTTTTTCCAAATTTTTCCCAATATACCAATTTGTTTAAATATATTTATATTAATTTATTTTACTTTAAACAGATGCACTCCAGTGAAATAGAAGTTGAAATGTAATTGGGCATTTGATTCAAAAATATATAACTCTTACAGACATGTATATATATATATATATATATCATAAATTACAAGAAACTGAAAACGTGCGACAAAAAAAAACTTGGGAAAAGACCAATTTTCTTTTTACCGAAAATTCACTGTCTTTATTTATAAGAATATAACAAATGGTTATATGAAATTTCTCTCGAGATTAACCTTGATTTCTCTGAGTAAAGTTACAAGAAAATAACATCAGACAAATACACAGTGTATCTGGTAACCTCTGTCATAGTTTGTTAAAAAACATAAAAATAAATAAAGAATTCGTTTATAGTAACTAAAAAAAGAAAACTCTAAAGAAATCCCAGCGATATTAATAACATTTGTTACAGTCTTGGAAGCCATTCATTGTCCATATAATGAAATAAAAAACGACCTCTTGCTCATATGTTAAAAATAAGTGACTTGAAATTCAAGTCATATTTGCAGTATGACATTCGATTTCTCAGTCATATAACGTTACCACATATTCAATTTATTCTCCAAAATTACAACTGTTCAAACGCCATTTTCTTTTTGTTTTTTAAATGGCCAGAAATAATCCAAAATATTGGACTCTCGAATATTAATTTTTCCAAATATCTTTACTCGTTTCCATAGAAGTGTCGATGTTGACATACTTGAAAAATGAGATTTGCGTCAATGCCCTGGCTTTTCTGACATGTTCAATTCTTTGCAAACATCTCGGGAGAATTGAAAAAAGAAAACACAAACTTGCACAGTCGAAATTTAAACTCATAGTCAGCGTTCACTTGAGAACCGAACATAACCTTTCACCGTCCCTACCAGTCTTTAAACCAGGAATGCCAATCTTTCATTTTGCATCGCGTTGTTTCAGGGGAGAAAAATGGATTTGTTATGTCAACAGAGGCACGATGATGCAATGGATGGTGGCTCGGATTGAGGAATCGGAAATTCGAATCCGTTAAATTCACTCAAGGGCTAATACCATTGGGAGGGGTATGAATGCTCTTCTTCTCCCCCTAAATGTGTAAATAGCACGACAGCCCGTGTTCTATAGCCTTGGATGACAAATGGGAACCTACAGCAGGGAAGAAAATATGCCTCGTCAGTCATGTATCGAAAGATACATGATCATCTAAGCGTGTATTACGCATAGTACATAACTGACATATGTCGACAAAAATGAAATTGTAGTAATCTCAAGATGAGAAAGCATTGCCAACATTAAAAGTAGGATTCCGTACATAGAACTTTTTGTGTCTGTTGGAATCGTAAGGGTTTCATTGATTACAAGCAAGGGGAACATTGAAGGACCATCACTGCTGATCAATACTGTCAGTAAATTGATCGGGTTAAGATGAATTTTGTCCTCTTTTGGCAAAGAGAAAAAGTGTCATATTCTTGCCTAACAATGGAAAGTCACATTCGGTAAAACGAATTTAAGAAAAAATATAATTGTTAGAAAGGAAATTTTTTTCACAATCTCGATAATCAGCAGATTTAACATAACATATATTCATTTCTGAATGCCGTAATATATACACATACATACACACACACAAACACACATATATAGATGTGTGTGTATACACACATATACATATATATACGTATATGTGTGTATACACATACATATATATTTTTTTTAACATACAACGTCTTAGCACATGCAAACACTGTCTTCATCAGCCGCCGACCAGGGGTGATATCACGCTTTTGTTGACTATGGCCGGACGGGCACCCGTGGCGCCACCAGCAGCGTTTGCCACCAGGCAGGGTATGAAGATAACCTAATTGATCGTTCATTGAAGTAAATTCTATCCGTAATGAAAGTTTCCTGAACGCGTTTGTTGTTATTGACGCGCTCGTAAAAATCGTTATAGATGACCATATATATATATATATATATATATATATATATATATATATATATATATATATATATATATATATATATATATATATATATATATATATATATATATATATATCTGTGTGTGTATACACACACACATATATATATGCATACACAAATATATACATACACGCATATATATATATATATACATATATATATACATATATATATATATATATATATATATATGCATATGTGTACACACACACTGACACACACGCATGTATATATATATATATATCTGTATGTGCGTTTGTGTCCGTGCCTGTATGTGTATATAGATATATGTAAATATATATGTGTATACACACACACAGATATATATATATATATATATATATATATATATATATATATATATATATATACATATATATGTATATGTGTACACACACATGCACGTACACACACACACATACAATATATATATATATATATATATATATATATATATATATATATATATATAGTAAAGTTTATAAATCCGTTTATATATAATTCAAGTAGATCCTAGTAATATAATATATTAAAACTGATTCACAAAAAGACCTTAATGTATTTATTATTACAGTGCAAATAAATAATACACAAGAAAATTCAAAATTTATATATATCATATATTGCTTCTCATTATATATAAATATGGTAGGCCGATGAAAAACATAATAGATACATTTACCTAATTTTTTAAGCTTACACCCTACCAACCAAAATCAATATCAATTTATAGCCAGATTACGCATAAAACCTATCTGTTCTGATACTTAAGATTACAAAAATATATAGGGTAAATAAACAATTACTTTTTCTATAGAAATTATCTCCTTGAATCTATCAATAATTAATCACTAAACTTTTCAGACATAATAAATATACACTTCTTACCTACAAAACAAATAAAAAAAATCCAGAATTCCCATTTTAATTTCAAATTTCACTAACGATTTCGTACCTTACTAAATTATTTCCAGTACATAAAACTGGACACCACAATTAATAAAATATTTATTGAAGCCTTACTTAAAGCTAGGTGGCAATGCGCAAATTTAAATTAAATCCTTTTCATGTAGACTACAAAAATCACCCACTTACCAAGGCAAAGCAATATGGAATAAACCCTGGTGCTAAATTTGTAAATATATTTTCATCAATAGTATTTTAAAGCCCTGTCACGCACATAGTAACATAGGCCCCCATTAAATGATGACAGATCAAATGTAATATTCCTTTTGACCGAAAATACAACCTAAGAAATAATATCAGTGAAACAAGTTTAGAATTCCGTCTCAGTTTGATATTCATAAGAAAAGTAGTAAAGATCAATTTTTAACTTGCATTATTTACATTATT
>OZ010582.1:129720239-129742739 GCA_963932145.1 Acanthosepion lycidas | reverse complement strand
ATAGGAATCATTTCTTCCACCTATATTGTAGCGACATGTCTGACTGCAATAGGCATCTCTTTGTCTCTGTCCGTAACGAGTATAAGCGTGTCCTCAATGAAACAAAGTCACTATTTGCAGCTCGAATGAAAGTATTGCATCTTCCAAATTCGTCTCCAAGGATTATTGACGTCTCTGCAAGAGCGTACTTAACAATAGAAAACCCTCTATACCTCCTTTTTTCAACCGGTTTGAGGTTCTGACCTCTTCTGCCGACAAGGTTGAATGTTTTGCTCGGAAATTCTCATTCAATTCAACGCTCGACTTTTTCGGTGTACCCACAACCGAATTCCCCACTTAGAACTGAGGCTCAATTGAGCGAGTTGCACATAACCCCGCCATTGTTTCTGTGCATCATCTCTAAACTAGAGCCCCACAAGGCTAGTTGTGGAGACAGGATACCAGCCATTGTCCTGAAGAAATGTGCTCCTGAACTAGCCCCTGCCCTCTCCAAATTCTATAACTACTGCCTCAATGAATCTCGGTTTCCAGACTGGTGGAAGTCCTCATCCGTTGTTCCTGTCTTTAAGAACTCTGGGGACCCTTCTGACCCTTCTAATTACCGTCCTATCAGTCTCCTACCCCTCTTCGGCAAAGTCTTCGAAGCTTTAATCAACGCCGAAGTGGTTAAGCACCATATATCCCATAATCTGCTCTCCGAAAAACAATATGTTTTCCGCTTTGCCCGTTCTACAGCTGATGTGCTTACGGCCATAACTGAAATTGTTTACCAAGCACTTCATAATAACGAAGAAGCTTGTGCCGTGGCTCTAGATATCTTCAAATCGTTTGATAGGGTTTGGCATGCCGGCCTTCTTCGCAAGCTTCAGAGTTATGGAAATGCAGATGAATTGTTTGATCTAATACAATCATTTCTGTCTAACAGCGCCTATCCCACGAAAGTAGGAGTTCCCCAAGGCTCTATCCTAGGCCCTACGCTGTTCCTTATCTTCATTAACGATCTTCCCATGTAGTCATCTATGCAGACGGCACTAATATTTACTACTGTCACAAAAAAAAAAAATCTAGTGTCGATGACAAAACTAATCTGTCCGTTTCTCTCGAAAAGGACCTCCAGTCGGTTGTGGACTAGGGCAGGTATTGTCTGGTTAACTTTAATGCCTCAAAAACAAAACTGCTCTCTATTACGCACCACTAAAACCATCCCTGCCTCCCATTGAATGTCTGACGCTTAACTCCATGAGAGCACGTTTTTGCGACTACTCAGTCTCACATTGATTGCTGACCGGAGATGGAACGAATACATTGAGTCAATAGCTTCGTCAACCGCAAGCAAAGTTGGCTCCCAGTGCTGCGTCAGGAAATTTTTCTCGCCGGAGTCATTCCTTCAAATCTACAAATCAACCATTCGCCCTTGCATGAAGTATTGCTGGTATGGAGCCCCTTCTGTTTGTCTCAAGGTCCTCGATAAAATCCAAAGACGGATATGCAAAGTAATTAGCCCTGATCTGACATCTCGTCTGCAGTCGCTCTCTCACAGCCGTGCCATTGCTTCCCTCTGTCTTTTTTACAAATACTTTCACAGTAACTACTCCGAAGAGCTGCTTTCGCTGGTTCCCAGACTTCATGAATTTAAGCGTTCAACTAGGTTGGCTTCTCGCTCTCACCCCTTCACTGTCGAGACTGTTAAATTTAGCCATCACTTCTACTCCAATAGCTTCATGTTTCCCACCTCGCCTGTGGAACTCCACACTTTTCCTGTTTCCCTGATAGCTCTTATCTCCAACTTTTCAAATGTAATGTCAATCGACGTCTCCAGATGTCATAATCTATCCCCTATCCTTCTCTTCAACCTTTCCTCTATAACTCCTGTTTGCGCTCACTCCAATTCTCTGTAACCCCTTGTGTGCTAGAGGCTTCCCGCCTTGCTTGGGGGTGAAACGCTTAAGAAATAAAAGGTAAGCCTCTGTGTTGAGTCTGAGCCGCTCACTCACAAATTTGGGTGTTATTTTTATCAGAACGATTACAGCGAGCTTTCAGAGTATCTGTACCTTCATAATCATCCAACTCTTTCTGAATACTCTGGACCGTCCGCAGATTGACACCCAAAAATTCGGATGTTCGAATTGGAGCTGCCGGGGCGAATGCCAAATAGTACAACAAGCTGTTTCTAAATTTCTGGTCAAGTGAATTGCGTCATGTAGCCGTTACACAAACGATGCCCACCGACTCTACTACATTGTGCAATAAATAAATAAAAAAACAACGCACATGTGCACAATTAAAAATATAAACTGGCGACAATTTACCCATGGCAGTCTTTACGCCCTCCATTTTTAACTATGCTTTGTTCTTTGTTTCACTCTGCTAGTGCAGCGGGCATATTTGTACCGTAACAGGGCGCATTTCCTCTCTTCTTTTCTGTCCTTTTCACTCTTCTTCTCTATTCCTTTTCCTCCTCTTCTCTGTATTTTCTCTTTCCACTCTGTCCCTTTCTTTCTATATTTTATCTCCTCGTCTCTAATTTCTCTCTATATATATCTTATCCCTTGTTTTTCTATTTTTCTATCTTTCTCTCTCTGTCTCCCCACTCTTTCATCCTTATACCTTCGTCTTCTTCTATCCCATCTCTCCTGTCGCTGCCTCTTTTTCACATTTACACTTATATTCAAGGACCAATGAAAGACACGTGGAACTAGAACACTCTACCCCAGTGAGTGAAATAAAGGGTTCAGTTCGACATTCCAACCAAGAGAAGAAGGCCGGTGCGTACAACGGCCAAATCCTTGTAATAAATATAGCGAAAAGACAATAACAATAGTCCGAATAAGCTAAATAATGTGCATAATACCCCAACTCAGAAATATAGACAGATACTGGCATTATTCTCACTGTTGCTATTGTTTTACTTAAAATGCAGTTTCGTTTCTCTCTTAAATTCTAATTCATTTGGCCATATTGATTTCGTTTTGAGCCTCTACATGTTTACTCCTATCGCACAAAAATACCAAATACATTTAATTCCGGTTTAAGCGTCCATGTACCCTGGTTGGAAATCTATCCCAAGACTATCGGTAGAACTTATCGTTTGAAAACAGTAACCTTCTTTTGGGTCCCTCCGATCCCAGATTTGAATGTTAAGGAGTTGGCAATCTTGCTCATACCTTAAGCCGTGATTAGTTTTGCAAATTCCCATGTCTTACGCAATGTTATCTGCATCATCGCTATTTACAGGAACGGTAAGATAAACCCATTGCAGGATTGGTTTGTTGGAAACGTTCATAGCTTTGATTTTTGATGACTATGCACATGGATAATAAATCGAACAGATAATGACATTATGAATTTTATTATCTCTCAATTCATCGAAAAACATCAAACTTAAATAAATGATTTATTCAAAGAGAGTAAAATAGATTCCTTGCGAGACGTCGAAGATGATAGAGATCTTTTCATGGCGTGTAAAATCTGATCCTGAACTTGGAAAAATCTATCTTCTTTGAATTTGTAACATTTGAGTGAACTTCTGAGATAACAAATTATCATTATTACATATATAGTAGTGGTACAAAAATTACAACAATTATTAAATTAATGAGAATAAAAAAGAGAAATGTAAAAAAATACCTTGGATGAAAAAGATTAGCCACAAAGCAAAAAACAAAGACGCGATGACAAAGCATTTCTCAAGACTGAGTTGAAGCCATAAGATCATTTATCTATATTTTATTTGTATGTAATATGAAAACGAGTAAGGGATGTAATCACTCATAAATTTACTAACAAGTTAATTTAACTCCATTCCCTCTTCAGATAGGACAGGAAATATCTAAATAAATACACATTGATGATTATTATATGGTTTGATTGATGGATTATTCAGGCTTATCATTACTCATAAAGATTCTATCATTGTAACATCGAGATTATTCAGTTGCCTTTTGTTTTGTACGCGGAAGCAAGTACACACATAAGAATTCCTGAGAAAATTAACCTTCAGTGGAAGAAATCAAACCGATATATGCTTGGTTCAATATTTCTTGAATGCTACAGAATGGGAATGTCACCTGAGGTAAGAGTTTATGTACAATGTATGGATATAAATTACGACGACAATATAACATGTCCCAAAGGATCAACAGAATTAAGATAACTTGAAAAAAGAAAATCAGAAGACATCCAACCAAAGACTAAAGTTTCCCTTTCAAACCAGAGCGTTGCATTTTATCGCTTACTTGTCAGTCTTTATGTCTATACTTAACAATAGATAGCGAAATGATATGAAAGTTGTTTAACTCGAATAGCCAGTGTATTCAGTGCACTGAGTAACAAATTGACCGGTTTGACACACGATTCCATTTTGTAGCCGATAAAAATCGATATTTGCTGCTAAGATTGCGAGAGATTCCAGCCTAACCTAAATGTAAACGATGAATTCGAATCAGAATCACAATTGTCACTAACAGCCAAGACTGAAAATGTCGAATTATTATCTCTTTCGCTTCTCGTCATTAGGCAGCAAAAAGGGGGTCCATTGTGTAAGCATATCACTGAGAATCGTAAGGACATCAATTAAATTACTGGCAAAAATATATTCTATTTATGTGTGCATATGGAGATTACAAGCATTATGAGGGGAAAAGTAAATTGAAGAAAACATACATATTTCGATTTTCACTATTTACATTATTCGAATTGTTGTCTTCATCTTTGTCTTCATATTCTTGACGTTTCGGTCGCAGTACGCACCGGTATTTTTCAGGTTATATTCGTTGGAATTTTGAATCGAACCCTTTATTTATTCCACGGTGGGTAGATTATTCGAATTCTGCGTACTATATCTTTGGAAAACACAGTTTTAGTTAATCTCCTTTTAATAAGTCGAATCTCCAAGATTTGCTTCACACTATTGGGGACAGGGATTCAACTTCCGACACTTAAGATCAAGTCACATTAATGTGCATATATATATACACTTGGTCATATAGATTTCGTTTTGAGCATCTACATATCTTGTCCTATTGCACAAAAAAAGCAAACTCAATTGAATTCCGGTTTCAGGGTCAATGTACCCTGGTTGGGAATCTACCCCAAGACTATCGTTTGACCTTATGGTTTGAAAACAGTAACCTGCTTTTGGATCCCTCCGATCCCAGATTTTAATGTTAAGGAGTTAGCATATATATATATATATATATATATATATATATATATATATATATATATATATATACACTTTAAATATTAGGAAATCATTTAAAATACACGACTTTTGTTTCGACATCTTCCGGAAATAATTTTAAAATGACGACTTTAACGCTTTATTCCCAAAAAAACAAAAGAACTGTACATAGTTATCTTTAAAAAAATAACAGGCGCAGCAATGATTGAAAGATAGGACATTATTTTTACCTATATTTTAAGCATTGCATTAATATTTAAGCTTACCTTTTAAAAGCTCAACAATAATTCTTATTTTGCCACTTTATTTAAAGACAATTTGATGTACATAGGTCCCTACCTTCTGTACAAAGAATTGTTTTTTCATTTAACTGGTGATTTGGGCTGGATTTCGCAATTAATTTAGATTATTCTTAAATTTATTTGCAAGTTATGAAAATTGTTATCGTACAAAAACTTCGTCGCAAATAATCTTATAAAAAACATCGCTGTAAACAGTCGCAGAAATGAAAACTTGGCAAGATAAAATTTGATGATTGCGGGTATGTCTCTGACGGGGAATGTTTTAAGTTGCTCACGCAGTCGGCTTGATTCCATTATATGTTTATTTAGCTGTTGAACATTAAAAAGTTGTGTCCTTTTAACTGTTTTTATCAATAGAAGACAATATGACTGAACCCGAAAACAATAGCAGTAAAGAAAACTTAGGATTCCCAAATTTCAGTATTGCGTGTCCGGCCTCCCTGTGTATGCACACACACACATATATATATATATATATATATATATATATATATATATATATATATATATATATATATATATATATACACAGACAGACTGTTTCGCTGTATCACATCTATCCAATGGGGCTAGACGCCCGGTTGCCTCTAGCTAGGATCAAAACCCGACTGAATTGGCGTCAGTCGGAGATTCTACCACTAAGCCGTTGGCGCACAGCAGGGACGAAGGTGAATTTTAGCGTATTTATTTTTAGATAAACACACATTAACTGAGAGGACTCGATTCGCTTGCCGAAGAGTCTTGCTATAATAGCCGTAATAGTCACTGTTTACAAACCCACACTTCCTCCACCAGAGAGCTCAATTTCCAGCTCATTTAAGATGATCTTCCCTCTCTTTAACCTTGTAACTTTCTGACCTGGTGTAACAAGGTGTCTCACATGTTTCGCGCACGATTTCACTTTCAAATTTTTTTTTTTTGTATTGCTATTTGGACTGTCATAGCGTAAACTTCTCTCTCATGTGTCAAACGTCTTCTGGCTTGTATGGGATCTATTCTAATTGATGCATTCAGCTCTAAGTTGAAATGATTATCCCTCTTCCTGTTGTGACCTCCTAATCTAGATTTCCTCTTTACTGTCCCGGCTTTATTCAACTTATTCACCGTTCTCTTGATGGTTTTTGAATGGACATTGAAGGTGGAAGCCAGAGTATGAATGTTGTTTCCATTACAGAATGCCGCAATGGTATTTTCCCTCTTACCATTGCTCAGTTAAGAAGATAATGGGGCTGACACAAAACGATATTTGTAGCTGAATGACTCAAAGAGATTTAGTCATTCTTACGACATATAGTATTAAGATAACTAAACGTCTTATCAGAAAACCTGGAAGGAAGAAACTCACTTAGTTTAGTGTATTTTTTATATATTCAACATTTTATGGGATAGATAATTATGCTGTTACACGATTTAGAAAATTTCGCTGTTACACGCAGTATATATGTTTGAATTGTGTCTTTCGAACACACTCTCTTCTGATTCTCCAAACAATATAATCTTCTCTGTATCGTATCTTAATGTTGACAAAGATCATTTATTGCTAGGAAATGGTTTAAATCCGACATATTGTTATTTTTAATTTATTTTGTTTAAATATAATTTTTTTATTGATACTCATATTCGAGTAGGAAGCCTTTTAAAATTCAACAGTAATTTTTAGTCAGATACATTTAATATGCATTGGATAAAAATACTGCTTAATTAAAAAAAAATACTGAAAACGCCTAACGAATGCAACGAACGCTTAAAATAAGAGGTTCGTCCATGGAAGTCTGGAGTCGGGGTACTAAATAGAGCTGACAAAAGTTCAAATTATATTAATTCCCTCACTCTCTCTCTCTCTCTCTATATATATATATATATATATATATATATATATATATATATATATATAATTATTTATTTAAAAATATGATTCAAACACGCTACATAAGAGTTCTCATGTTTCAAAACAGCAGCCGAAAACTTCAATATAATTATTTGAATCAAATTGAATTAAAGTAAGCTCTGTTCCAACTTCAAGCGAATTTTTTTTTTTTTTGAATAACTTATTTCTGAAATCGCGCTGACCGTTACCAGGGAAATTTTGATTTCAATAATGAATCTGCTATTAAAATACGTAAATTTCAGAAATAAGTTATTCAAAAAAAAAAAAAAAAATTCGACGGAACAGAGCTTACTTTAATTCAGTTTAATTCAAATAATTATATTGAAGTTTTCGGCTCTTGTTTTGAAACATGAGAACTCTTATGTAGCGTGTTGGAATCATATTTTTAAATAAATAATTATATTTATCGTCTACTTTTATATCGAGCACTATCTTTTTAAAAATAATAACAAAAATACTAAAGAACTTTGGATTATTTACCTAACCAATGCTTTCCTATTATATATATATATATATATATATATATATATATATATATATATATATATGTATATATATATATATATATATATATATATATATATATATATATATATACAGAGAGAGAGAGAGAGAGATGACACCTTGACGTGGTGTAATGGTTAGCAAGCTTATCGTAGACGTCTAATCTACGCTTGGAAAATCCCTATATACAGAGAGAGAGAGAGAGAGAGAGTCATACACATACTAGCCTGTTTCACTGTATTACAGCTCATCAGTATGTCCAGATGTCCGATTGCTTCCACACGGGATCTTACTCCTAAGTTATCAGCCCATGCCAGAGAAAGGCAAAATTTAACGTATTGTATATGAAATATATACAATAGCCAGTGGCCAAGAACGTTAATATATATATATATATATATATATATATATATGTGTGTGTGTGTGTGTGTGTGTGTGAGTGTGTGTGTGTGTGTGTGTGTGTGTGTGAGTGAGTGTGTGTGTGTGTGTTTTATTCTATGTGTAATATTTGTGTACACGTTCAAACACGCACAAACAAACACATACTGTGAGGGTTGGGGAATTGGAATGTATGTTCAGAAATGAACAAATGTCATTTTTCTCAGTCTACAATATATATATATATATATATATATGGAAATTCAGAATATTGACAAAATCCAAAAGAAAACAATAACACCCGACCAAAAAAAAAAAAAAAAAAAAGAACAAAACATTATGTCTACTTGCAAGAAGTCCGCCTATCTTGACAAATCTTCGACCAATATGCTTGACATGACGCGAACAGACCAAAGCTGAAACGACATGTCATTTTCGAGATCTGGCGGTTGAATGTAAAAGCCAGCTTTCATATCGCTTAGTTCCAATATTATCACATACTTCCCCCCCTTTACTTCCATCAGATCGAACTGTCAGGAGACATTAGATTCTCTCAACCAGCCTGAAGAACACATCTATTTGTAGGCGTATATATTCATGTATTCATAAACACACCTGATTTCGGAAACATTGTCCCGAAACATATCTGCCAATTCTTCCTCTGACTATCGTTCTTCTATCACTCTCTCCTGCCATCTCTATTTCTCCGCCACTATCTCTCTTTCTGAGTCTCTCTCTTACCGTGTCTCTCTTTTTCTTTTATTCCGCATCTCTTTCTTTTTGCGTCTCCCTCTCTTTCTTTCGTCGGCTCTCTCAATCTATGTCCCAATCTCAGTCTATCAATATAAAAATATCTCTCCCACAATCTTTTTTTCTGCCTCTCGTTCAATCTCAATCTCTCTTTCTGCGTCTCTATCAATTATCTCTCTCTCTCTCTCTCTATATATATATATATATATACATATATATATATATATATATATATATATATATATATATATATATATATATGTACACACACACATACAAATACATATATATATATATATATATATATGTACACACACACATACAAATACATATATATATATATATATATATATATATATATATATATACAGGGTGCCACGGATTAACTGCCGTCTAAACTGCGCAAAAAGATATTTCATTCAGATATATTTACCAAAGTTATACAAATCATATCTTCAAACACAAAAGTGGAAATTCATTCAATAAAATGTCCATTGGATTCAACTATGGCCTCTAGACAACTTCGAAACTCCTGTATTTATTTTGGGCGGGCTCCTGTGTTCAAGTTGGTAAATGCTGCCATAATCCTTGCCTTCAGCTCATCTTTGGTGTTACAACGAGTTTTGCTATGTTTCTTTACTCCACACGTAATAATGAAGGGAGTTGCAGTTTGAGGAATTACTAGGTCAGATGCGAGGGATGATTTGGTCGCAGAAATTGTCTAACAGCCATGACTGAGTTCTCTCGATTGTTTGGCCTGGTGCAGAGTCCTGATGCCAGACACAGGCTCTTCCAGCAGTCACGTAATGCTAAGTGGATGCATTTTTGCTGAAACTTAAAATAGGCACAAGTGAGTCAAAATTAATTTTACGTATATATATATATATATATATATATATATATATATATATATACATATATACCTATATATATATGTATATATATATATATACGCACACACACATACACATATATATATATATATATATATATATAATAAAATACTTCATGTTTCTTTCTCATTTCTGCCATATGAAGAATATTCATATATATATATATATATATATATATATATATATATATATATATTCTCAACTCACCCATAGTAGAATCAGATAGTTCATGATTTTTTCTGTCTTTGAATACGAATACTTGATAATGATAAACAAATGCCAAATCTCGTAGTGAAGCCGGTATAAAAAAAAATAACTGTACTTAGGTTCACGTGTAAGATAAATATACAGTTATCGAAATTTTGATGAGAAATATCGCAAAATTTCCAATTTTTATCAAATATAATGTGAACTTAAATATTATCGATGACGTTATTAACTCAATTTTATTAAAGAAAAAAATTGTTTGTTGTTCGTTACTCTTTTAATTCTAACATGTTTTTCATGCTCTTGACTTTTACAAAACTGAGATACAAAATTGCTAATATATTGCCTTTTATTAGTGTCAATTTATTTAGGTATTGTTTCTAATTTAAGCATTTAAAGCAGTGATTCTCAACTTTTTGAGCAACGGAACTCATAAAAATATCACACCACACTTAACCAAATTTCTTAAGTGTATGCATTTAAATTTTAAGAAATAAAACCACAAATCTTTTAAAAAAATACACAAATATGAACTTTCAATTAAATATTGTGAAACTTTTGCTTGGTATTTTTCGGCGACTTGTTTGTATAATGTACGATAAGCAGAAACTACCTTCTTCTTTAGTTGACTATAGTCTTTCTAGCTTCTTATTCTTGATATTATTTAAGGGTGATAAGCCTAATTCACATAAATAAGAAGTAGAAATTTGCAATAAACCTGATAAGAGCTAATGTGGGATATTATTTTGCACTGAAATACAAAAAGTGGGCTGTCGAATGTTTTATTTTGAGCCCTTAAAAATGAAAATACTTTTTAAAAAATGAATATTAAGACGGAATATTTAAAATAATATAATCGGGGAATAGTGAGAGAATTATTTGAAAAAAGTTTAATAATTATATATTTATACAAATACATAGCATTATCATTATTACTTCCACCTCCTCCCATATATATATATATATATATATATATATATATATATATATATATATGTGTGTGTGTGTGTCTGTGTGTGTGTGTGTGTGTGTGCGTATGGAGTGTCAATATTTCGCGGTGTGACGTCCCCCCCGGTGTATCGCTGCGCCAAATGTGACGTCTGCCTAGCCGCGTCCGTCGTGCTATCCTGTCCTGTGACGACCAACTGACTTGGTATTGGTCGCGGCACCAAATGTGACGTTCTAACCTTTTGGTGATTCGGATGGGAATCTGGTTAGATTCGGTATCAGCCTTGTCGTTACCAGCTCGCTTCCAACGTCTGGTTACCGAAGTAACTGTTTTGATTTCCAGTCCAACCTACCCACGTTGTGAATTGATCTTAGGCAGACAAAATCAATCAGTCGCCGGGCCGTAATGCAAGTTGAGTTCGAATAAGGGTGATATCGCACAAGTAGATGTAAAAAAAAAAAATAATAACTCGAAAAGTTCAAATGTGTTAAAAAAAGGATAACAATATTTTATATATGGTTGCTGGATACAGGACTGCGTCTACTTCCCAACCCGCTATATGGATTCGTGACACTTTGTTCTTGTTAGGCGAGTCTTAACTTCTTAAGTTGTTTGTTCTTTTAAGAAACTGGTTCTTGGTGTGTCTTCCGGCGATATTCGTAAAACTTGTATTGGTGGTGTGAGTCATTCTTCAAAAATAAATTGTTCTTGATTAGAAGATGAGTTCGGAATTCCGTGAATCTTAGTCAGCTTCTGTGAGGCGGGTGCAACTTCAACTGCGAACTTCAACTGCCTCCCAACTGGAACTGGAACTGAACTGATTTTCGCTCGCTGCGACTTTGCTTATATGGACGCCGACCAAAACCTGGGCTGGCTTGTCGGGGTTTGAAGTTCCTTGATAATTCTCAAACCACAATCTACTTATTTGGTTTTGGTCAGGAAAATTTTATTATTTTCCATTTTTGGAAGTCTTCTCGTCCTCCCACCTTCTTCTGTTCTCGTATTGATATCTCACCATACCCTCAGTGGGTGTCAACGAGTTTCCTCTCTCTCTCACAGTGGTATCGCACACCTATCCCCTCAATGGGTGCCAGCAGGCCTCTCCCCCTGCTTCACATGATTACCTCCGCCTGGCTCTCGTTATCATTCAGCCAATGGGCGCTCAGCAGCGTGGGTGAGGCAAGAATAGCCTCGATTTAAAAATCTTGCTCCAAGAAAAAAAAAATGTATCATTTTGTTTTCACTTTTCCTTTTCCTTCTTCTCTTCGAGGAGACCTCACACCATAGACTCCTTATCTTTAACCGTATTACCTGGAATTCGTCAATTAGCTTTTCGCCAGCCTCAAGTGGGTGGCCATTTAGACGTTATTTGCATTCTTGGTGCAAATTTCTGATCCGATAAAATAATTAAGCCACCATAGCCAGTTTTCGACACAACACAGATGCATTTTTCCAAACGATATCTGCCCATAGACAAAGGCTTAACCTTTCCTTCATGGTGGTCCGCGGACACTTTTGTTTTTTTAATTTTGCGACACAGTTAATTTTTATCTATTTAGAATTCTGTCTCTGAGGTATTTGGCCAACCTGGAATTCGTCAATTAGCTTTTCGCCATAACCAAGCGGGTGGCCCATTAGACGTTTTCGCATTCTGGCGCTATCTATTCCTGATAAAATAAGTTCACCACCGTGGCCAGGTTTCGACACAAAACAGATGTCTTTTCTCAATGATTTCTACATATAGACAAAGGCTTAACCTTTCCTTCATGGTGGTCAGCGGACAAATCCATTCATCTAGACAACGGGTGGTAGCGTGATCAATTTTATTAACTTTTGTTGTATCAGTTATTATTTACGTTCGAAAAAGGGGTTATGTTTAGGTAGGTGTAGGGATGTATTTTTCAACGAATTCTAACATCCGTTAAATGCATGTGGGCTGGATTTTTTAAAACTTATTGTTAACGGCAAAAAATTCTTACGGCATTTTTTTCTATTTGTATAGATTTTTTTTGTTTAGGTTACAATACGATTTATTGAACTACAATTTAAAAATATTTTCACTTTTAATTTTTAATAGACTATACTTCTTTTTAAAACAAGTAAATGCATAGACTATATTTATTTTTTAAACAAGTAAATGTATTAGAATTACTTACATTATATAAAATTATATTTTCACATCAAGTATAAGTATATATATTTTTTCATATCGAGTATAAGTATGTATATTACCAAGTCACATTTTAACGGACAAAAATATAGTTCTTCAATGTTATTCCATCCGGTATAGACTGAGTATATATATATATATATATATATATATATATATATATATATATATATATATATATATATATATATATATCGTCCGTAAGATTATTCCCCATATGAGTTGGTTTCAAGGGATTATATATCAACTGATTTATATATATATATATATATATATATATAAAGTGAAGTAATAAATCCGTTGTATTCAACCCGGTATAGACTGTGTATATATATATATATATATATATATATATATATATATATATATATATATATGTATTTATATATTTATATATATATATATATATATATATATATATATATATATATATATGTTGATCGAGTATTTTGATGACTTTCTTCTGGTGTCGAATTAGACGGCTAGTTTTATGTGAAAACATTTAAAGGAACTTAAATGTTAAGATCGGGGGGTATTTTCGATTACAGTCGGCCGTCTTCATGTAAAGATGATTAAATTCCAGAGATATTCACCATGTCGTCTTGTTGTTGTCAGTTTAAAGCTTTAAATGAACGCGCTTTAACGTGTTAAAACTATAAAGTCGAATGTTTTATAACATAGCGAATAGAAGTTAATGTTTTTTCAGGTAAGTTGATTCACTGAATAGTACTGTAAGTTCAATAAGCAATGCATGCGCACATTGTGAAGAGGCGTAAGAACATTGAATTAAAGACTGGATCTTCTAGGCTAAGGATTATCTCGCGGGAAAACGGCCTAGAGGATTAAATCTTTGGTTCATGTAATTGGTGGCATAGTAGTATTGGACGCTTTTACTCATCCGACGGAACTCTTTTTACCTTCCATCAACATGTCTGATGCTAACATACAGGAGAATGACTCATTGCACCTTTTCAAACTAACGTTTTCAACTGACATGAAAGAGCATTGAATCGTTAAATCATCAGACAATTATTAAGTCTGCCGCTGAGAAAGTTGGTTCATTCTGTCGTGCTAGACAATTTGTCGCGCCAGAATATAGCTTACATATTTATGAGTTCATCATTTGTCCTTGCTTTGAATATTACTACCGTATCTACCCTTCTGCTCCTGCTATGTATTTAGAGATTCCTGATAAAATCAAAGAAGTACCTGCTATGTTATTTCTCTTAGCCTGGCATTTCAGGCCCTTAACGTAGCTTCCCTGTCTCTTTTCGGTAAATACTTTCATAGTAATTAATCCGATGAACTTCCCACCATATTGACGAAAAGGTATCCTCAATTTAAAGTTGAAATTGTTAGATGCCACCGTATGTTCTTTCTGAGAGTTTCTTCTATAAAACATTTAGCTTGTGATAGTCTCTTCCAACTTCTTGCTACCTAATTAACTTTACATTTAATTTTTTGAAGATCAATGTCAATCGTTATTTTCTTATTGTTTTATTGTATTCTTTCCTTAATTGTACTTTGTCCCATATTCTCTAACACATGCGACCTAGTGGTTCGTTGCCTTGTTGGCGGAGATTTAAACGAGTAGAAACTCAGAATCAAGACCATAACTAATTAAACGGAACTAATACTGAACAAATCGAGATACTAGTAAATATATCATATCTTAGTAATTTACTGCGGAACTAGTACCTTCTAGCAAAAGTAGTTTATTAATAATAGGTTCAAGTCGAGATTCCCTGAGGCTTACTGATATCTGGAAATATGATAAAAGAAAATGTGGTATAATCGACAGATGATGCCAGAAAAATTGAGAACGATCGACATAAAAACAAATAGATTCTGACAGAACAAGGGTGTGTAATTCTTTTACAATCCTAGAACTTTCAGATTTTATCTTATTTGAAAAATGTTCATGCCTTAACACAGAATGGAAAGTACACTATTTACATTATTAGTCTATTGTCCTCATCGTTGTCGCCATATTTATCACAACGTGTCGGCTCTTCAGTATCTGTCTGTATTTCTAAGATGACGTATTATGTACCCTATTTACATTATTCGGACTATTGTCCTCATCTTTGTAGTCATATTTATCACAGCGTTTCGGCCATTCAATATCTATCTGTATTTCTGTGATGAGGTATTATATACACTATTTACATTATTCCGACTATTGTCCTCATCTTTGTCGCCTTATTTATTACAACGTTTCAGCCCTTAAGTATCTGTCTATATTTCTGAGATGACGTAATATGTAGACTATTTACATTATTCGGACTATTGTCCTCATCTTTGTAGTCATATTTATCACAGCGTTTCGGCCATTCAGCATCTCTCAATAGTCCGAATAATATAAAAAATGTACGTAATGCCTCATCTCAGAAATATAGACACATACTGGAAAGTATATTTTATTATTTTTATTTTATATTTATTAATATATATTTATTTTATTATTTATTAATAATTTTATCAAACCTAACAAAATAGGAATTAAGAGATTTTAATCTGATATATTTTTTCAGATTCTAAAGAATAATTTGGGATTAAAATCACTTAATTGATTAACTTGTTTACATTTCGGATTCGAAATTATTATTAATCAATACTCCCAATAATATTTACTTTTAGATGATGATTTTTCAAATTAAAGTTGCTATTGCTATTAAATTTATTGACAACTGTTTGATGATTAACCTGGAAAAAACCTAGCGATTTTTCTATTCGACTTACCACAATGACGCCATCCTATCATTTGCCCTCGTTGAAATTCAGCAAGTTTCTTATTTCCGCGAACTTTCATTGCAAAATATAAGTCAACTATCGTTCATAGATTAGAGTAGCTTTACATTAACACGGTATTGTCTGGGAAAAAGAAGATACATTATTATACACGCCAAAATGGCTGTAATTAAGGGTGTCTAAACAATTCTCATAACCCACTGTACGTTGATGACAATAATTTACTTCTGTCTCAACAGTAACACTAATCATTTCGTTAACCTCAAATTGGCAACAGAAATCAAAAACGAAATTCAGTCTGTTGTTAACTGGGGCAAACGGTAACGTCTTAATTTTAACGCCTTCAAAACTAAACAATTCTCTATTAATCATCTCAGACAACTCTTTCTGCCTTTCATCAGCACTGCTGATGCTAACCTCCAGGGGAGTGACTCATTTTTAATACTTCTTACTTAATCCCAGTAACGTCTTCTGACTTAGTGGCTTCACTGCCTGGCGTGGAGTGATCGCGTTTTAAAAATATCCTATTTTCCATCAGTGTTTTTTTAAGGAGTTGCTGGCGCATGCTTATTTGCTATCAGAAAACAATTTACTTAGATTCGAGAATATTACTTCCATACATATATATATATATATATATATATATATATATATATATATATATATATATATATATATATATATATATATATATATATATTATTTATATATATATATATATATATATATATATAATTTATAATTCAGCCGTTGCGCCATCCAGCCTTCATCAGGTTTATATCGATCTGGATAAACAACAGGAAATACTGATCTGAACCCTTTATTTAATCTACGGGAGTAGACCGCTTTCATTCCCTTATCCATGCCTAGGGATATCGTGTAGTTCTTATCAGTAATGCTTAGTTATTGTTCGCAATATTTCCATTTCGTTCAGATGCACACTTTTCAGCCCAGGAACTTCAAATTAATATGTCTCTAAATTCGCGAATCAACGTTTTAATCAACTAGCAGTGCTACTCAAAGTGTCGTATGCGTACCGTTTCTAGGAAACACAGAAACTGTAGTTACATTTCATGCCATGGGAGACAACCGGAATATCTGACACGTTTTCTTTTTGTATTTTTATTTTCGTTTTATATTTAATATGGTTGCATTTTTTCAAATACTAATTCATCTTAAAAGCCATTGTTATACAACTAACGGATGTGATATAATAATTAGCATAACAGTGAACTGAAAGGCATAAAACAATACTATCATGATGCTGTGGCCGGTGAGTGGGTGTGGACAACACTTATGAATACAAAAAGGCCATTTTTATGGACATATATTTTTATTTGGTCTTTAAAAATCACCTGACTGGAAAAAAAGAATAGATTTGGGTCCAAAGTTTTAAAATTAGCATTTAATACCTTTGACTTGTAATCTATCTTGTAAAATAATAATAATAAGAATGTTTAAATATCTTCTCGGGTCATTATTATATAAAAATATGGCAACAATATCGTACCGGCGTCCTGGGTATGATGATAAACTACATCGGCATCCTGGGTAAGACGGTAAACTACGTCCAATATCAAGCCTTCTCATCAGGAGGTTTTGAGGAGCCTGGAACCACCTCTTAAATGCTGGTGTTCCCAGGTCCACCCTGACTCGGAGTGGTAGCACCTGTTAGGGTCCCAGCTATGGGCAAATAGTTTACACTCAAAATTCTGTAAAAATAGTTTTTAATACCAGAAATAAAAAAAATTATTACCAGCAATAATTTTTGAAGGATAAATTATTATCAGCAATACTTTTAAAAAATACCAACAATACAGTTATACATTCTTTGAAAAAAATATGACCGGCCATAGATTTATTCAAGAAAAATATTCCCAGAAATAGATTTTTGAAAAAAAACAACTTTACCAGCAATAAAAATTTTGTCGGCATTAAGTACCCCATTGAGATGTTGATATGCTGTAAAACAAAAACCAAATTAAACCAAATATGGTACCGGTTCCTGGCACACTGGGAGGATTTATGTCCATGATAATTGGCCTTAGAAAGAATAAGACATCATATAATCATGTTTAGTACAGACAGTCTCGAAATGACCTTCAAATAGTACATACGAAAAAAAATGAGGCCACATATTCCCCAACCCTAAAGCTGGATTGGTAATCTTTGCTCGTCGGTCTCTCGTGCATTGAAAAAAAAATTGTCACGTTGCCACATCAGATAGTTTAAGAAGCACTGAACTAGACTATTGATATATTTAGCTATTTTCTATATGGGCTGCTTTAAATATTTATCATATTTCCACTTAGACTAAAATTTACTTGTGATTCAAAATTATTCCAAATGAAGTTAGAAATCATGTTCTCTTTATGAAGGAAGACAGAAAAAAAAAAAAAAAAAAGGGAATAAAATGGAATAAGAATTCGTCTTTAATGCCCAGCACGCTTCGTTGCTTCCTGACAATAACGATAGAACTACGCATCAACATTGAAAGAATCAAGAGGCTTGGAACAATATCAAGAAGCGCTGGGTGGTAGGCGACCGTTAAATGCGATCTATAAGCTGACCAGTTCTTTTCAATTCGGTGTGCCGAGAGGCAGAACAAACTACTTTTTCCCTAAGTAGCGACTAATTTCCGCTTCAAGCCTTCAGGTCATTCGCCCAGTCCACTCTGGCTGTGATGAAGAATGATGAATATCCAGTTGACTGACTCTACTTCATCCATCAACACTTATTAGAAGAGGAAAATAGTATAATGCTGTGGATGCTGCTGCGGATGGCCTCTTGCTACACATTTGTCCATCTTCATCTTAACATTCCTACTTGATTTGTTTACTCACTCATTCGTTCATTTAGTTCTCGATATTTTTTATTTCAATATTTCTTCTTATATCAGTCTCTCCTTCAAAACAATGACAATATAATTAATGATATTGAAAACGCTTTATATAGCACAGAGCCATATAAAGTAAAACAATAGGCGAAAAACTGTCTGCCTTAAAATTCAACGTCAGTAAGTGCCTCAGGCATATTGAAAATTAAAGTTACCAAAGTCAAACAAATACTGGGTGTAACAGAAAAATTAATATCAATTTATATATTAAGCTTTGAAGATTTTTATCTTAGAATTGATTAAAGATATCTTACTGGAATTTTTGGAGATTTTTATAACACAATTAGGCTCTACTTTGAGCAAGAAGAATGTATAATTACTCTACAAGCTTAACAGAAGAATCGTGATGAGTTCGATCATAAACGAAAATGACATGTTTCTCATTAATTAAACATAGCTAAGGATCGGAAGCTAATGTAGAAATGAAATAAAATTCAGATATATATGTATTATTTCAGGATCATTTTACAACTTATTCAACATGATTGTGGCCCTCTCTTACAATCTAACTTTGTGTCTTGGAGTAACACGTTACCTGACATATTTCACTTTCGATTTTATTTTCAAGTCTTTTTTTTCAATTCTCGTTGGAATGCCATAGCCGAAATTCCTCTTTCTTTTACGAAACGTGTTATGATTCGAGGTGGATCTTTTATCTTTTTAGAAAGTTGAAATGATAATCCCTCTTCCGGTTTTGACCTCTTGATCCATTTTTCCTCTCTACTGTTCCCTGTTTTTTAAACTTATTCACCGTTCTCTTGATGGTTCTTGAATGGATTTTGAAGATGGAAGCTAGGAGTATTAAAGTTGGTGCCCTTGCTGAAGGTCTGAATGCTGTTTTCATCTCACCATTGCACAGTTTAGAAGGTACAAAAACTGTTCTCATTCTAGCTGAATAACTCAAAGAGATTTTTCAATGATTCTTACAGCAATTTGCATCAGAAACAGCGAGTGGAAAGAAATTCAATTAGTTCAGTGTTTTTTTGTTTTTTTGTTTTTTTTTCAGATATTATACATTTTGTGGGATGGACAATTATGATGTTACACAATTTGGACACTTTTGCTGTAACCCTTGTTAAAACAATTTACATATCTGGGAATTATGCGGCACCGGAATACAAAAGCATAGCGAAATATGCACTCCAAAAGCTAAGCAAAGTATTAAGAAACCGGGGGAAAAACGTTAGAAGCAAAGAGAAGGTTACTGAACAGTTACGTGATATGAGACCACACATATGAATGTTGGACAATCTCCGCACAGATGAAGAATGTACTTGAACCAAGGGAAATATGTACCTCTTCAGAAGGATGCTGAGTATGCCATTAACCATACGACGAATTTTGATAGACATTGGGAAAATGAAAAGGACACTAATGCACTCAATTAGAAACAGAGAGTTGAACATTCTAGAGTGCATAATGGAAAAAGAAGGATTGGAAAATTTGATTCGCACAGGGCGATTTTATGGTAAGAATGATAGAGAAACACAACACATATCCTATCTAGCAACCTTGTGTAAATGGATGGTAGAACTGCCCAATCCTCACTTTACTGTCTTGATAGAGTTCAAAAGTGTCTACACGGCCTGCTGGGTGATTAATCATTTCTATGCTACAAGAGTCGAAACGTCCCGAGCTTCTCCACGCTCTATCGCTATATTCATAGCATTTGTTCTGGCGAGATACATTCCTTAGACCCACCAAACTAAAATTTAAAACTGGGATTCCCATGCTACGTACACAAGTGTGAACCAAGTCCTTTCCCATCGTATTCCAACAGGATGTTCCATTCGGAGAGCTCCTTCCTAAGAACTGCTCAGATTACCGGAGGGATGTTGGTAACCATTATCTTTCTTGCATGGCGTGATTAACTTCCCGCCGTATTTTTTTTACTTTCATATAAAACCGCACCCTCCAAATTTACTGGCACTTGGGACTTGTTTTGGGTGAACATTAGTATTAAAAAACTTGGAAAATAAATATTTACATTTTTTTTACATTGTTCGGACTGTTGGGCTCATCTTTATTATCATATTCACGAGATTTCGACTGTTGTACACTCCGGCCTTCTTCAGGTGTTTGGATTTTCGAATTCAACCCTTTGTTTCATCCACAAGTTGTTCGAGTTCACGTGCCACGCCTATCCGGATGACTCAGCTATCTCCCTTTAACTGCCCATCACGTCAGAAGCCAGGTATTGCACTAACAACTCTGTGGGTCAAGTCAGTGGATCCAACCGACGCTTTTATCCACTGGGCAGTGTGCCTTGAATATAAAAATAGATGAGGACAACAGACCGAACAACGTAAATAGATACAAGACCACATCTCTAAAATATAGAAAAATATTGGATAATAAAACCTGACATAATTTCTTAGGAATATCTGTCTACATGTCTGAGATGAGGTAAGATAATTACTTGCATGTTTTACATTATTCGACCTGTTAACCTCATCTTCATTGTCATATTCACAACGTTTCATCTTCAGTTGATTGGAATTTCGTACCGAACCCTTTATTTCGTCCTCCGGGGTAGATTGTTCTAGTTTCACGTGCCATGTCTCTATCCACCGCCTTTATCGACTAGGTCATGTATCATTGAGGACACATGACCCAGTGAAAAAAGACATTGGTTAGATCGAGTGACTAAACCCAAATAGTTGGGAGTTCAGTACCAGGCCACACCAGTGGCAAACTAAAACTTGGAAGGTTGAGGAAAAGGAAAATAACAGCGATATACGGAAGAGGCATGGCACGTGGCACTAGAACAATCTACCCCAGTGGACGAAATAAAGGGTTCGTTTCGAAATCCTATTGACATGAAGAAGGCCGGAGCGTACAACAGCCTTTGTGAATATGGCAATGAGGATAAAAATAACAGTTCGAATAATGTAAATAATGCCAGTAAGTATAATTTGTTAGGAAGATTGTCAATGTGTAACTTCATTTATGCTCCATGTCCAGTCAGGACGTAGGCGGTCATTGTTCTATGCAACTTACTGTTTTGAGAAAATTCTTCATTGTTTTCCCGCCAATCATCCACTAAATATTGAAGTACTTAATTCGCTTCTACTAAGTGATACTCTGTCTTTCAGTATGGTGATTTTCTAAGCATAGCTTAGATGTGGTCATGATCGAACACATTACTCAGTCGTAATTGATCGAGCGAGACAAGTCTCCTAACGATTACACTACGTCAAGTTCTCCCTGTCTTTCAGTATGTCATGTGAGTGTTAGATTCCCCAGACACTCTTTTCTCATTATGCGTCCCAGAAACTTTAGCTGCCGAGTTCTATGTTCATGGCGTATCTATCGTGATGGTAATAATAATAATAACAATAAATCTCAGATATCTAACGGATATTTGCGATAAAGACAAAATGACGCAAAAAGCTATTGAGAGTGAAGCGTTCAGTTAGATAATTGACTGACGAGGTAGAATTTTCCCCGCAGTAGGTTGCCATTTCTTTCTGCAGTAGACAAGTTGCTATCCAAGACTACAGAAGCCGACCTGTTCTGCTATTTTCCATAGCTGGGGAGAAGTAGAAGAGAATCCATACCTTAGTACGTAAGTGAATGTAATAGATTCGACTGGAATTCGAACCCGGCTCTCCATTTCCTCAATCCGAA
>OZ010582.1:129545239-129715239 GCA_963932145.1 Acanthosepion lycidas | reverse complement strand
TTACAATTACAATTCGAATTAAGATATCATTAGTTAATGATAATTTTCACCCACGAATTTTGAATTTACAATTTACAGGATTTTTCAGTCTGTTTAGGGTGTCGGTATGTAAAAGGGAATGAGGGACAGAGCATGTCAGACGGGACAGAGACAAGGAAATGACAGAAGATGACATAGAAAGTAATAGGGGTTATTATATTATGGAGGTAGATGTGGGACGGGAGAGAGAAAGGGAACCGGATGAGACGTCCTATATCTTACTGGTCACACGGCTAATGTTTGATACAACCAACTCATCAGTCTCCTTCTACAACTGACAATAAACAGTTTGTTTTTTTTTAATTTAAAATTCGCGGGTGAAAATGATCATTAACTAATGGTATCTTAATTCTAATTGTACGAAAGATTTTGCTCTGTTGAATGTTTGGGAGTCAGTGTTAATATTCTATAGTGTGTTTCTAGGACTTGCTTAGATTATATCAACGGATTACTTCCTATATATATATATATATATATATATATATATATATATATATATATATATATATATAGTTAGAGAATGAGACAGAGCATATTTTCCCTAAGATTTCTGGAGTTCACAGGCCGATACGCATAATGTATAGTGCTGAAACAAAAGATAAGACAATGGGGTCTATTTAAAAAAAAACAAAAAAAACTGGTATTCCCTACAAATAATGATTGAAGTGATAAAAATATCGTATTAAATTTAAATGTATTAATTCTTGAGAAATTCCTTTGTTCCGTTTAGAATAAGAAACAGATCAGATGCGGTGTTTCGTGAAAAATCTCAACAAGAAAGTGAATTCTTGAAAGGGAATGCTGAAACTTACCAAGTTGTAATGCTCAATGTGGTCGCGTGATATAAGATAGAACGGATCAGAAGGTAGTTACGCCTATAAAGGCGGAATCATTTTCGAATCCAACCGGAATACAATTTTTTTTTTCCATTGAGTAGGCCCCTATACATAATACACATTCATTCAAATAAAAAATCGGCGTTAATTTAAAATCATCAACTAAAAATTTATATATATATATATATATATATATATATATATATATATATATATATATATATATTTAAAGTGACGCGTTTTTTTTTCTCTGTCCACTTCCCAATTTGTATACAATTGATTATATCAATAAAAGAGACAGACCTTTCGATCCACTATCAAATAGTTATTTTGGTTTAAAATGACCCACGTCCAACTTGTAGCCAGTCCAATAAAAATTGTGTTAACCACGCGAGATGTTGTCTGTGGTGTTATCGTTCAAAGACCGTTATATATATATATATATATATATATATATATATATATATATATATATATATATATTATTGACATTTGGAAAAACGTTCATGAAAGTAGGTTTCGGAAAAACATCCGACTATGCATTTCATGAAGGCTTTTTACAAATGTCAATAACTGTCGGGATTATATACCCAAAACTATAACACACACACACACGCGCGCGCACATATGAGTGTGTGAGTCTGATTGAATGCATATGTTGAATTGCATGTAAATGTCTTTTTGATATCGATAAACATACATACATATCCATATCTCTATTTGTTTAATGCGTCCGAAGCTTAAAATAAGATTTTGCATTCACAAAAAGCGATTGTTTGGTATTTTTGCACGCAGAACTTGAATGTTTATTTTTATCTGCCGCTAGAAAAAATTCCAAATGAGAACTCGCGTCTCAGAACAGGAGAGTATAGCTATTTACAGACTAAATTCAGTTTATTAGATAGTATATATATATATATATATATATATATATATATGTTTCTCGCTCTTAGCTCGCTTCTTATCATTCTGATTTTTTGCCAAACCAACGTATAAAAGAAACAAAACACATACATATTAGGTTAATGCAAAAATAATGTCGTTTTCTCACATTATTTTTGCCCCAACCTAATACATACTATATAATATATATGAACAACTTGCCAATATCTGTTGAAAATATGGACTAAAGTTTAGTCAAATTTTCATAAATTTAACGCTTCGCTATATATCAACCTACAACATAAGTTTTGTTGGTAAAAAAAGAGGAGTTGATTCGATGTTTAAATTCTGTTTTGTTTTCATTATTGTGTAGACATTATGTCTCTATTTTAATATGTTAATGTGTATGTATTGATTTTGTTATGTAATCGTCGTGTATATATCTCATAGGTTTGTGTTGTATTCTTGAAATATTGTCTTGATTTAAGTGTACATTATATCTTAGGAATATTACTGCATTTTAATTCTAAGGTTGATCTATAAAAACGCGTGAAATATATGTGTCATACAAGTTTACATCATTCGGCAAATGTTTGGATTTTGCATTCAGGCTTTACTTATATATGCGATATAACGGAACGCATAGTAATTTTTATACATTCACAACGAATACAAAGGTTTTTAATTTTCATCAACAACTATTTTTGAGAAATAGTCCGCATTACTTTACTTTTAACATTTCTAATGAATAAAAGAACATATCAAATTTATAAAGGTATTAATTCTTCACCCTTTAATCACACCCCCCACACACACATAGACACATATATATTCGGATAAAGACATAATAGAACAATTATCGGACTTTGCCCAGTTCATAATGTGTGACGTCATTTCTTTACATTTGGATACGGCATGAGCTGATGTGAATGTACGCGAAAGTAGTAGGTTAAAGACAGTAAAATCGCCCTTACTAACTGAATGCTCCTCTGTGGCCGAATCGGTTAAAGAACGTCAAGCTAAATAATGGTTTTGTATAGGATACAGGTTCGGTTCCTGTCGAAGTACTATGATAATTTCTCCGGCATTCAGGCCGGTAAATGTTGTTAAATACTGTTTATTATAAACAGAACATTTACTTAAATATTTGTATCTGTAAAAAGAATGTGTAAACATAAAAATGTCTTTAAATATATGTATATATATATTAATGTATATTTTGGCAGCAATTTTTCTTTGAGCCCTGCGTTCCTGAACAATTTTAACCCTTCTGCCCGCGTTCCTGATTCAAAATTTGCAAAACATTGGTATGTAATTTTTCACGTAGATATAAAAATAGTTACAAGTGTTTACCCACCGTTCAACCGATGACTGCGCTTTAAGTCTTTTTTCTCTACCACTGTTCAACCGGTGGTCAGGGCTCAAAATGATAAAAAAAAATCTATTAAAAGCATTAGACAAGTAGAGTTAATTAATTTTAGCTAATTATTCCAGTTTGCCACAAAAATATATATAATAGGTTGACAAATAGACCCTTATTAAAAAAAAAAGATATTTCATTGTTGTTTAAAGAAAGAGCTAATGTTTTTATAATGATATGATGATAAAAATGACATAATCAAAATGGTGGCCTTTATTAGCCGTATACTTATGTAGACGTTTCACCCTGGAGTTTGATATTATCCAGGCGGTTTTTTTTTTAAAGTGTTAAGCCTGCAGCAGTCTCGATTTTCTATTTGGAATAGCATGATTCCGACGTAAGATGAAATGAACATGAAAATCTCTTTGGGTTGCAATTACAGATTTACTAATTAAAAAACAAAAAATAAAGTTTCAACAGTAAACGGACAATGTGCATCAGTCCAAAACTTGCAACTTGCGTAAGTTCATTAAAATCAGCTTTAAATGGGGGATACTTTTCTACCGCACGGGCATAGATATATAAAGAGAAACGTTCAGCTTAAATATTTTTTCGAGGATAAGTTTTTTTTTTTTTTCCCTAACAAACAGTGCTCAATAGAAAGAAAGAGTTTGATTATTATTATTATTATTATTATTATTATTATTATTATTATTATTATTAATAATTTATTTATTAATAATAATATAATTATTAATAATAATAAAATATTTATTACTCTAAGTAGATAAAAGATAATTGTTAATACTTAATTTAAACTTAAATAAATAAATCTCCGTAGACGCTCAAGCCAGACTATGCGAAAACTTCCTCCGTCGTAAATTTAGCCACCCCACCTTACCGTGACCCGGCATCTATGAAATTAACTCTATCATACTGATACAAATTATTAACACCCCACCCCTGCCGATTCTAAACAATCCGCCCTTGATGTTACCATGGAAATTTTTTATTTCAATTCTGACCATGCTATTAAAACTCGTAAATTTCAGAAATAAGTCATTCCCCAAAAAATTTCGCTTGAAGATGGAACAGAGCCTACTTTAACTCAAGTTAATTCAAATATTATTTTGAAGTTTTCGGCTCTTGTTTTGAAACATGAGACCTCTTATGTAACGAGTTGGAATCATATTTTTAAATAAATAATTATATTTATGCTCTACTTTCGTATCGAGCACTATTTTTTAAAAATAATTACAAAAATACTAAGGAACTTTGGATTATTTACCAAACCAGTTTCTTTCCTATTTTCTACAATATTTTCATATATATATATATATATATATATATATATATATATATATATATATATATATATATATATATATATTGTAGAAGACAAATGACAATAGGAAAAGACATCTTAGTATTTGACGACGTGTTTCGTCTTCCGACTTTAGCAAGGCAAAATTGAAGTGAAATAATTTTGCATTCATAGTTATATTAAAATCAAATTTTTAAAAAAAGCGTCTTTCTGATTAATGTTAACTTATTTTATACTAAGCTTTTTTTTTTAAAGTAAGCTAACATTAATATATTTTAATATTTTTAGTATATATATATATATATATATATATATATATATATATATATATGAGAGAGAAAGAGAGAGAGAGAGAGATGTTCCATTGATTTAATTTAAGTTTTTTCTACTTATTTTCAAATGGAGCCTTTCATATATTCACAGACAAACTTTTTAGTGACATTATTAAAGGAAGAAAGAAAATCGCCATGTCGATACATATTTTATTCCGAGTATTTTCAACATAGCACAATGTCATTACTCGTGTATTGCTTATTTCAAAACACATCTTATGATGTTCATCATTTTCAAAGAAAAAAAATTGCTGTGTTCATCTGAAAGTTAAATGTTACGTATTATTTGAAGTGAGCTAAGTGAGTACATGATGACTTGATTGACCCTTCCGTGTATGGTGTGTCGAGAGATTTTTAAGTAATAAATATTAAAACTATCTATATAGTGTAAACCTGGGATACTTTAAACTATCTATTGTACACATTTTAAAACATTTGTGCGACATTCATAACTGATTTTATGAAGGTTGGTTTCAATTTGTTTTTTATATAGTTTGCATGAATAATTTTTATTTTATGTTTATAATTTACATTAAAAGTATCGATGCATTTTCAAAAAGATTATTTTCTGATTTGCGCACCTGAGAGTTAATTTTCTACATATCATTCAAATTCAAACTCAGGCACCGAGACAATATATATATATATATATATATATATATATATATATATATATATATATATATATATATATATATATATATATATAGGATGTCCATTAAGTTTGTGTGCGCTTTAAAGATATTATAAGTTTAATTGTATTTGCGGTAGAAATAATCTGTAAAAAATGTTATAAAGTTTAATGTACCTAGTTTTAAGTATAGCTAAAATAACTAATGTGATTTCAGGCATTACTGTAAATCAATTCGCAAATATTTGCTGTGAACTGCAAAATCGTGTTGCCCTCTGTATTGCTAATGATGGAGGAAACGTGAAAACAAATAAAATTTCAATAAAACCATAAAACATATAGATTTTCTTCTTTCTAATCCTTTTCAAAAATTAAATTTCTGCACACTTTCCTTCTAAGAACTGCTAAAAGCACAGAAAGGACGGAGAACTGTCACGCATTTATACTAAGTTATAGAGTTCATATTCTATCTGTGTCTAGCGGCTTCACTCTGTGTACTTCAGCTTCGTTACCATAGAATGTGTCCCGATATTTTTTGATAAAAACCTCGTAAATGAACAATTTAATTTAGTGCATATATATAAAAATACATTGGTCAAGAAATTGCCGGGCCATTCATTTATTTGATACCAAAAAAGATAAAACGCATTTAGATTTTTCATTGCTTCTAACAGGCATTATTTCTCAACAACCAAGACTATGTTTATATTTATTTATTATCATTTTTGTTTTAGATTTGTGTTATTTACAACTCGTTGGCATGAATCCTCAATGTGGCTTAGAATCAGAAACTTAGCAGACAACCGCAGAAATTTAAGGTTATTTTTTTTCCTGGAGTTTCTTTCTAGCATGTTATCTTTTCCCATTAAAAATACTAGAAAAAGAAAAAAAATACTATCTATATTTCTATAATTTTTATACTCAGAAACGACACAGCACGCAGACGTATAATTTTAAACTATGAAATTCAATCTTATATGTTTAAACTACTTCCTAAGTCAGTTCAAGTTGTCTCAATTATCTATGACGATCAGACCCTGGGGTGATACAGTTCAATTCACATAACTTTTTAAGCCATTCCAATGGTGATGATCTTTATTTCACAGAAGTGGACGCTAGACTGTCTATTGTTTAATGTATCTATAGCAGCCATGCTTTTAAAAATTCCAAACATTTTCAAGACCATTTTTAAGATGTCCACAGCTACTGACACACCAGATTTGCGACTAATAATTTTTTTACTCATACCAATGACAGTTATGTTCATGTTGCTTATTGATGTTAAGGGAATATAATTGTATTCTCATTTTTCACGGCTTCCTTATCGAGTCCTGTTCAAGTTGAGCAATCCATGCTTTTTACACCTTTCGGACACCATCGTATAAGTAATTAACTTAAAGTGGCATGATTTCATGTTTAAGAATTAATTTGGTTTCTTTCGGAACTATTTCAGATACTTATTACTTATCTATAACTTTAGTGTACATGTTGTTCATTTCCCGTTGGTCTGTAAATTGTTGACGAGTAGATTTATGACAATCTCTCATTTATGAAAGAAATATATGTTCAGCATATACAAAATAAGATAATAATATTAATATGTAATAAACACACACACACACACGTATACAGTGTAACCCGGATATAAGATGTTCTCTGATCCCAAGTTAGAGCCATACTTAACTAAACAAAATAGACCAAACCCGGATATAAGAGAAACCCGGATATAAGATACTTCTTCTCCGGTCCCGACATCTCCCTTATATCCGGGTTACACTGTATATATATATATATATATATGTGTGTGTAAATTTCCTTCTTCTTTCTTCCTATTTACAAAAGCATTATGATTCATATTTTTATCTAATTCCTTTGTGTTGACAAGCTCGTTCTGGGCGAAATGGCTATATATCATATGCTGTATTGAATTCTATCTACTTGTAATTCATACACGCTCTATAATAAATATATTGAGCTCTCTTCTTTGGATCAATTTTAATATTTTATATTACTATGTGCGTATGCGTGTGTGTGTGTGTGTATTTACAAAAATATGACAAACTGGAAAATTTTATTTGTGACGCGTTTCATTCATCGGGCTGGGCGTTTTTGATGTTGAAACGTCTACACATGCGCACGAAACGAGAGATGCAGGGAGTTTCAAAATTTTTTGAAAGACTTTTTTTCAGTCTAACCAAATTCATCTGTACTCTTTTTTTTTTTTCTTTTATCTCCATCAGTCTTGATAGATTTTATATTGTCACAGTGTGACAATATAAAATCTATCACGAATCGTGGTATATTGTAAGAGCCTGGACGCAAATTTATCGTGTCTGAACTGTCGATCAAGGCATTTCCAGACTTTTATCGGTCAATGGATTATATTCGTTTTTTATCAAAGTAGCATTCCCTATGAGAAAAGTTTGGTTTGTTTTACTACGGTAAACAACCAATGTGTTTTGTGTGTTGTTATTTAGAATGTTCCTTTTGTGTTCATATAGTCTACTTGAGGTTTCTCTCATGTATCAAATCTGACAATTCCGGCTCTTGATCGAGTAAATTCCTTCAAGTTTTGTTTTCTTTTGTTTTGATTAAGTCTTTGATTGTTTTAGATGTACTTGTGGCAAATTTTATGTTGAGTATATATATATATATATATATATATATATATATATATATATATATATATATATATATATATATATGCATGTGTGTGTGTGTGTGTGTGTGTGAGTGGGTGGGTGTCTCTGGGAATTTAAGACGCCACCATAGTTCATTAATCCAATCTGTTTTCATAAATAGATCTGGTAAAAAAGGAAAGATCCTGCGGTTCCGAAATAATTTTTCTTCCAACCAGTTATTTGCACTGTTCTCCAAAGTAGTTTCAGATGTAACATCTATCTGCTTATTTATCTCCCTGTTCGGCTCTCTCTCTCTCTCTCTCTCTATCTATCTATCTTTTCTCTGTATCTCTCTATTTGTCTGTCTGTCTGTCTGTCTCTCTCATTTTGTCTCCTTCTGTCTATATATTCGTTTATCACTTTGTAATTTTCTCTCTCTCAGTTTGTCTGGCATTCTCGCTCTCTCTGTCGCTCTCTCTCTTTCTCTCTTTCTCTCTTTCTGTCTATATATTTGTTTGTCATTCCCTATCTCTCTCTCTCTATATATATATATATATGTGCACGGTTGTCATTCTCTCTTCTCGATCACTTTGTCGTTTTCTCTCTCTCAATCCGTCTGTCATTCTCTCTCTCTCTCTCTCTATCCGTCTGTCTCTATCTATCTATCGTTTAATTTCAGTATATTAAAACATGGGCATCTGGTGGTGTGAAGACTCAGCCCATGCACAGGCCGGATTCCTTCCTAGAGCGGTTTGCCATGGGCGGGAAGACCCTCCAGATCGAACAAATGGAGACAAAACAACGGAAAATATCCGATATCAAGTAAGTTACTTATAAAGGTTTTCTCCTCATGTGTTCAATTACGTATTTCAAAGGGTAAGGCTCAAATAGTGATGGAATACACGTTCTAAAACAAACGTTTACGCACACACACACACACATACATGAACAGAAGTGATGAAAAGAAAGGAATCTAAATGAAAGGGCTAGATAAAAAATAATAAAAAAAATATTAATAAATTTCCCAGCATCCCTCGTTCATGCGCATTAGTAGACACACCAATATAACACAGGAGGAAACGCGTCGTCACAAGATAATCTTTCCATTCTGTCGTACATTTTTCCCAATATTGTTATATATATATATATATATATATATATATATATATATATATATATATATATTAATTCATTCAAAATATGATTTTTCGCTACACAGTTCTAACCATGTTTCTTTATATATATATATATATATATATATATATATATATATATATATATATATAATCCCTAAAGGGCCAGGAACTACCTTACTAGTTTTCACCTCAATGGTTATTTAGCGTGAAAAGTATATATATATATATATATATATATATATATATATATATATAGTTTTATTATAAGAGACTATGATAACAATATTTTGAAATCGCTACACAAAAGCTTTCATGTTTCAATACTCTGATTGTACTTCCTCAGGCGATGGTACGTAACTGGTTATGAAATGATTTCTTACGGAAATTTAAAAACAAATCGTTTTCCTAAAGTTAAAGGAGTGTTCAGAAATTAAAAATAGATTTTCTGGATTAATAAATCAAATGTCAGAACTACGTTAAATAAAAAAAATACTCTCGGAGGGTGGAGGTGGGCGAGTTATTTTTTGCACGTCGCGATAAACCGACACATAGACATGACATTATTGACGATTGGGAAAACGTTGCAGAGACAATGTATCGTCATTGTGGCCAGATATCCTAAGTTATATATATATATATATATATATATATATATATATATATATATATATATATATAAATGTATATATAATGAAAAACAAACCACTTTAAGGTATCATTACGATAATTTATTACACCTAAATCCTTTTTTAAGGATTTAGGATCATCAGGTAAAACTTCCAACAACGAATTGAGAGGAAAATGGGATTAGAAATTGGTGGGTAGAGTAATTTTTGTAATTTAATAGAGGGGTTTGAGAGTAGTAGTTAAACAGACAATATAAAGTATAGGGAGGGGTTAATTTTATATCTCTCTTAAGTATGTTTTATATTGGAGTAGGAGGAGTGACAGAACCTTGACCTCTTTAGATGGTTAATAAAACGGAAATGAATTGTAGAAAATGTATACAAGTGAGTCTTATGGTAAAAAGAGAGATAGGTGGGGGGAAAAAGAGATGGAATTGTTATAATTTTGTTTTAACAAAATTATGTAAAAGGTAGTTTACAATGTTTGATAGAAAATTCGATGTCTGAAAAAAATTTTGTTATTAACTTAAATCTTTAATTTTTAAAGTAAATAGTTTCAGGACTAAATATAACTATTATTGTAATAAACATATTTATCTAGGACATAAAGAAATATTTAAAATTTTAATAGTTTATTAATAGTTTACATATTAGTTCTGTCCTCACATTGAGCTCTCAGGATTTCATCCTCTTTGGATTTACCAATTCGGTTTACCAAGTTCCTTGTAACTTAATATATATATATATATATATATATATATATATATATATATATATATATATATATATATATATATATATATATATATCTGCCTGCTCACAAATATTCGGTATTGTTAAATTTCTCAGTTAACTCACAACTAAAAAAGTTAAACATAGAAGACAGAGAAGCCATATTGTTGGAACACATCCTTCTGAGTCTTAATGTGTATATAGTTGTGGGTGTCGGTGAATTTAGTGTATAGTTTCGTTTGTAGTTTTCTGTTTTTATCGATGTAAATGAGGGTGTCTAAAAATTAATCGGATCTTGTTGATTTTTCGTAGTCGAACATAATCGAATCGTATACCGTGTTGAGGGCCATAAGAAATTTAATGAGTTTCTCCTTAGTGACCGTATATAAAAAGAAGATATCATCGATCTAGCTTGCATAGAATTCGCTACCAATGACGTTTTAAATGTGTTGCCTCAGATTTTCTCACGAAGATTGTGGTATATGATGGAGCCCAAACCACATTCTCTTACTTGCAGGAAGTGTTTCTCATTGAAATTGAAAGTATTCAGTGTAAGAATATGTTCCATAAGCATTATGATAACTTCTGTCGGGAGTCTCATTTTCTTCTTTTAGTAAGTGCTTCTGTAAGGACGGTTTGTCCTTCGATGTGTTTGATGTTTGAATAAAGTGATCATACGTCCATAGTCACTACAATAGTATTTTCTGGCAATATTTGTATGTAGTAAGGTCTGTTGCGTCTCTGATTTTACTTCCTTAGATAGGGGCTGTTATGCAATCATCTACGAATTTGGATATCTTGGTCGTTTGGCAGTTAAATGATGAAATGACCGGCCTTCCTGCTTTTTTTGTTTTTGAGTATTTTGGGAAGGAGATAGAAGCGGGCAGGTGTTGTGTATGAGGGTGTAAGAGTTGTACATGTTTTCTTGTCAATTAGTTTATTTTGAAGCATCATGTTTAGTGAGCTTGTTAATATTTTTGGTATTCTGTAAGAGAATCTGTGGGTAGGCATTTGCAGTTTTTTTTTTTTTTTTTGTCGGCTAGCTGACTGTTTGCTTTTTTAAGGTATTCTCCGATTCCCCAGATCACTGTGGCTCCACGTTTGTCATCCTATGTAATGATTAGGTCATCTCTATGTGTCAAGGGCCGCCCGTTCCCCTTCAGTGATATTATTATGTGGGGGCTTCCGTACTGTTCTGTTCTTCATCTTATTTCAAATGTCTGTATCTTGCTTTGTGGGGTGAAAGGAGAATACTTCTCTTTTAATGTTTCGAGTATGGAAGGTGCGTGCTTATTGTCTCCCTAGAGGTCTTTATTATATATATATATATATATATATATATATATATATATATATATATATATATATTAATCAAGAAACTGATTATGCAACTGGAAAAGATCAAAAAATAAATAGACACAATATGGAATATATTGAAAACAATGAGTTATTTTTTCTGTTTTCTTTTTGAATTTGTAGGTCTGATGAATTGGATCGTATTTACGATTCCAATGGAATAAATTATGACCATGGAATATTAGTGTTCAAGTCTTTTTATTATATCCTTACTCTTTCCTGGACATTGAGTTCTACCTTGAATCTTTCCACTCGGAATTTTTTATTAAAAAAAAAAATATATATATGTGTGTGAATGTCTTTATATATATATATATATATATATATATATATATATATATATATATATATATATATATATATATATATATATATATATATTTATATATTTTGCATATGTATGTGTATATTTACCACTAATATTATCATTCTCTATCTATCTATCTCTCTCTCCTTATATATATATATATATATATATATATATATATATATATATATATATATATATATATATATATATATTGAAAGGTGTCAGAATAGATATCGACCAAACCAAGAAGGAATATGTATCAAATGAGAAAACATTCTACAGTCTCTTGAAGAGGCCGTAGAAAATTTTATTTATTATAATTTTAATATAGACTAAAACATTTTAATCACTACTTTGTTTCAGTGCATTTCAACTCCACTTCGACGGGTGAGAATCGAAAATGGATTTGTCTATATGATAAAATTATAATAAATAAATAATTATTTCTCTTTAGGGTTAGGGTTAGGGTTAGGGTTAGGATTAATGCTGTGAACGTTGGAATTTATATATTACTTCTGTTCTCATCGGATCTTACATACATACATACATACATACATACATATAGAGATACACCTAGTGAGCCAGACAAACCTACCTAGGTTTCACCTAAACGGATCGTCAGAGAAAGTACGGCTAACGAGGCAAAGAGAAACGCATATTTATAGGCGATAGCTAAAATTATACCACGTGACCAAAGAACCACAAACACAAACACCTAAGTGGGTGGGGGGTGTAAATATTTATTCAACAAAAATGGGAAGGGAGGGAGGAAAAAAAAACCAAAAAAAACCCCACAAACATTAAGGTGGAATGACAAATAAGCGGGAAAACGTCTAATTTAGTAGCCAAGATTTGTTATGTCTACATACGTTAAGGATTTCAGTTTTGGAGTTTAATAGTTGGCTAGGTTGATCATATAAAGCTATGGCTAATTTCTCCTCTGCACATATTTTAGAAAATTTATGGCCTGCTTTATATTTGGGGCATTTTTTTAATATTTCCCATTTAAGGATGGGGTCTATATTATCTTCTTGTTTGGTTTTCCATACATAGGTAGATATCGTGGTACTATGCTTAATTTTTTCGTTTTTAAAACTACTCGTGTGGTTATAATATATTTTTTTAAATTTATCCCGAGTAGCACCTATGTATGTTTTAGGGTTAGTATCCTCGCTATTTTTGTAAATTTTCGCTTGATAAACCACGCATTCTAGCTGACATTTTCCCTTTAATGGACAGATGTTTTTGTTTCTACAATTACAAGTAGGAGGATTACTGCGTGGATTATTCCTAGTTTTTTTCTTATTCAATCCATTTATTATAGTCCCTACATTCGGCATACAACAATAACTAAGTTTTACATTGTTTTTGTTGAATATTTTATGTAACTCAGTTTTTCTTGGGAAATGTTGCTCTAATAAATCAAAAAATATCAATTTTTGTTTTTACCGCTAAATTAAAAGGAGGATTGAACCACAAAATCTTTCTTTGCCTATTATTACGTTTATTCTGAGTACTGTTGTGGTTATTTATATTAAGATATTCTAATTTATTTTTATGTCCACTCTTAAATAGGGCTTCCTTATAACTTGTTTTATTGGCCTCAAAAATGTCCCTATTGGAGGAATTAGTAGAAAGTCTATACCCAATATTTTTTGGAATATGCCTTATGATATGGGCTGGGTGGTTAGATTTTATGTTTAAATATTGGGGTTGTTGGTTTTCTTTTTTATACGGTGATATTGTGCCATTTTGTAAATTCAACGTAATATCTAGATAGTTGGTGATTTTCAAATTAGTTTCTATATCGAGATTGAATCCGAATTTTTTAAAAAAACAGTGCAGTTTTTTACGGATAGTTTCACATTTTTGAGGGTTACTATTGTCCACTATGATTAAACCGTCGTCGCGGTACAACCCTTGGTTATTCAAGTCTATATATTCATTAAGCCTATGGATCAGCAGGCACCCTACTATCTGGAACACCTCTGCTCCATCATACGCTCCCATTGGGTTGTCAAAGCCGTTAATATTATCTTTTTTTATCCATAAAGTATTATCGTGGAATAGCAATGTTTTTCTAAAATGTCTAATTAGGTTTATTTTATCATCAGAAATTTGGATGTATTCTTTGGCTAAGCTGAGGGCATCATTTAGGGTTTTCTCTGAAATAGACGGATAATATTCCTTAATATCATACCTAATGAATGAGCCCTTTTTATTTTTGTTGTAATTTTCAAACCATTTAATGCAATCCTTAGTAGATTGCCATTGGTTAATATTAAGGAAAGTCCTAAGGGATTTACATATATCCTGCAGAATCATTTTACTTATTTTACCTAATTCTGTCTTGGTAGGTTTTATAAGTCTATATTCAGGATTATTAATAAAATTACTTTTATGATCTTTTATGGGGATGAAGCAAGTGTTTGTGGTTCTTTGGTCTAATTTTAGCTATCGGCTATAAATATGCGTTTCTCTTTGCCTCGTTAGCCGTACTTTCCCTGACGATCCGTTTAGGTGAAACCTAGGTAGGTAGGTTTGTCTGGCTCACTAGGTGTATCTAGGTCTGCTCTACGGTTGTATTGAGCTCTTTTGTTTGTTGTTTACTCGTATTCGGGGTTTTTTCTTTGGGCTTCAGACCTGCATCTGTGCGATTTTTTCGGCAGTAGTTCATGTTTGTAGTTCTTTCTTTTTTTAAAACCCTTTTTTCCCTGGAGATTGATTTGATTATTGGCAAATCAAAAATTCGAGTGTTTTTAGAAACGAGTCTAGTTATCTATATTTGTATGTACATACATACATATATAAATATATATATATATATATATATATATATGCATGTGTGTATATATATAATATAATTATTTTTTTAAAAATATGCTTTTATTCTAACATAAGAGTTCTCGTGTTTCAAAAACAGAATCTAAAATCTTCAATTCAGTTATAGAAATTAAATTAAATTAAATTAAAGTAACTAGTTAAAATACCAAGTTCTGTTTCACAGAACTATGTACTTTAATTTAATTTAATTTCTGTAATTAAATTGAAGATTTTAGCTTCTGTTTTTGTAACATGTAGCGAACCATATTTGAAAAAAACAATTATATATATATATATATATATATATATATAAAAAACTCTACTATTTAATCTCTCTCTCTTTCTCTGCATATATATATATATATATATATATATATATATATATATATATATATATGCAGAGAAAGAGAGAGAGATTAAATAGTAGAGTTTTTTATGTTGATATAATTTCATATTAATATGGACGTTATATTTAGAAATATAGTCTTGAGCGAAAAACCGCATAATATAATCCATTAAATGCTTAAAATAATTTTGCTTACATTACGGTTACGGAAATAAAGTTAACAGATGTCGATTTCGAAAGATGCCAACCAGAGATATGGATTTAATTCAGCTTTGTTAGCTGTAACGGTTTCCCGGGGCTAATTATTAAAACACGTCTTGCTTGGAGATGGTTTCCCTAGTAAAACACTATACGTATTCAATTCCAATCAATGGTCACATATTCTTTGATGAGATTTTCACTACCTCGGCATTTGGATGTTAATTTTACTATTTAGTAAAACGTGTATGCCTACTCAAAGACCTTTTCTTATCAAATATGTTTATAGCAATGTACAGAATGTCTGATCATTTACGAGTAAGCATTTTCTGCTTGGGTGACTAACTAATCCATGTTGCAGGAGTCCGCTCAAGCGTTAATAGCTGTTAATCTGTGCCGTTAGGCTCAAATTCTAGATCCCAATCAATTTTTGCCTTCATGCTACCACAACTGCCGACGGCTTTCAAATAGTTTCTTATGAACAATTTACACTTTTTTTTGCAAATTAATTGAAACGACTGCTTTAGTTTCGTTGCTTACAGCATACGGTCAGTTATATAGCCACTGGAGTGATAGGGTGTAATCGATTTCTAGTTTTTCCTCAGATTAAGTCATTTGCAAAGGTGTGAAATAATAGGAATTATTTTGGGGGTGTATGATAAATTTTGTTTGGCCTTGAAAATTAATACATCATCCGTGATTGCATCAGATTTTTATATCACCCAGACACTTTATTTTCAACTGTCAATTAATTGTACGACGACCTTTGCGATGGAAGGTAGTTCAAAGAAGCGTACGAAAATTGTAACGCGGCACGAATACACTGGCAAGCTTTAACAATGACCAAATCAAAGTATTAGGTTGGTGCAAAAAATAATGTCGGTTTTTTACGTATTTTTAATGTCAAAAGCCGACATTATTTTTGCACCAACCTAATACTATAGACTAGCTTGGAAACTCTCCTGATTTAATTCCAAACGAGATTATGTGGTCAGTGCTAACATGTGCACTGGATTATATCTCATTGGAAAAACACTAAAAAAGTAAATAATAATGAAATTAATCGTTTTGTTTCAATTAATTTGAACAAGGGTGTAGGTCATTTGGCAATGTTTAATATCCCTATGCTGAATACACCACAGAAGGTCTCAGGTATTCTGTTATGCTTTCGACAGACATTGAACCTTCTTATGTAGAACTCTACTCTTTGACTCTTTATGGGGTTTACAATTCTTCAGATTCATTGCTTCGTCTCTGATATTTTCTCTGTTCATCTTGCTTATTATTTTCTAGTTAAACCTCATAAATTGTCCATCAGTCCGTGCAGCGTTGAGCTTATAATTCGGTGCGCGCTGCAACAATTTTGTTGGCAAAGTCTGCGAAAGAACGTAATCACTCCTACTGATGAATGCGACTAATTAGTGATTGGACTCTGTTATTTGCACACACACCCACACGCATATATATATATATATATATATATATATATATATATATATATATATATATATATATATATATATGAAGTATGACAAAATGAAAAAAAAGAAACAAACTCGTAACATATTTCATTCTGGTAAAGAACTTTTCAAACTACTAATGATATTACCGAGGGGGGATATAATTTAAACCTTTTTGGTGGGCGGTGTATCGCTATATATTTTCTCTATGGAATAAAAAATCTAATCAATGAAAGCAAGAAAAATGTACTGACCAATAATTATAAAACGATGGTGTAGAGTAATTGGCCGTGGTTAAAGGTAATTGACAGAAATTCCAAACAAACAGAATTGACAAAGTTTGCAATGAATAATAACAAAAGAATGAAATGAACAGGGCAAGAATAATACTAAACAAACAGAATGTTCAAGAGGCAAAGCAACAATAATGAGGTAAAAAAAAGGTAAATAAAAAAATCCAAGAATGGTATTATCACACAAGAGAGGTACAGAAAAGTGATTGAAGCTTTCTGATTTCAAGACAAGAAAGAACAATAAGATGGCAGATAAAACCGAGAATTTGTCTACCTTATTGTCATGGAAGTAATCCGAACAAGCATCTGTACTATTTGTCGATAAATTCTAGGTTGGCAGTCATTACTACAGATGGAAACCAACAGACGGAAATCATAATTGTTAGCAAAAGGGACAGGTAGTGAATTACACATGGGAGACGTCAGAATTTTAAATGATCGCTAATTAAAAAATAAATAATAATCAAGGCAATAAAGAAAATATGGTGTAAGAAGTTAGGGAGTGTGAGAGACTATGAGAAATACATTAAAGAGAGAGAATAATGAAAGAACCGTAATTAAGAAGACTGAAGATAATGATTGTCATTGCATTTAAATTTTTGAGTATCAAAGTTAAATGGAAAGAAAGAAGCCGGAAGGAAGTTCCACAAGAGGTAAGTGTATGAGAAGAAACTCTCAGCATAGAACTTACGCTTGCATCTATCCATTTCAGATGTACCATGATGAGACTTTGGCGCCAATCTAGTACTGCGTTTATCACTTTCATCTTACTTTTTAGTCAACATGTAAATTTCTTGTAAAAATATACTAATGATTTCCTGTGTGCCCGGACTTTAGAGTACCCTGTAGAATGTTATTGTTGTAAAATGGCAATACTAGATTATTAACATTTTACTTTTGCCCTATAAGACTTTCGAAGTTAAATAACACAACTAGGGTCGATATATCGCTAAATTAACCAAACTAGCCTAGATATCTACGTCTAATTTTGTACACCTCCTAAGACAATTTTCTTTATTTACTTATATTATGAATGGCCAGTTAAATATTGTCTCCCTCACTCCAGCCAAATTAGTGAGGCAAGGTATAGGAGATTATTGAACACGCTTTTAAAAGCATATACTTAGTTCGAATACGTGTGAGTGGCAATAATTTACATGTAAAAGTTTTACGGTGGCAGCCATTGGAGGTGACTTGGGCATAACAATGTCTGGCCACAGGAGGATAGTTAGGACCAAATAACACTGCAGATTCTTCTTTGGATTTTATCAAGAATCACTAAATACAGTCTGAACACGTAAAAAATGCATATTTCATAAGAAATTAAATTTTCAACATGATTTCCATCATTGTGATGCAAAGGTTGATGTGCTTTGCAAAATTCACGTGAACTCGATGCAATAACTTCACATTGTCGTTAATTTTATCACATTTATTTTCACGCTTTCAATCAACTTTGGGATTTGCATTTGTGAGTTTCATTAAGTACACCTCCTCCATTAGCATACCCCAGAAAAAGAAGTCAATTCATTCTTCTTTCGACAAAACATATTTAATATATGGAGGCAAAATAATATAGTTAATGAGATTTCCTATGTGTCCAGACTTTAGGGACAGCTTGTGGAAAGCTGAAGCACCAGATGAGATGAAATAACAATATTCAATGTAAACACGAAACATCAATGTGTAAGATTGATTCAGATAATTGAATAGCCCGAAGCAAAATATCTGTAAGTATGACAAATAATTTAAAGTTTGCATCGAAACAGGATCCTGTTCATGATTCTACGAAAAATAAGTGTAAAATGAAGAAACTATTTGATTGCTGTCTAACGGCTATCTTCTGTTCTGTATCAGCTCAGTAATTATTCGAATATAATGCAAGCTTGTGTAAACTACCCACTTCTAACATTGATTTACGAAATTCTGGAAAAAGAACATTCTTTTGTATCATAGAACAGACTTTCAGAATTTGTAGAAGCAATTTAATTCAAACTAAATTTAGCATTTACACTATTTATATTGCTGGGCGTGTTGTCACCATCTTTATTTTCATATTCACGACAATTCTTCCGTAGAGGAGAGCATGAGTAAGGGCTGTATGTCAAGAAATATAAAGGAGAAACAAGCTGCAGGAACACGGTAACATGAGGGTAGATAGAAAGATCAGGTCTGATTGATAATATATCGAGGGAAAAGGGAGATCACCGCCTTCTATGGGATGATGTTGAAATATTAGACAAAGAACAGCACTGGAAAATACGAAAACCTAAAGAATCAGCGCACATGCTAGGCTACAAAAATATCCTAAGCCAGCTAAGCATAGATATGAATACAATAAGGAACCTGGTCATAGCCGTGGTGAACAAAAGATTGGAGAGTTGAGTTAATAAAGGGAAATAACTGATATTGAGACCTCCAAAAACCTAGAATAATCTACCCCAGTGGACTAAATAAAGCGTTCGGTTTGAAATTGCACGTAAATAACCTGAAGAAGGCCGGAGAGTAGAACAGTCTGATTAATGTAAATAGTTACTTCATCTATGAAATATAGACAGATACATTTAACATGTTTTACATCTTTATATCCGGTTTGAATCGACTAGAATTTAAGAATGAATACAGTTTGTATTATATGTAGAGCAAACGCACGGACTATTTTCACATATAAGAAGCTTGAGACGAAAGAAAGCTGACATTTCTTTCACTGAGGCCACAAAGGGAAATAAATCATAAACATAATTAAAGTGGATAGTGGCATAAAAGATAAGTGGATATTAATATGACTTCGATTTTATGAAAGATTACGAATGACGGTGTTCTGAAAAGAATAGGAAACAGAAATATACTGTTAAGCTCACTTTAAACTGACCTTGTGTCACATTCGGTAGTCACGTGAGCGCACTGAAAAATATCTATGATGTTGACAAACGGAAAGAGATTTCATTTAAGAGGAAAGGTGACATGGCAAATTAAACTCTCACAGGAACCACTGAAGACAACGGAAATAAGGAAAGACAGCAAGTTGACAAGAATAAATAATTGGAGAAAAAATGTAACATATATATAGGGATATTAAATAAACAAGCAATGCTGAGAGAAACGGAAAACAGGAAGCTGTGGAGGATCATAATCGCCCACAACCCTTAAAGATATAGTATATCCCCAACAGTAAATGTCTATGTTACTAACTTTCTAAATATTTCGCTCCGATTAGGAGCCCGAATTTAAATGTTAGTATAAATATACAATGATGTACAAAATTATGCCTAATCCCTAAGATAATATTTTTTTAAATTTTTTTCCAGATAATCAAAAAATTTTAATTAAACTGTATATTCGATAAGAAAAACTTTACAGTTTAATAAATTTATATATTTTTATTAAGATTTATTGGTTATCTGGGAAAAAAATAGACACTTTCTTAAAATATGATCCTAGGGGTTCACTTACTTTTGCCCAGCGCTCTTTGTAAGCATGTTCACCCGCACGCAGGTGTTTATGGCATCAATATGTAAAACACATAGAGAGATTTCGTCTGTCCTCGCCACTGTGATACTGTTATCATTACAAGAATGAAATTAGAATAAAGTGGAGTATTGCAGAGATATCGTGGCTGGAGCTACTCGGTACTCAAGTTGCCGCCTTAGGGAGGAAGACATATTCACCCGCCTCTTTCCTCAAACCTAAAAATTTGCAAGCCTATCGTTACTCAGTCGCTATTTCAGGGATATAGTTTTAGATGTACTTCATCCTTTAGTTCCATCAGTTCAGAACATTTAAGTTGCATAGACATCGATAATTTCTCGCCAACGTAGTTTGTTTTCTTTTCTCGGCGATTATTAGCGATATCAAATTGTAGCGTAAGAAGGTTCCAGATGGCCAAAGCCATCATGGACAGTGTAAAAAGGCAAACGAAAGGGCATAGCATACTGCTCCCACGGAATCAAAACATTCTCTTTTCCTATATATTCCAAGAAGTAATATTCAATCGGTTCTTTCTCAAGAGCAGCCAATTTATGGAAGCGTCTCCTGCGTGAGTGCTTCCCTAAACTATACAGTTTTAACCGCTCCAAGTCAAGGGTTACGATTTACGTTCAACTATATCTTTTTTCATTCATATTATACCCAATTTATGATTAACATTTCAAAAATAAAATACAGCTATGTGATCTCTCAATCTTTTATTGACTTAATTCATGTATAAAAAAAGAAACATGGCAATCCTTTTTATTCAGTAGTAAATAATGATTTTCGAAACGAAATGAATAATCTACACAAGACCTTTAATGAAAGCCATACAAAAGTTTATGTCAAATGATTCTTTTCATTTTTCTTTAGGATTTAAACACTTTACTTTCCAGTGAATAATCTTTTTTTTTTTTCTTTCGTTTGCCTTTTCACACTGTCTATGATGGCTTTGTCCATCTGGAACCTTTTTACGCTACAATTTGTTATCGCTAATAATCACCGAGAAAAGAAAAAAACTCCATTGACGAGAAATTATCGATGTCTATGCAACTTCCTGTCTTCTTAATATGATATCCAGTCAGTTGTTGTTAGTCACATTATAGTCTGCCGTGCACCACCAGGAACTGTACGTCTCTGTGTGGCAGTGAATAGCAATAATACATCTACCTAAAAAGGAAGTATTTCTTTTCCTTACCTCCCTTAGTAGATTTATAAAAATATGACTTTCTATCGATTTATTCGTATCTATCCCTCCATTAACTACTGCTCCTCTCTTTTTATATTTTTCACTTCTCACTTTCCATTTGTCTTCGAATGTCAGAAGCAAAATGATCAAAAACAAATCTATTTGACAAGGATGATGTGTTTCATATTTTCACCTATCTTCCTCTATAGGCGAAAGGTAACTAATCATGAAATAAGGCTCTAACAAGCTAGACTTTAACTAGTACAGTCCGACATCAGTACTCCGGTATCATGTGCTGCGGTAATCGTCATTTACATATATATTTACATTATTCAAACTATTGTCCTCATCTTTGTCGGCATATTTATTACAACGTTTCGACCGTTGTACGCTCCGGCCTTCTTTCGTATGATTAGAATATGTAGTTTTTGGAAGAAATCAGTTTTTATTGATGTATTTTTGTAAAGAGGGTTTTTCTTGAGAATCAAATCCATTGCTGGTAATATTTTTTTCACAAATGTACAGTTCGTAATAGTTACTATAAAATCTATTTTAATACTTTCATAGTGTTTTTGAACCAGGTTTGGGAATAACTATTTGCCCATAGCAGAGGCCCTAACAGGTGCTATCACAGCGGGCAGATTGTACATGGAAACAACAGCAATTAAGAGGTGGTTCGAAGCTCATCAAAACCTTCCGATCAGTGGCCTTGCTCCCGGATGTAGTTTATCGTCATACCCAGGATGTATGATATAAAGGGTAGAGCCACTTGATCCTCCTTTCATCATAGCTTAATAACATTTATGACATCTTGTAAGGAGTGTTTCTACAACAGCCTGCAGGCTTTTTTGATACAAACAAAAAGTCCTAAGCCTTTTGATATGACATTGCTTTTTTTCCCATAGTTAATGTTCATATGCTCTCGATTCCTAGGTTAAAACATTCCAGTTTTTACAGTCAGAACACGCCAGGGTATTTCCATGTACTCGAATCACTGTAATTTCCTACGAATTGCAAATGTAACGAGGAAGTTTGTCTCGGCTTTATCACAAAAACAGCTGCATTGTGACGTATTCCCTCATGGGTGCTATCGTCTTAATCTGCCTAACTCTTCCTTGAGTGGCTCTCACGAATTATATTGGGAGAATTTAGATTAAAAGAAACATAGCAACCGTGTAGCATGTATAGATCTCTTTCTTATTTTATTAATTTTTCTTCCGTTTGTCTGTCTCAATCGCAACTCATTTAGCGGCAAAGATCCTTCTAATTATGCGACCAATCGTTTACATTATATTTATTGATATGAAGAGAAAATTCGGACCTGTCATTTCACTGCACACGAATTTTTTTTAAGCATTTCACCCCAAGCAAGACAGAAAGCCACTAGCCCGAAAGGGGTTACAGAGAGTTGGAGCGAAAGCAAATGGGAGTGATAGAGAAAAGAATGAAGAGAAGGATAGGGGATAGATCAAGACATCTAGAGACGTCGATTGACATTACATTTCAGTAGTTAGAGATTATAGCTATCAGGGAAACAGGAAAAGTGGAGGGAGTTCCACAGTTGAGGGGTCCGAGACATGAAGGTATTGGAGTAGAAGAGACGGCTAAATTTAACAATTTCGACAGTGAACGGGTGTGAGCGAGATGCCATCCTAGTTGAACGCTTAAATTCATGAAGTCTGGGTACCACCGAAAGCACCTCATCGGAGCAATTACCATGAAAGTATTTGTAAAAAAAGACAGAAGGAGGTGACGGCACGTCTGTGAGAGAGCGACTGCAGACGAGATGCCAGATCATGGCATATTGTATATCCGTCTCTGGATCTTATCAAGAATCTTGAGACAAACAGAAGGGACACCGGTAGATTAAGACGATAGCACACCCATGAGGGAATACTTCACAATGCAGCTGTTTTTGTGATAAAGCCGAGTCAAACTTCCGGACCATATATTGACAAGTCATAAAAAATATAGAGGATAAAATCACGTGTGTATAGAGACAATCTAACAATGATGAAAGCAAACTATTTTGTTATGAAATCAGAAAAATCTGTTTGATAACAGTGTGTTTCCATCGACTTTCTCGATGCTGCACAAAAGAAATGAATGTGTCTCTGTAGCTTCCATTAAAAGCTAATGTTGAAGTGTTTGTTTTAGATGTTAAGTGAAAGGAACTATTTTGTTCGTATTAATCTAATTGTCTGCTTTTTAGTTGGAAATCAATTATTGGCTCATACTCAGAGTAAAACTGTGGAATACATTTACTTGAAAGAGTGACATATAATGAAACGATTATTTTCCATATAACATTCAGTTGTGTTATATTACAAGCCTTGCATTTAAGAGATAGAAGTCGATAGACTATTTGCGGGTAAGGAAATGTGAGAATGAGGGTTCGAAAGCAGTGAATGGTTGGCCGAACAAAGTTTTAAAATAGCAAACTATAGAACTAAAAGAAAATAATGGGAACAGGAAACTCTAAAACAAGAACATCCTATAAATAGAGGTGAAGAAATAGCATAGAGACGCCTGGCGCAAAAGTGAAGGATTGCCTGATGAAAAACACGTTTCAAGGTAGTGGAGAAGATATCCTTAGACAGAATCTATGCCTTTGTGTGCTACATACAAAAATGGCGTCATAGAAAGCGATTATATGAAGTCCAATATAGACAACAAAATAACAAAAACATGACAAATAAAGAGTTTAAAGTCTATTACTTCAGAAACGAGGATCGACGATTCGAGTTCAAAATTTTACTCAATTTCGCATTAACAGCCTTGGAAAAGGTATGAATACATATCTTCTACTTAAGATATAAGTTAAATAGCACATTAAACTTCAACAGTAGTTTTTAATGGATTCTTTTGTGCACTAACAGGAAATCAGTAGGAAGCAGAATTGTGTTGCACGCATGGTTTTAATTTTGATTATTTTGGATCATGGCCAGATCCACCTCGATACCTGTTTAGCTCTAGTCTAGATACTATGAGAAGCGCTCTTCCGGCTCCGGTCAGTGATGCTCTCCTTCAATTAGTAGGAAGCGATTGAACATTCAAGGACCCCACGACATCCGACCTCAACCAGTAGTACACGACATGTCCACCCCTTTTTACTGGCTTGTCTTTGACTTTTTGGATCATGTCACCCTAATACAGAATGGTTCTCCCTGACAGAGCCTCTGAGTAATGATAATCCCAGTCTTTTCTTGGCCTTCACCTTTATTCTCCCCTACTTGAAGTACTTATGGTAGCGCTGCAGCGCTTCATCGGCACCGATGCTAGATTGAACCAGAATGGGGATGTCATCCATGAACGCTCTGGAATGAAGAAGGTTCATTTGTTCTTTATTCCTCACTTCCATTGCTGTTGTCACTGCACCCTTTAATATGAATTCCAAGGATATAATGAAAAGAAGTGGTGAAATAACACACCCATCATGTTACAGTCCTCGGGGGCTTGCCATTTGGTGGTGTAGTTAATAACGGTGAACGATGCTCTGAAAAATCTTATTATGATTTCGCCAAATTTACTAAGGAAATTGTAAAATTCGAGGGACATTCAAATTAGCTCATAAAGAAATGATACATATTCATTCGGGACGTACAGTCCAAATTATATGAAGCTCAGTTTAATTTTGCTTGGTTGGTAGGATTAAGATGCAAATCAAGTGAGAATGTTCTAGACAGCTGGAGATTCTAGCTATCCCAGGCGTCTGGACACCTGTGCTTATGTAATGGTTACCTTGCAGTAATTCCATCATTCTACGGGCAAGGACCCAAAACTGTTTCTCCCTCAACATTCAGGAGGGAAATGAGGCAGAAATTTGCATTGCCTTTTGTATTCTTTTTCTTGGGTATCCAAGTGCTACCTGTCAGTCACCATTATTCTGGTACAATACATTGTCTCCATGCTCGCTGGAGAATTCTGTGTTGGTGGGGACGTTTGAACAATTTTTAATAATTTGTAAGATATTTCATTTATTCCACGTGCACATCCGGCATGGAATTTGCCGAGGAATTCCGGAATTTCCTTCAGTTTTGCGCCTGGGCGCCTGGGAGGGATTGGAGCACCTTTCTAAGTATCAGAATACGTCATCTTCCGGTGGTTTTCGAGATCCCTCTGCGGTACCTCGAATATGCCGCTGTTAGTCTCGTTAAATGGCTTTTTAACAAAAGCGTAAAGATCCTTGAGACACTCGGTATTTTCCGATGTTTTTTTTTTGGTTCTTAGCTCTAGAGATCACTAAGTTCCTTTCTTTAATATAATTTAGCAATTCCTTAATGCCTGTCTTCTCATGAATTGTACATTCTTTGAGTCGGCAATTAACAGCTCTCTGCTCTGATCTTAGGGTACCCGTCGGAATCTGTCGTCTATTTAGTTGCTTATCGTCTTTTCTATCCACTCTTACAGTTGCCACACTAGAACACCCAAGGCGAACTTCGTGCACAAGACCTGATCTGCTAATGAGTCCCTGTAGGTGGTTCGTAAGTATTAATGAGAGTTCCTGGTCAAGATTCTACCAAGTAGCTGCCTGGTTGCCTTTGGGCAACTGGATTCTTGGCTTCGTTGTAATTTGTCCAGGGTGACGGAATGGGGTCCTGAACACGTGGAATTAACACCGGGTTTGGTGAGACAACAGGCCAGTGTTATCGTATGCCGAAATAGCCGAAGAACCGATAGATGGTAACTGTGCATGTTATTGTCTAATAACTATTTGCTCTGTAATAATAAATACATCGATCCCTTTTTGTGGATCATCTATGATATTTTATGTTACTAGGATCAACGTGGATTATATACCAACGGATTTGTAACTTTTATTTTCTATCTATCTATCTATCTATCTATGAGTGTGAATAGATGAATATTTTTGTGTATGTATGTGCATATATATATATATATATATATATATATATATATATATATAAAGAGAGATAGAGCATATATAGGTGTGTTTGTATAAATGCGTATATATATTATAGTGTGTGCATATATAGATATGTTAGTATATATATATATATATATATATATATATATATATATATATATATATATACATACATATATATATATATATATATATATAATATATAAATATGAGTGTATATATAGATATGTTTGTATATACATGTAATTCACCTTTTTTTTAAATATAAATTCTTTTGTGCGCGAGTGGAGATATATATATATAAATATATATATATATATATATATATATATATATATATATATATATATATATATATATGTGTGTGTGTGTGTGTGTGTGTGTGTGTGTGTGTGTGTGTCTAGGGGGTACTTGTAGTTTCTATGTATACAAATGTGTTTGCATAAATAGAAACACCCCCGACGGAAACACACACACGCACGCACACACACACACACACACACACACATATATATATATATATATATATATATATATATATATATATATATATATATATATATATATATATATTTATATATATATATATATATCTGTATGTATGGTTTTAGCGATAAACACACACACACACACATACATACACAGACACACACATATATATATATATATATATATATATATATATATATATATATATATATATATATATTCTAGTTGAGAGTAGTTCTGTTGACCTGTCTAATTACGCTATTTATAATTCATTAAGTTTAAGTATCGTTTTCCCAATTTAATAGCAGCTGCCTCTTTTCCCACGATAACACGGACCATCAATCGTCTCTCTTCTGTCTTCGAGCCAGAAAATGCCATCTAAATATCCCTTGACTCTCTAACCGATTTTATTCTATTGTTTTTTTTTCTCTTCTCTGTTTCATTCTATTTCCGTATCTCTGTAGGTCGGGGATTATACATTTTTCAGGGAATTAATTATTCCGCTTTGGAAATGATTTGTGAATTTTAGATGTTATGATTTTATTTTAAGATTCTGTTACCTTTGGCGACATATTGATTTATTTGGCCAATGTATATTCATAAGATTTTATTTACAAACTTTCAGTTGTATAGTTGTCTTCCTTTTTGTACATACATGCATCTTTCTTTGGTTGTGATTAGATCACAGTTTTTTCTTGGTCTGCATTTTGTTGTTTTTAGGTTTGATCCCAGCTATCTTGTATGTTTTTTGATCATCACCATCCAGAATATAATTACCGTTGCGATCTGCCACTGGGGAGATGGGATGGCATTTTGCAACTTGGCAGTTTGTTTGTAAACTTTTAGTGCAAACAAGTAAGATTTTGTTTTCTTGTATATGGAAGCGTGTGCATAGTTCGTATTATATATATATATATATATATATATATATATATATATATATATATATATATATATATATATATTATAAATTAATTGATTTAAAATATGGTTTTTTCGCTACACAGTTATAAAAAGGAAGCTAAAAGCGTCGAATTTAATTTTGTAATTAAATTAAAGACATTAGTTCCATTTCATCCTAAAGCGAGTTTTGGAGTAAATTATTATATATATATATATATATATATATATATATATATATATATATATATATATATATATACAAGTAAATGTTATAGAATTACTTACAGTATATAAAATTATTTTTCACATTAAATATAACTATGTATATCACCTGCTCGCACTTTACAAATTTATTTTTTATTTTTAAATATTATTTAAGGAAAAGTGCAACCAGGTAATATACATACTTATATTTAATGTGAAAAAATTTTTTTATATACTGTAAGTAATTCTATTACATTTACTTGTTTTTAATATATATATATATATATATATATATATATATATATATATATATATATATATATATAGTAATTTAAAATAACAGTGAAAATATTTTAAAGTTTTATTTAAAATTGTAGTTAAAATGAATTCTAACCTAAACAACTTTTAAAATTGTAGTTAAATAAAACGCATTCTGACCTAAAGAGCTCTCTCAACGTACTACCGGCACTTAAATGAATCCAGTTACTACAGTAAAATGAAATTAATATGAAAAGTTAGAAGGTGTAAGCCATTGAATGACCCATGTCCTTTGTACTTTTATGAGAAACTATATATTACTGGGTTTATATAAAAAATAAAGGTTTAATAAAAGAGAGAAATTAATTAGCTATTTTTGCCGTCATTGTCATAAATGTTACTTGAATAATATATAATATAATATAAATTAAAAGAAATTGTGACCTACTAATATACATACTTATACTTGATGTGAAAATAATTTTACATGCTGTAAGTGATTCTAATACATTTACTTGTTTTAAAAAGAAATATAGTAAATTAAAAATTAAAAGTGAAAATATTTTTAAAATCGTAATTAAATAATACGTATTCTAACCTAAACACCCGACAACAATCTTTAAGTATACAAATAGTAAAAATGCCGTGAGAATTTTGCCGTTAACAATAATTTCTTTTTAAAAATCCAGACGATATGCATTTAACGGATGTCAGAATTCATTGAAAAATACATCCCTACCCCTACCAAAACGTAACTAATAACTGATGCAACAAAATACAGCGATTATGAACTCGCAAACACCTCCTGTCTTGATCAATGGATTTCTCTGTATGCTTAGAAACGTGAATTATGATTTTTTGCTGTGACTTTAAAACCCAGTAATAAATAAGTTACTCCAAAATTCGCTTTAGGATGAAATGGAACTAATGTCTTTAATTTAATTACAAAATTAAATTCGAAGCTTTTAGCTTCCATTTTTGAATCATGGTTAGAACTGTGTAACGAAAAAAACATATTTTAAATCAATTAATTTATAATATTAATGCTTTGTAAATTTACATTTAACACTATTTTGTAAACATAAAAAATATCTATAAGAACACCGGATTATATATCTTACTCTTCTTTCTTTTTATTATTAAAATTTATATATATATATATATATATATATATATATATATATATATATATATATATATATATATATATATATATATAAACAAATGTATTATTTTTATTAGTACCTTAATTTTATTTTTCCACGGCATATTTCATTATTATTATTATTATTATTGATATCACTAATTTTAGTTACTTTAGTAATATTTAATAATATTATTAATTACTTTATGGATTTTAATGGAAAAAATAGAGTTACTTCCCTTGATTTTCTAACGTCACTTCAGCGTCTCTCTAAATTAGATTTTAACAATTCCTATTTCCAAATTTATTTTCAAACTAATGTCAACCTGGGCCTAAATTCAAATTCGAAAAAGAGGTTAAGTTTAGGGAGTGTAAGGGTGTATTTTTCAACGAATTCTGACATCTTTTAAATGCATGTCGTCTGTTTTTTTTTTATATTTTTAACGGCAAAAAGTTTTAAACGGCAATTTAAAAATATTTTCACTCTTAATTACTAATAGAGCATATTTCTTTTTAAAACTAATAAATGTAATAGAATTATCTAAATTATATAAAATTATTTTTTCATATCTAATGTAAGTATATATATTGCCCTCTCGCATTTTTTAAGTTTCTTTTTAAATATTACTTAAGGAAAATTTTTGACATTTCTCTGATTCAGTAATTTTTTTAAATTTTTTATAAACTTATAATATATAGTTTCTAATGTATGCACAAAGGACATGGGTTATTTAATGACCTACATGTTCTAGCTTTTCTTATTAATTTCCATTTTACTGTAGGTGTTTTATTTGATTCTTTTAAGTGCCGTAAGTACTTTGAAAGAGTTGTCTGATTTTTGTATTTATTTATCCTAAATGAACTTAGATGCTGATTGTAACGTTTTTTAAACTTTTTCAACGTTTTGGCTTGTGCAACCTATATAAATTTTTATGTTTTCGGGATTCTGAATAGATGAGATATTGCACTGGTATACTAATGATTCCGTGCGATATTTACTTTATAGAGGACAGTTATGGTGGTTTCTACAATTACATAATTTTTGTTTATCTTCATCTGTTTTTATTTTTATTTTTCTATTGTCTAAATTTTTTTGGTTTGGTCTAAATATTTATTTAAGATATTAGCACTATGTTTCTTAATAATTTTTTCTAAGTTTTCAGTACAATTGTAATTTAATAAGTGTGTATTTTTATTGAAAATTGTACTTAGTATACTTTCTCTAGAAAAGTGCTTGACTATTAATGCAAGGGATTTTTGTCCTAATTTGTTCTTTATCATTTGGTTGTATGGGGGTGTATACCAAATTATTTTTCTACTTCTGTTTTTTCTATGCTTTCCATTTTCATTTTTATATAAGTTAGTTTTGATTCTGTAGCAACTATTTGTTAGAGCTTTATTAAAGTAATTAATATGTTCATCGAAAATCTTCTCATTTGCTGAATTTGTACATATTTGTTTTCGGATAGGTATATGCTTAATTATACATTGGGGATGATTTGATTAAAGGTGCATATATAAAGGATTGGTATTGTTTTTTTTTTATAAGGTGTGGATATATTTTTACTTAAATCTATTGTTATATCAAGGAAGTCAACTTTTTTTAGTTTAGTGCTTACCGTAATTTTTAAGTTGATGCTTTTAAATTCTTTATATAATATCTTTCTAATTTTATCGATTTTTAAGTTAGTAAAGTTCTTTATAACCATCGTCTCTGTCTAAACCAATATCAGTTATATTAATTTCACGGTGCGCTGTTAAATTGTATAAAATAAAAATACCTATGAGATCAGAAGACTCAGCTGAGTCTAGTGATCCCATTATCATGTCAAATTGGTCATATGAATTTTTTATCCATTGCCTACCTTTATGAATCAGTACCGATTTTTTCGCATTTATAATAATGTTCTTTTCTTCTTCTGTAATATCTGTGTACTTGGTAGCAAAGTCCAACGGTTTCATGAATAGTTCTTTAGATATTGATTGGTAATAGGGTTTAATATCATACAGCACTAGTGTACAGTTGGTTTTTTTCATTTATATAAGTAAACCAGTTTGTCACGTCTTTGGTATTAATCCAAAGTTTAAGGCCTATTTTTCTTTATATATATATATATATATATATATATATATATATATATATATATATATATATATATATATATATAATTAAGACCTCCAGAAATTTTCCAATGGCTTAACCAACGACGTCCAGCATTTTAAACTAGACGAGATACAATTAGGAAATATTTAGCGATAACCCGCTACAGTCAAGGCGACAGCTCCCAAACTCTTCTGACTTTTAACATCATCCAACATATGAAACTCATTACCTCTCCAAAGAAATATCACCTGCAATAAACACCGGTGTCAGGTCTACAAACAAATTATCACTCACAACTCACCCCACGGCACACACGTGACATTAAAGCAGCCAACTCTGAGCTATGAAAGTTCGAATCTCGTATATTTACCTTTCTGTCACAAATGCTTGAAGGAGAAATATGTGGAAAAAACTGGAACAAAGTCCCCGTCTCCCCGGTTCAATAACAACAACAAAAAAAAAAGAAAGAAGAAAAACATCAGGTACAACAACAACAATAGCACTTTCTGTGTACCTTTCAAGCAACTTGGTCATAGCATCGTGTCTGTCGGTTGCGTGCTTTTGGCGTTTTGGTTCGGCAGCCAATAGGGCAGACAAAGATCATAGTTGAAGACACTAAACAAGTATTTGGGTTTACGCAGACAATTTCCCCAGGGAGACCTGTAATCAACAACACATTTCCTTGGAAGAGTAAATTTCACATCCACTTTTCCTTTTAATCTTAATAGCAATCACCCCACTTATATAATATATTTTATGCTCTACTACCCATGCTTTCGCTTATGGCGTACTAGTCTGCAACAGAAGGAATACACCATACCGTTGATAAAGGACACAGACCTGTCCGAAAATTAGTAATTATATATATATACATAATGGACAGTCCCGTCGTTTCCAACGTATGAGTGTCAAGCAATTCAGTTCCTAGGAATTAACAGCCACACTACACGCACTAATCATTTCACTATATTTGTGAAGGCTTTATGCCTGAACCAAGCACACTTTTTGAAGAGCTAAATACGGAGACCTGCCACAACGTCACCTAACGGCCCTCTTAGACCAATTGCCATCCAAGGCTATAGAACCCAGTCTATCCTGCCATTTACCCGTAGCTGGGCGGGTAGAAGAAGAGGATTGATACCTTTCTCAAGGGTATTAGCACGTAAGTGAATACAATGGATCCTCAATATATCCTTGATATATTATTAATGTCTCCTAATAAACTGTCACCGATCAAACCAAACTCATAAATAATTACATTTGTTCACTTTACTAAATGTCTATGTAAATGAATTACGTTACAACGTTACACGTAAATGACCATAGAAGCCAGCAGGACTCGATTTAAACACACAAAACTCCAGACACCATCCAACATATACTAGGAGGAAATAAAAGTATCATCCACATGTACAAAAATTAAAGGAATTGAAACACTAATAATAAAAAAGTAAATGCCAATACTCAATGATATTAACTATCAACACAGCCAGAATGTGCTGACCATGTTCATTTAGTTAAAAATAAAATTGATAATGGCTGAAAGAATAGGCAAAAGCGCTCGGATATACAGAATGTTTGGGCAGTTTTTACAAACGTTGTATACAGAAAAGAAAACATTCGGACAGTTAAATAATAAGCTTAATCCCAGTACCTTGTCACTCGTCATTATCGAAACATGTATAAAAGAGAGATGGCTGCTTAAATGCACAATGTGTGTGTGTGTGTGTGTGTGTGTGTGTGTGTGTGTGTGTGTGTGTGTGTGTGTGTGTGTGTAATAGCCAGAGAGAGCGTCTGGGACATAGGGATCAATGTTATTTTCAGGCTTCGGAATAAGTCTGGTTTGAAATTCACATTGATGTGTGAAAATCTGAGTCACCATGCAGTGTTGATTTTTATGTCAGCTCTGTCACGATATATATATATATATATATATATATATATATATATATATATATATATATATATAATCTACATACCTTGATTGAAATTTGATAAATAAATCAATTATTGTTCAAAATAAAGCCGATTTAATTACTCCGATATTGAATATTTTAAATGATTTCATTTTTAGCATGGAGACGGTTCACACACACACACACACACACACACACACACACACACACATATATATATATATATATATATATATATATATATATAGAAAGTGTCTAAAAACCATACCGTGGGTTGACGCAAGTGTTATGAGCGAAATTGGGTAGACGGAACCATTGAGGTGGGGGACGTTGATAGCTATGCCAGCACGAATCCATAAGTCATCGTGACCGAGAGCTTAACCGTATATTGTTTACTATGTTGATCACGCTAGGTAACACGCTCATTCTCTGTGACTAAGGGTGCTAAGTATAGTATACACACACACTCAATACAAGTTGCGATGGATAAATTGTCGCAATTACATATTTTTATTTCGCGCATGCGTGTTGATTGTCTTATTTTGTCTACTGCACAGTATAGTAGGCGTAGTTTGACACGGTCTGTGAGAAAAATCGCTCCATGACGTAATTCACTCAGTCAGAAACGGCATGTTGTACTGCTTGGTATTCAGGCCATTCAGTACGGTCCACCATGAACATTTCAGTGTGTTTGGGTGTCAATCTGAGCGCAGTGCAGAGGGTTCGGAAAGAGATGGACGAGTCTAATGGTGATTGCAATGGTACAGCAACTCGAAAAACCTGCCTTCTGGTAAGAAAATAACTCCATTTTCTTGGTGAGTACCTCTGACTCAAGAAGGAAGCCTACATCAAGTGCCTTAAGGAGATACTATTTCCCAGGATCAAGAGGGTGGCTTCTGGAAGACCCTGGTCTGGCAAAAGGTCTATGAACATGCCACACAAGCAGGAGAACTCTCTCTGCGGCCATTATCACACATTACATCTAGCAACCTAACTCTCCACACTGCAACCGTCTTGATTATTATGTGTGGGGCACAGATGATCAGCAAAACTCCTTGTAGCACCAAAGATGAACTAAAGGCGTGGATTATGGCAGCATTCACCAACTTATACAAATAGACCGTCTAGAAGAGTTGCAGGAGATTCCGAAGTCATCTGGAGGCCCTGGTTGAAGGCAATGGTGATTTTATTGAATGAATTTACTCTTTAATATTTCAAGATATTTTGTGTAATTTTTGGTAAATATATTTGTTAAAATGGTATGTCAGTGTTAGTTTCTTTTTGGCGTATGTTAAAAGACAGTTATTCCATCGCACAATGTATATACGTGCGTTCATATCAGCGTCAACGTATCTTGTCTTTCCCTGTTTGTTTCCAACACATTTTTAAAAATTATATATTCTTTTCTGTCATCGACTCGACCACTTCTTTCCATTCTAACTTCCCCATCTCTCTACCGGTTTTCTTTCTTTCCAGATCGTATCACGATCTGTGCATGTCTGTCTTTTCTCATATATAGCTAGAAGGGAATCAAATCATACCACGAATCCTATTTCGCTGTATTTCTGTTTTCTTTATTTGCCCGCAATCTCATCGATCCTCCACAAACACTATAATAGAGACACTCACCCTGCATCTTCCTACCTCACCTTTCCTGGAAGCAGACATCCTTGTCTTCATATTCTATATGCTCTTCGGGGATCGGAAGGCTAATACATGTCGAAAGTAGCTGAGCATACATATACATATTTTATCTGCATTGCACGCCCATATGCATAGCATAGGTTTATATCTAGCCCACATCATATATATATATATATATATATATATATATATATATATATATATATATATATATATATATATATATATATATATGTTTTATTCTGGACATTGATTGATGTTGTCTGGCATCAATATTTGTAGGTAATCTGGTTTTGTATGAAGATTTCTTTTTTTTTCTTTTGGCATTTGGTCACAATTTGATCACTATATTAAAAAAGACTGGTCTGCTGCCATATAATCATTTCTCTCCCCCCATCTCTCTCTCTCTCATATATATATATATATATATATATATATATATATATATATATATATATATATATATATATATATTACAATCTATATATATATATATATATTATTATTATTATTATTATTATTATTATTATTATTATTATTATTATTATTATTAAAAAAGCGGAACATTTTATTAAAGAATCCAAGACAAAGATTAAAGATTAAACAGAAATTTTACGTTACCTTTCATAGAACGCTTCGCCTGAAGATTAATCTTCAGAATTAGGAAAACCCACTGAAATGAAAGAAATCTCCTAGCCATAGAATTAAGAATGAGGATGCTCACACGCACGAACGCACACACATACATACATCTGTCATGGTTTTGTTGATAACTTTTCTTTCGCTCACGTGGTTATGTTTGCCGTCGTAGAACCGCATGACGAATTCACGACCTGCGTCTTCTATTCTGCGTTATTTGACAGTTATCGTCGCATAGTAAACTTCTATATAAATATAACACAATGTCACATTTGATGATGGACATCTTTGTTGTAATGTCCATATAATCACTCTGATCATGGCTCATGTGAGCTGAAAGCTCAGATCGAGGACCAGCATAATATAAAATATCCAAATGTTGGAGTTTTTGTCTTTAGTTTCTCCTGAAGCTAAAGCCACTATACGAAGCTTAAACATAATATACATCCATCTTTTTAATATATATATATATATATATATATATATATATATATATATATGTGTGTGTGTGTGTGTGTGTGTGTGTGTGTGTACTAAAAATATTAAAGAAATATTAATGTTAACTTAAAAAAATGATGTTAGTATGAGATAAGTTAATATTAACCATAAAGAGTCTTACACAAAAGCGTTTCTTTTAAATTATTTTATTTTAATGTAACTATGAAAACAAAAATAAAGTGGCTCCAATTTTGCCTTAATAAACTCGCTATCCTCTACTCCACCGTGCCTCCTCCTATATATATATACAGTCTGTTTCATGCTAGACGCAAACGTCAGGCCAAATATTTTTCTCGAAAGTCCATATTTGCCCAGTTTCATATTTGAAATGTAAACAAAGCAATTCATAAAGAACTAATGGCTATATTTTTGAACTCAGAAATTTTTATTGCATCAAATAAAATTTTAGTGGAAACCTCCGTTTGATTAGAATCCGGTTTGTTTTTAAGCAGCGTGCATTACTTCTACCGGCCGACAGGCTCGAGAAAACTTAATAAAGAGTATATTTATTATTATTAGTGAATACTCGTATTTGATACAAACACCCCATTTTTTTTTAAAGAGTATTTTAGCAAATAATACATTTATTGTTTCTAATAAGTTTTACATTAATTCTGTCTTCTCTTATATGATTGTCGTTTAGTGAAATATGATGGAAAAACGAAACAATCTATTAATATTATTGAGCTTCTACGTTTAGGGCGATATTCTCCATTTTAAATTCTTCTTTCTCTTTTTTCAAATTTGATGATCTGAACTGAAGCCAAATAATTCTATTGGTCTAATCAGATAAATGAATATTTTGCCAGTCGTTATCTGGCTTACATGAATGCTTTTATATGTATGATTTATTCATAAGCGCAATTTCTCCTGTTGTACAAAATCGCAAACAACACTGGCATAGTGTGCTTTTGACTGCGTTAAGTTATATCTACTTACTCAGAAGCTCAGAGATATTCCATCAATTACTTACGAGTAATCCTTGACTACTTCGTCAGTATTCTTACATTACTGAATGCAGCACGGCTTGAAAAATTCGAGAGACACCAAAATTGTAGAGATTTCAATGTCAAAAGATTTTCACTAAGGACGACTGTTTACTGGTTCTGTGTATGACGATAAACAACATCGGGGGGTTTTGAGGAGCATGGAACCACCTCTTAATTGCTGTTGTTCCCAGGTTTACGCTGACCCTAAGTGCTAGCACTTGTTAGGGTCCCGGCTATGGCAAATAACGAAGCCCCAAAGTGGGGTCAAATAGCTAGAAAAGTGAAGAAATACATTTTTATTGTGAAGATGCAAACAATATATTTTTCATAGTAAGGAAATAAATATTACCAGCAGTACATTTTTATTTTAAAAAAAAAAGGACATTATAAACTATACATTTTAGTAAAAGAAAAAAATGGTGGCAATACATTATTGGAAAAAAAATACTACGCATATATTTTTGTAAAAGAAATACTTAATGCTCCCAAGAAAATTAAATTTCGGCATTAAATGAACCAAAAAGGTTGTTGATACGTCGTTAAACAAAACAAACAAAAAATGCTTACTGTATTTACATTTCATACTAAGGCATTGAACCACCTCTTCATTGCTCTTGTTCTCAGGTTCAGTGGTAGCAAACTCGGATTGGTAGCAAATTGGGGTCAAAAAGCTAGATAAGTGGAGCAATATATGTTTATAGAGCTAGAAAGTTCTTTAGGTAGCATATGTTAATTCAAAAATATTTCATTGAATAATATAGATATAAGATGTCTACTTATTTTTATACTTATCGATTCCAGCTGTCCATGATCATGGCCTTCTATATCTTTCTGTCCCTTTTAGCTTTTAATAAGTTTTGTTTTTTGTTACCTCTCCCTAACTCTGTTCTATCATCCATTTACTCAAGCTCATGAAGTATTTTACGTGCTGATTTTCTCTTTCTTTCCCACGATCTGTCCTGTGGGTATCAGATTTTCCAAGCCCTTCTTCCCCATTACAAGCTCCACAAATGTCAACTGCTTCTTTCTGATGTTAACTATATTTCATTTTGTTTCCATTTTCTCAGAAACCTCGTTACTTAGATGATCGATCATGGTATCCTCAGTATCTTTCTGTAGAACTATATTTCTGTTGATCCAAGTCTCTTCTTCATCTTTGAGGAAATTGTCAGGCATTCGCTACCATAGAGGAGGACAGATATCACGTAACTTTTCAGTACTCTTTTCTTAGTTTATAACGGAATATTTCTGTCTCTTAACACTCTGCTTAGCTTTTGGAAGGCATCTTTGGCCATTCCAATACGTCTTGGGATCGCAGTGTCGCACGTTCTGTCCTCTGTTAGAACACCTCCTAGACATTTAAATTTCTGTTTGATTGTTTGATTTTAGTATCTCGATTTGTAGTTTGCATTTTGGGCTCATACTTTTGCTAATAACCATACGTTCTGCATTCTTGTAATTTATACATGGTCCCTTCTTCTCGCTTTCCACACCTAACTGAGGCATATGAAACCATTTGGCTTCAAGTGTTGTGTATTAATACGACATTTACTTATTTGATGTATTTAACCCCACGACTGCGCAGATGGATTTATATGTATGGTGTCCAGATTATTTGTTCATTTCTTCGTTTTTTTCCGACTTTCCACTTCGTTATTTCTCGTTTTTCCTTTTCCTCTTTTCTTTCAATTGTAGCCATTTGTAGTCATTTATATCCGCTTTATTCTCTCGACATTTCGCCGTTTTTAATTTTTAATTTTTGAGCGTTCTTGTCTTTTATAGAGCTAGAAAGTTCTTTAGGTAGCATATGTTAATTCAAAAATATTTCATTGAATAATATAGATATACGATGTCTACTTATTTTTATACTTATCGATTCCAGGTGTCCAATCAGTTTCTTGATGTTAAGACGAAATGTATCAAAGAAGGTTCCGTAGTTTTTGTTAACCCATGTACATTCCATCTTTTCCAACATGATCTGCATTTTAAAATAATTACAGATCGTGTTTTTAAAAATCAACATCACAACTGAATTGCTTTTGCAGTAAGATTTTCTTTGTAATATACCCCTGAAGATGGTCTTGGAAAAGATCGAAAGTACTTGGTTAAAAAAAAATCTACTGTGTCTTCGATGATGAATTTAATTTTAACATGAAAAAACTGATTAGACAACTGGAAAGGATAAAAATAATAGTCACAAAGTATCTATATTATTCAATATATATATATATATATATATATATAAACCTATTGTATATCGATATGTGTTTTAAGAATATATTACATATATATATATATATATATATATATATATATATATATATATATATATATATACACATTACATATTATATATATTATATATACATATATTATATGTATAATATAATGAGAAGCCACGTATACTTGTTTAATATGTATATATAGAAAAAGTTGCAAATTAAAAAAATAATAATGTTTTTTATGAAAGTATTTATTTATTTATATATATATTTGATATTTCAGATTGACCTCAATCTTTGTTCAGAAATAACTGTTTGTTACAAATAAATTAAAATTACTGTTTGTTTACAAGTAGCGTCCGTCGCGAGACGTGGACGTCACGTGATATGGAATGCCAGTGTGTTTGAATATTCATAACATTAATCTGACTGTAATAATATTTTAGATGTTGTTTAAAAAAAAATATTTATATCTAAAAAAATGTTTAACTCTTGAAATATTTCTAAAGATTTAAAATACCCAAGTCTTTATTTAACCCTAGTTTATATGTATTTAATTTTAAAATTCAGTATTTTTCTTTTTTCTGCGTGTGTATGTGGAACTGAAATCAGAATCTATCAATAAACATTTACAGTTTTCTAATGAGTGTCCTGATTGATTAAAGTGTTCAGCTATGGGGGAATAAGAATTGTTTTGACGTATGGTTTGTTTATGATTGTTGAAGCGAAATATAAAATTATTTCCAGATTCACCAATATATCCACTATTAGGACATACGGTGCAGAATAAATAGTAGATTATGTTATGGCTATCACAGGTGAGGTGAGGTGCGTGTATCTTGATATTGGTATTGGCTACAGAAAATGCATTATCTATTACTAAGTGTTTGTAAACTAAGCAACGCGGTTTGTTACATTTGTAATTTCCTGATTGGTTTGTATTGTTTAGATATTTGGTAGAGGTGAGTAGAGCTGATAGGTTAGGTGATTGTTTCTTTGCATTTATGGGTGGTTTATCTTTTTGTCTAACTGAAGGTTCTTATAATCCTTTTTTTTAAATTGTGAATAAGTGTGTGGGAATATTGCTTCTGGTTAAAGACAATGGGAATGCGATTGTTGTTTTTACTTTTCTTGTATGTGAGAAGTGTGTTACGATTTATGTGGATAGTTTTATTTACTGCTTCTTTTATTATTTTTATTGGGTATTTACACTTTAGGAATTTTTTTGTTAAGTTATTAATGTTGTATAGAAAATCTAAATGGTCTGAGCATATGCGTTTGATTCTTAGAAATGAGCTATATACATAGAATTTTTTGATTTAAGGTGATGACAGCTGTTAAAGTGTAGGAATTTATGTTGGTTTGTTGTATAGACTGGTAGAAAGTGTATGTTTGTTTAATTTTATCATAATGTCTAAGAAAGGGATGGATGTGTATGAGTGCTCCATGGTAAATTTAATTGTATCGTGGAAATTGTTGCAGAAAGTAAAAAAGTTTTTTAATTTTTCTGATCCATGAGTCCATAGTAAGAAAATGGGATCAATATATCTGAAATAATGTAATGGTTTATATTCTGAATTGTCAAGTATCTTCCTTTCTAGAATGTGCATAAAGATATTAGCATAACTAGGCGCCATTTCGTGCCCATTGCTGTTCCACTAATCTGTAAATAGTGTTTGTTGTTGAATTTAAAATTATTATGTGTTAAAATGAATTTTATTAATTGTCATATGTCTGTAATTTGGTAGTTAGGTAATTTTTGGTTAGTAAGGAACTCATAGCAAACTGATACTTCTTCAATATGTGGAATGTTCGTGTAAAGGGACGAAACACCCATCTTTACAAGGATTGTATTATGGTGGACTAAGTTAATGTTTTGTAATTTGTTGAGAAAGTGAGTAGTGTCTCTAATATAACTAGGTATGTCAGACAATAAAGGTTTTAGGATATTGTCTATGTACCCAGATATAAGTTCTGTGAGGGTACCAATGCCTGATATTATGGGTCTACCCAGAATATCAAATAAAGAAGAGAACATCTATGAAATTTCAGAATCCCTTAAAATAATGCCACCTGGGAGACCCATAATATCAGTCATTGGTATTTTATATCATATATATATATATATATATATATATATATATATATATATATATATATATATATATATATATATATAAAATTTATTTATTTCACCGCGTTGAAAATCTCGCAAATATTCAGGCTATATGGCAGATGTTTATCAGAAATTGTAATCGTGTGAATGAGTAACTGTTTTGATATTATTATTATTATATAATCTGTGTTTGTATATACGATCAGTAATCGCGCAGGCATCAGGTGTGTTGAGTGAGAATTAAAAGTAAATGGTTGTTGTAAACATAATAATATATTTACAAACCGTTTTAATTAACTGTAAAATTATAGACGATATTTTGGTGAATTACTTTTTCAACATTATATCAGAGACAGACATAGTTGGACAATTTGCAGTTCTTTATAATTTGAATAAATCAAATAATCATATATGAATTTAGATTTATTTCAGTATAACTTTTTTTTTCATTTTCTTAGTTTAAAAAGTAAAATATGAAGTGGCAATATAGTTCCAGATTTTAGCAATATCCTGATCAAGAATTCATATTGTATACGCCATTTTAAATGCAGAAAAGCAAAACTATTTTAGTATTAGTGGTTCTAAATATCACTAAGGTTAGTAATGTATTGTCACAAATATTATGACTGACATTTGGTCTTTACTATTTGGAACGGTAAGAAAATTCTGCCTTAGAAATGGCCACAAATTTTCTAATTCTTACCGTAACTTGCAGGAAAATGGGTGAGAAATGACCTCAGCAAAAATATTGATTGTCACTCTACGGGTGAGAGTGAAGATAAAAAAGGAGATAACTTTATTTTGATGTAGGCTGACGCAAACATATACTTCAATAAAGAGAAAACTACCTAATCTTTTCCGATACTGTCAAAAAGTGTCGTGGAGAACAACGGCGATGTCCATTGAGTATAATGAGACTGTTAGTTGCCCCGGTGTTATATTCGACATGACCAGTTACATTTTAGTTGCGTCTGTCTCATGCGAAAACAAATCTTAACATTTTATTGTAATTGAAAAAAAAAGACTTCTTCGATGTTTGATCTTACTTGAACCAATCTCACATCAATTGGAGCATGACGAACCATGATGTAACCCTTTTGATCTAAATTGCTGCTGCTGCTGCCAAAAGGCTGGATTCCCCTAAACACAACTAGGATTTGATCGTTTTAGTATAGCGAAAGGGGTACTGTCTCGTCGCCAGAAATCCTTTTAACCAGTCTCGCTTAATTTGTTTTTTGTCGTTGCAGAAGACGAACCAAATCGTTTAGACTTACGTGTTATTTGGAGGTTCTGTGCCGATGCAAGATTACACTTAAAACAGATTCGTAAATAGCTTTTGGCATGTCTCAACCGAAGACGAAATATGTCATTTATTTTTTAGGGTAATTTTCTGCTGCTCTTCATGTTTCAGCCGAAAAAGAAGCAAAAAACATGTTCGAACATTAAAAAAAAAAGTTGAGGAAAGAACGTAATTAATTGGTATCAAGCTAATTTCTCTAAAAAAAAGTTTAATGACATTAATCATTTCCGGTGACTCTACTTAAGTGGTTCTCTGATAGATTAAAACCTTTTTAAGTCTCCAAACAAAAACAAAAAACTAAAAACATTATAAGCATTCTAGTCATGCTGAACATCGTTAATGTACTGAATCCAATCTCTATTGATTCTTGCTGCCATGTCCTTAAACCAGACTAAATAGTTTAGTAAATAACTAGATTAGCCAATAACGTTGCGTCACCCTCATTAATAAATAAAATGAATTCAAGAATCATGCTGTTTTTATGCTTTAGTTATTTTTTTACCTTTTAAAAAACGTCTTATCGCTTAAAGCCTGGTCTCCATCATTTTTTAAATATTAAACATGGCGTCCAGCAAAAAAACGTAGCAAATATATTATCACTGGTTTATCGTTTTAGAAATAACTGACCTTGAATAACTTTAAATAAATTTCTTGAAAATTCATAACCTTGAATAATTATTCCACTCTCGCGTAATTACTTAACCCTGATTGGTTCTTTTATAGTTGATTAATTGCTGATCGATCTTGCGGCTCGCCATTTAAAGGTTATTAGCAGACATCTTTCGTCTTTCGCTCTGCCATTCTCGTATGGCTAAACAACTCACTGATTTTGAGAGTCATGTTATCGTACTTTTCAAAGAACACCCGACGTGAGAATTGACGAAATGTGCAGAAATTCTTCCTGAATTTTTCATTCACATCAGTCACCCCAGATTCCAAGCGCTGTCTCAAGTCTTTGTGAATTTACGGCATTTTTATTAGGTACCCTAATATATACATATATATATATGAAGAAATATACTCTTAAGGTGTGCTATATTTATGGGATAAAGTGCTCAATATCAGAGGTAGAGCGTGTGTAAATATAAAAGTGAACATTGAAGACGACACTTAGAGGCGACAGGTTGTTTCATGCTAGACGCAATCGTCAGGCCTGACGATTGCGTCTAGCATGAAACAGCTAATCGCCTCCAAGTGTTGACTTCAATGTTCACTTATATATATATATATATATATATATATATATATATATATATATATATATATATATATTAGGTTGGTGCAAAAATAATTTCGTTTTCTAACATATGTTACTATGTGTGAAAACGAAATTATTTTTGCACCAACCTAATATATATATATATATATATATATATATATATATATATATATATATATATATATATATTGTGGCCTGTGGATTAAATATTATTCTTCATTCATGTGCTACGTTCAATCAAAAGGTAAGGGATCATGGCCCTCCAAACCTTCCTGTTATTTGTTACTTTCAGTATCATTTGGTTTTTAACCATTCCTCTTTGTCATTTTCTTACATCAATTCACACAATATTTCGTTCAATAGGTTCCGCGAAGTTTGTCTTGCTTCTCTTGCCTTCAAGATGCCCTATGAGTGTTTATTTAAACAAACCATCTTTCTTCATAGTATATGCATTCCTGGTATTTCTTATATATCTAAAAAAATTACTCATTGCTTAAATGCCATTCTTGAAAACAGCTTGTCTTTCTTGATGTCTCTTCTGTATTTGTGAAGAAATTGTCGATCGTTCACTGGTATTGAAGATAGTGTGAGACTCAGCTATCTGTGGGTATTCCCTTTTTGGGGGTAAGAGGGTAGTGTAATATTTCACTGTATGAGAAATCGGAGAACTGAGATCGAACTCCAGTCGAGTTCATTACATTGATTTAAGCGCAAATGCCGTTAGGCAAGATAAGAATTCATCACTTCTCCACCAGTTATGGGTTAAATAATAAAACTTGTATCTGAAAAAAAAATCATTGTTATCATTAAAAACTGATAGTGCAATACTCCCTCGCAAAAAAAAAAAAAAAATAAAAAAAAAAAACAGCAATCCAAAATATGTTTTAAATAAGGTGAAAGATTTTAAATAAACCACAAAGGTTTAAGCTTTTAGATAAACCACAAAGTGTCGCTATACTGTTAAAAACGTCAACCAATTCTTGAGTAAGCATTAACATATTCACCCTTGGGCAAATTAATTTAAACAACACTTTTAATTTCCTTTCTTTCACCATATGTTAGTTTTAGGCCCACTGGAGTGACATTATCGACTGTCAGTTACTTATTCTATGGCTATTGTCTGCAATGGACGTTATTCTATGGAAGCGTGCGAAAATTTGTAACGCTTCACGAACCCACTAACAAGCCTTACCAGTAGGCAAATCAATGGACTAGACTGGCATCCTCCTGATTTTTTAAGCATTTCACCCCAAACGAGGGGTGGGTTACACTAGTACGCAAGGGGTTACAGAGTGGGAGCGAGAGTAAAGAGACGTGATGGAGGAAAGGATGGAGAGAAGGTCAAGGAATAGGTCCGGTCATCTGGAGATGTCGATTGACATTGCATTTGAATAGTTAGATATTTCAGCTATTGGGGAAACAAGTAATAGGAAGGGAATGCCACAGACGGGAGATGCAAGACATGAAGCTATTGGAGTAAAAAGGATGGACACATTTAACCGTTTCGACAGGGAAAGAGTGGGAACATGATGCCAGCCTAGGAGTACGCTTAAATTCATGCAATTTGGGAACTAGCGAAAGGAGCAGTTAACGTGAAATTATTTGTACAAAAGACAAATGTAGGTGACGGAACGTCTGTGAGGGAGCGACTGTAGACGAGATGCCAGATCAAAAGTAACCACATTGCATATCCGTCTCTGGATGTTGTCGAGGACCTTAACACGAATAGCGAAGACTCCAGACCATATACGGCAGCAGTATTCCAATCAAAGGCGAATGGTTGATTTGTAGATTTGAAGGATGGACTCGGGCAAGAAAAAAATCTTGGCCCGACACAGTTTACCAACTTTCCTTCACAGCCGATCGAGTATCTGTGGTCAATCGTCAAGGAACGATTTCATAGGATCGACATACGAAGTATGAACATGTGCACTGAGTCAAGTTTCGATGGAAAAAAGACGAAAAAAGTAAATAAAATTATTTGTTTCTTTTTCGATTAATTTGAACAAGGATGTAAGTCTGGTAGACTATTCCCATTAGATGATATAAATGCTCACACATGGCCCTTTCTACTACTCATAGCTAGGCGTGACTTGTCGTGTAACCCTGGTTAGCAAGATAAATGTGCAACGATTTCCAGCTTTAATAAATGAAATCGTCAGTTGTTGATAAAATATATGCCATTATTTTCTTTATTATTGCTTTGATTCTGGTACAAATATTTTCAAACGGTAGGAGATTTTTTTCAGAAAATGTTATAGTTTCTCTCCAAGTGACACAATTTAAAACAGTCGCATGAAGAGAATGCTAAATAACTCTTCTCATTTACTTATGAGGTCATGGCGAACTACTCCGTCCAATCTCGGATTTCTCAGACGACCTGCGGCTATGAGACATAGCAATTAACTAAACAATTTTTCTGTTACCTTCCAAGCGCAGATAAATTATCTGATGTCTGAATGTGACAGGTCTTTGGAATATGAAGAGTGTGTTCAACGTTCTTTCTCTTTTATTTTTAATTTTCGGAGATAATGAACAGGCGCTGTGGTGCTTTTAAAAAATCGATCGTTTCCCTAGTCCGCATAACAGTATTTTAAACTTTCCCAATTTTTAACTCAAGCTGGACAGTTAGATTTATAATATTGCACATCAACCTTTGTCATATACTTCTATATAAATAAATAAACTGAAAATTCTGTGTGTCCGTCCGCGTGTCTAGAACAACTCTAACAAAGGTCACACTTACTCTTCATAAACATATTGAATCTTTTTCGAATCAGGATGATACCAAGATTGGAAATCTTTCCTTCATCAACTGCTTGAAATATCAGTAGTGAGGTTTGTGTTCGTATGTGGAGGGAACCGTTAAAAATTGAAAAAATAGTGGTTTTAAAAGATTGACCATTAATTTTGTTAATTTAAAAAGTAATGTTTTAAATTCAGTTTAAAATATGCTCCAAATTTTTTGAGATGAGGAAATCAATTTAAATTCTTCAAAATACCAGGGAATCAGAGTTATAGTGAGATGTTTTATGACGTGAGGTTTTGAAGTTACGAAGTCTTTAGAATTTAAAGAATGCAACTAAGTTGAAGTTCCACGGAGTTTGTTATTTGAAGAACTCAATTTTCCGCCTGAATTGGAATTTCAGTCCAAATCGGACTTTCGGCCTAAATCGATCTTTTGGCCAGAATTGAACTTATAATCCGAATAAGAGTTAAAGTGAGCTTTTGAAATTCCATGGAATCAATTGAGGAATTCAAAGTTATTTCTTCAAAATTATCATTGGTGTTTTCTAAGCTGGACCAGGTGTCTCATTAGTTTGCGGACGGAGGCATAATTAATCCTCTGCAGGAGCCTGATTTAAAATCTCCAGGAAGTTCGGCTTTTAAGGTAGTTGAATATATAACAAACGGAGAAAACAAAGGAAAAACTGAATAAAAGAAATATTACAAATTCTTACACGGGACTTTTTTTAAATATGTTTCTTAAAATTATTTTCTTATCATAAATTTATTAAAAAATACTTATTCTCTGTAAGCGCGCATTGAGGGAACATAATTCACATTAACTGTAACTTTTAAAATACTGTATTCGCAATTGCCAACAATCGACAATAAAATAACGTTTTTTAAATCTAACTAAAAACATATTTTCCTCTTAGATTCCATTGAGCTTGAGATGTTGAAGGTTGTCCTTGTAATATATCTACGATTATATTTATTATTTTTTTCTTATCAATAATCAGCCTTTTTTTCTTATAAATAATCAGCCTTTTTTCTTATAAATAATCAGCCTTTTTTTTCTTATAAATAATCAGCCTTTTTTTCTTATAAATAATCAGCCTTTTCGTTGCCAGTGAATAGCTGCCAATAGATGTATGTGTCGAGATAGAAGATAGATAAAGGGAGATAATTAAATATTTGTCGATAATCTTTTTTTTTTTTAATTCATGCGAAACACAAATTCTTATAGACGACATTTGTGAAAGAGTCTTTAAATAAAGTGCATCTGAATAAACGCGCAAATAATAAGGAGACGAGTAGATTTCAAGAAAAGATAACAAATGTCATCATTATATTTTTCTAGAAAAGCCGAGTTTCCAAATTCCAAATTTACGATAATACTTTCCTCATTATTCTAAAGAAGAAAGTTGATAAATACCAACATCAACGTGACAATATTTTCGGTGACTAAATAATTTTAGTTCCTGGTCTATAGGCAATGGTAATAATAATAGTAATATTAACCGTTTCCTTATGACGAAACATTTGACATTCGTCGACCGAGCAGCATGTAAGTAGTACTGTCGGTTGAAATTTATAAAATCATTGACGTAAAATAAATTTTCAGGAAAATAGGTTCCTCAAATCGAGTAACTGTTATAACTTTTTCAAATACTGTTAGGCGTTTCTTTCCTAGCCTTTTATTTAAAGTTGTGTGGAATATCTACTTCTTTATTATGTATTATTTTCTCTTCAAAATTACATGTGATATTAATTTTAATTTTTACTCATTTCTTTTTAGTACGGAGATGTGACGCCACATTAAACCGACCTTGTGTTATATCCTATCACTGTGGGTTAGTGGGTAAATAGCGAACGTATGCCTTCGTCATGGGATCAATGTGTAGTATCTGTTTAGTTCTCAATGAAGCCTGCTCCCTGTGATTACCACCCTGCTACAGCATCTTCCACAAGGCTCTAAAGAGTAAGGGTCGATGGATACCGCTGCCATGTAAAAATGGTGACGAGACTTGGGTAGTTTTTGCCGTCGGTTTAGTATATATGCGTATGAATACTACAACATTACATGCGATATTTTGTTACATCCTATCACCGTGGGGATGAAAATAAATAACGAAAAATATAGCACACACTTCCCTGGCTTCGTGTTGGATCTTTGTTTGCTCTAATATCTTCTCCTTCAAATTACGAGCGAAACCTTGTTGTGGGTATGGCAATAAACTACATCCGAATGCAAGTTCTCCGATCGGCACATTGAAGGTTTTGAGGAGCGTAAAACCAAATCTTCGTTGCTATTGTTCCCAGATCCAAACTGTCCCGGGGAAGTAGCATCTGTTAGGTTGCCAGCTATGGGCAAATAAAGATCGCTTAAACAAAAACAATACCCTGTGAATGCATTTTTTTTCTTATGATACCTGCAATACATATTAAAAAAATGACCAACAATAGCTATTTATCGAAGAAGTATCAACAATACATTTTATCTGTAGTTGAGGGCATACGTTTAAAATAATAAGATTTCGGTATTAAATAACTCATACAGGTTGATATATCGCTAAACAAAATCAATAAACCAGCGAGCAGAGCCTAGTTTCGGGGATTCCAATCCTGAGAAAGCACCTTTCTTCCGTGCACTAAAGAAATAAGATTGCCGGTACACCAACACTCGTGTAACAGTTGAGGCTGAGAATCGTCATTTATTTCCATATATAGACGCGTATAGGGGCACTTCGAGGTGTTGTAATGGTTAGCAAGCTTGTCTCGCTAGAACAAGAGTAGTGAATTCAAAATTACTGGGTGTCCCTTAATTTTGGCCTTCCAAAACTACGCTTGGAAATTCACTATATGCACTCGTATAGAACCTAACATTAAAAATGACCTTGTGTCACATCACATCACCGTTAGGAGGCGAGTAAATAAAGCCGACTTACTCCGACATTCAGGTTACCTTCAAAGTGCAGTATCTGCTATTTCTTCCTTTTAGAGATATGAGTGAAACTCAGCCCTAATTCCAAACTGCGGCAACACTTATTGCGCTAAAGAAGGTGGGTTGGTGGATAACGACGCCAGCCTAACACTTATTTGGGGGGAATTTGGAAGTTTGTTTTTTCTTATATACATGTGTATTGAAACCCTGCTTTAAACTGACCTTGTTTTATATCATATCTTCGTGAGGAGGACAGCATATACGGATCACATATTTGAACTGAGATAGTTCAAAATGCTGAATTTTCTGAAGACTTTTAAATTGTTGATTCGAATAAAATTTAAAACAGATCTAAAAACTAGTGCTTATGGCCATTTCTCGTCAGATCTTCTTTTATCTGAACGTGTCCCTCCAGAACGTACGCGATCATGGCCCTTCTTTGTAGTTCTCAATAAGTTTGACCCTATGCTATTTCTCCAGGCCATATTCTGTTATCCATCTGCTGAAACCCGCTAGATATGGCATACGTTACTTTCTCTTGTCTTTCTTTCCCTCTATTCGACCTGTAAGTATCAGATTCTTCAAACCCTATTTTCACATTACGTGTGTTAAGACATTTCAGTTGCATCTTTCTGATGTTAAATATAAGCTTCCTCCTTCAGTATCTCTCCATATTTCTGAGATGAGGTATTATGTACATTATTTACATTATTCAGACTATTTTCCTCATCTCTGTCGCCATATTTATTACAACATTTCGGCCGTTGTACGTTCCGGCCTACTTCAGGTGGTTGGAATTTCGCTCTCTGGGGTAAACTGTTCCAGTTCCGCATGCCATGTTTAGTCCGAATAATGTAAATAGTGTACATAATACCTCATCTCAGAAATATAGACGGATGTTCAGTTCGACATTCCAACCAACTGAAGACGGTCGGAGCGTATAAAAGCCGAAACGTTGTGATAAATATGGCAACAAAGATGAAGACAATAGTCCGAATAACGTAAATAATGTAGCATCCTCCTTGTTTGCATCCTCTCCAAAACCTTATCGTTGCTCAAACGTATTTTAGCATCCTTGTGCAGTACCATAGCTTCACCGGCTTGAGTTTCTTCTTCATTTTTGAGGAGACCGTCTAACATTCGCTGCCTTAAAGGAGGACAGATCATTGATTTCAAATAACGTAGGGCTTGGTCATTGTGTAGATTGGGAAGGGCGCGTGCTGGAGGTTTGGATGTATGATGTGGGGATGCTGTAAAGGTGGGTAGCTCGCAATTCGAGAGTGACTTCTAGTCGTGTTGGTTAGATTTACTTACGCGTAAATCCCTTTGGGCGATCATGAAAAGCCTGTCACATATGACTTTATCAACAAGCCATAGGCCATCTCGGTAGGTTATTGGCTCATTACTCTCCTTCCCATGATTTGGGGGAAGGGTTACGTCTCACAAAGGGCGTTGACAAGCTAAGAACAAGAAAAGTCCAAGAAATATGGGTGTTGGTATTGAGGTGAAAAACCTTAAAAGTAATTGCATTTTATTACTAGTTAAGAGAATAATGATAGTTATCATGTGAGAGAGAATGATAGAAAAATTCAGATTGATATGAACCCGGTGGGGAGAAAACAGTGTCGTAGACTTGAACAGCTACTTCTGATATATATATATATATATATATATATATATATATATATATATATATATATATATATATATATATACCGTCCTCCTCACGAAGATATGATATATATATATATATATATATATATATATATATATATATATATATATATATATATAAGTATAGGATTGGAGTATACGAAATAGATTCCAATAAACAACGAATATTATTCTTAAAGGAGTGCTCAGTACAGAGTAGAGCAAATATTATTTATTCGAAAATATCGAATAAAGCGTTTTAAAAGATTCAATTCAATCAAACGTCTCTCGCTAGGGGAAACGCTGTTACATAAGCTGGAATGACTAATCAAATTTTGTTATAGCATAATTTAATATTTATGAAGTCTATTTTAGTATAACTCTAACATTAGAGCATTAAAGAATCATTATAACCTTAGTCCGTTGTCAAGTTTTTTGAATGCTCATATACTTGTATTTTGATTGGTCATTCCAGCTTATGTAACAGCATTTCCCCGAGCGAGGGGTGTTTGATTGATTTAATCCATTTAAAACCCTTTATTCTACATTTAACACCATCACTTGATAAGACACCAGAAGTGTTCAAACAAAATGGCTTTTTTTATAACATATTTATATTCTAATATTCTAATAAATAATTATATATATATATATATATATATATATATATATATATATATATATATATATAAAGAGCCAAGAACAACCTACTTGTCCTGACTCTTTAAGATTTATTCTATTTATTTATCCCTGGTATTTATCTCTGCTATGATTTGAAGTTTTATATACATACATATATACATATATATATATATATATATATATATATATATATATATATATATATATATATATATATATATATATATAAAACTTCAGATCTAAAACTCAACCATTCGCTTCGCTCTTGCATGGAGTATTGCTGCTATATATTGTCGGGAGCCACTACTATTTGTCTCAAGGTCCTTGATAAAATCCAGATTGGCCATGATCTGGCATCTCGTCTGCAGTCGCACTCTCACAGACGTATCGTCGCCTCCCCATGTTTTTCTTTTTTTTTAGAAATACTTTCATGGTGACTGCTCCGATAAGCTCCTTTCGCTAGTTCCCAAACTTAATGACTTTAAGCTTTCAACTAGGCTGGCATCTTGCTTTCACCCTTTCACTGTCGAAACTGTTAAATGTAGGCGTCTCTTCTACTCCAATAGCTTCGTGTCTCCCGCTTCTCGCCTGTGGAACACCCGCTCCTTTTCCTGTTACCCCGATAGCTATAATCTCCAACTATTCAAATCTAATGTCAATCGACGTCTCCAGATGCCGTAATCTTTCCTTCTCTTCTTTGCTCTTGCTCCAACTTTTTAACACCTTGCGTGATAATGGCTCCCCTTCTTGCTTGAGTTGAAACGCTTATATATATATATATATATATATATAGAGAGAGAGAGAGAGATAGATAATATAAGTGGTTAATACACACACACACACACACACACACACACACACACACACACACACATATATATATATATATATATATATATATATATATATATATATATATATATAAATTTCCAAGAAGATTGAATCAAAGTAGAACTCAATGTCCAGGACAGAGTAAGATTATAAAAAAAAGGCTTAAACGCTAATATTCCATAGTTTTAATTTATCACATTGGAATCATAATTACGATCCAATTCATCAGAACTACAAATTCAAAAAGAAATCAGAAAAAATAACTCTGGTAATAAAAAATAAAATTTAGTGAGAGTATATGTATGAGAGTGCGGGACGAATGTGAAAAGTAAATGAAAGCTCTAGAGAGGGGTAACAGACGAGAGAAGAACAGGAAGGCCTAAAAGTGAAGGTGGGGATTAAAATTTAGCAGAGAGAAGTTTTAAAGAGAGGAGTTAAATGACGGTTTAAATGAGTAAGATACAGATAAATATGAATTATTTTCTGATACATAATTAATTGCTGAATCGCTGGCCTAAATTAAATAAGAAACCGACACCGGAAATGGGTGTAAACATTTGTGCTGGTACTACGCACAATAAAAGACGATATAATTTAAACTTAAATTTCAGAAGATGAGAGAGAGAGATAGAGAGAGAGAGAAGAAAAGAAAAGAAAAAAGGGGGAAGATGGCGGGCAACTAAAACCGAGGGACATTTATAAAAGAGCCGCTGTATAATCAAGAAAATCTGACAAAAGTAATATCACCTACAGTTTATAAATTTAATATAAACATATAAAAATTAACGAATCATATTTTTTTTTACAAAAAATAATTATATATAATGGTATTTTTTAAAGCGCTAAATTGATTTTTAAATATACATTGTTTCTTTTATCTACAGAAACTATTTCCTAGGTACTCGTTTTTTAGTAAACATTCCTGTTTTAAATAGTTTGGCTTAGAGATCGCTCTTCTTTATAACGACTTTTGATATCTAATCCGCTAGATGTACAAATCACTGTTGTGAAAAATGTGTATTTTCATGAAACAATCATACCAAATATATATTTGATATAGAATTTTCAAATGGTGTATACTCCCCATTGCGAAAAAGACGGTAGTTTAGGTTAGGCTAGGGCTGAATGTCAAAAGCCAAAGAAGCAATATATATGTTGTTAAAGTAATATCTTATATTTATTTCTGTGATAATTACCATAGATACATCAATCATACCTTGGAACAAATGCTTTCAGCTACAAAATTGTCATCCTCTATTATGATTATTTGCCTACCTACCTATCTACCAAAGTTGAAAGGATGTTGACAGGAATATCTTGTCTTTTTAGTCCTTCCTTTAATCATTCTGAACGAGACGTCTACGCGCGTCGCTGCTGCTGTTTTCCAGACTAGCTGTGCTCATAAAATACATCCATGTGTGTCCAAAGGTTCAAACGGATCCCTCTAAGGAAATTCAATAATAAAATACTAGAAGCTAGAATACAGTTTATTTTTGCCTTGAACCATACTAGCATAGCTTATTATATGATAAGTATATACATTTCTCTGCTTCCCAAACTTTCTAAGTTTAAGCGTTCTGCTAGGCTGGCATATCGCTCTCGCCTTTCACTGTCGAAACTGTTAAATGTAGCCTTCTCTTCTACTCCAATAGCTTCATGTCTCGCACTTCTCGCCTGTGGAACTCTCTCCTCTTTTCCTTTTTCCCTGATAGCTATAATCTCCAACTATTCAAATGTACTTGAATGAACATTATTATGAAGTGGTGTTTCTTCGTATGCTTTCAAAAAAAAGGGGCATCTTAAATTTTTTCTGTGGCATTTTTCTTCGATTCAAATTGAAACCAGTCAAATCTGTTTCCTCGAAGGAATCTTTTCACCTAAATTTTCGGTTGGAGACAATCATCCAATTTACGTGATAATTAATCTTGTTTCGACTTTTCACAAACGATTTCTTCATTTGAAGTAAGTTTTCTCTTTGTTCGTTAAAATTCTTCCGCGATTTCTCGTTTTGGAACTTATTAGATTATTTCTCAAGGAAATTCCTTTCTTTCACTCTTTGGCACACAATGTTATTCGGAATTTATTCATGCGTGTTGGTTGAATTAAAGAAAAAAAAATTATTGTTTTAATGAATTTATTTTCGTTTGAGAGAAACTGTATCCTTGAGCCATAGTAGCAATTTAATTCGCAGTTGAAAGCTATTTAGGAAACTATTTCCTTCTCTGCAATATTTATTTATTGAAACACTATAAAGGACAGGTAAAACTGAAATAAATAGGGAAGACATAACTGAGGAAATGTATTTGAAATGTGGGAGATAAAGGGGGAGAGAGAGAGAGAGAGAGAGATGATGATGATGATGATGATGCTAGAATATGAAGAGTGAGAAATAGCCGAGAGTTAAGGGATTTGTGCTTGCTTAAAACAAAATGGAACACAAATGTAATTTTAATTAAAAAATCGTATTTAAATAGAAAGAGATAGGAATTTAAGTATCAAATAAAAGTAAAGGAATAAAAAGTAAAAAAAAAAAGTAATTGATAAAATACTAGGCTACAAGACAATGTTGGTAAAATTTCTTTAATGGAAATCAAAGAAGAAAGCTAAATAAAAATAAGAAGAAGTGGAATGAAAGAAAAGAAGAAGAGAAATAAATAAAATGAAGAAGAGGAATGGGAGAAATAAACATATAAACGATGAGAATGAAAACAGAAAGAGGTGGATGAGGAAAGAAGATAACAAAACAAAGGGAAATGATTTAAGTAAACATGAAAGAACAAGAAAAACAGAAATTAAATACAGGGCCAAAGACAGGAGAAATGGGTGGGGATAAAACAAGGAACGAAAATAATAGAAAAAAAGAAAATTCAAATTGAAGAAATAAAAGAAAAAAGGAAAGAAAATTTTGGAAGAAGAAAGAATAGAACGCAAAAGAAAATAAACAGAATAAAAAAGTAAATGTCTGTTTTAGCTTCAAACCAGGTTCAAATGTGATAAACAATCCAACAACATTCTAAACGGGCACTAGAAAAGAATCCCAATTACTATCCTTAAGAAAAATAAACAAACGCGCAAGATAATGCTAAATTAACATGTACTCTCATCAGATATTTTTTTAATCCAAAACGTTTCACAGCATTTAATCAATAGATGACCAGCCAAAGACCAAATCAATCAAATTGTCCCGGCAAAGATTTAGTGAACCGCTAAAGACATTAAATTGATGATTACGATAATAGAGCCTTAAATAGCTGAAAAATAAAAAATAAAATATATTCCTTGAAGCAATAGCAATGAAAAGAAATAAAAGAAAACTTGTGATATCTTAAATTAAAGAACATTATCATTATCTTGGCTTTGCGATCTCTACCGATTGACCAAATCTGTTATTAGTGTAAGAAGGCTTTTAACATATATCGAAAGTCTGCTATATGTGTGAGACTGTGCTTACTATATATCAAAGAACATTTCATTGAAAATTTGCAAGTCTTCTATGAGTGTGAGACGGTGTTTAGTATATATCAACGAAAACGTCATTAAAAAATGCCAAGTCTGCCCCTCGAGTGATGCAGTTTTTATATCTACATTTCTTTGAAACTTGTGGTTTGCCGAGATTCGAGTCTCAGCTATTTATGGCTAAATTTCATTCGTAAACATTGTACATGCAACACTATATTTTCAGTACACTATTGTTCTCTATGAAGTTGAAACGAATCTTGCTAGGATTTAGAACTGATCTTCTTGGTAGACTGATGCTCTTCACGTGAACGTTTTGCTCAATGCAATCGCACTTCTGCAATAGCCTGCAACAGGATTAGTAAAACATTTATTCAGGTGTCAAAAATCAACATCATTGCTACAATTCTGAATACAGATTTTCTATGCATGCAGACATGCATACCACAGATGGAATATTGTCAAACGACAATCTTCTTATAACCATTTGACACTTTACTAAGCTAAGCTTAATAATTATCAGTTTCTGCTGCCCGTTTCGTTGCTGTTGACCGAGGCCGGCGTTCAAAATAAGATATGTTTCAAGATTTCTGTAACTGATTTTCTAGCATGGTACGAAGTTCATACCTACTTGGATGTCTGGCATGAAACTATCTTCTCGATTTATACCATACAAAGCTACAGTCGGTAAAATCTACAATACACTGTCCCGGATAGTGAAATATAACCCGCTTTTCATTGTTAATACAAATCGAATTTATATAGTTTTAGATCTGAATAACTCTAGGTAAAATTTTAAAACCACACGCTTAAGTCAGTTTACAGGCTAATTTGATATAACATTCTTGCTCTTAAGAGATTTAAAAAAAATGTCAAAGCGGAGAAGGTAAGAATATAGCAAAATATCAGGTGGTGTCAAAGCAAATCAGTGGAATATCGACCAATGACTCAAGCCATTTTTGTTTGGCGTGGTCGAGTGTATTTCCTGGCATCTTTCAGACTCGGAAGATACTTTGGCGATACCTGACATCAATGGGTATGTCTAGGTGACAGCGTTGCTTGGAATAGCTCTTGTGCTAAGGAAAGTGTGTTGTGATTCTATACTGAAATTAGGAGCTATGATCCTCATCGTTCGGTCGAAACACCTAAGAATCGAATGAGAACTCAGATAGTAATAATAATGTAAATCTAAGCACATACAGAGTCGATAGGATGCAAATTTGCAGAATATGGCATCTTAAAACAATTCCATTTCCTATATCTATTGGAGAACTTGAGATAATATCAGAAGTGACAAACAAATATTTAACGTAAATCCTGGTAGTCTCAAAATAAGTGCATTAAAAACATTACTCTCATCGGAACTTCAAACAATTTATGTAACTTTCAATTCGTGTAGATAATAGAAGAGTTAATGCATGAATATTTTATGAATTGACTTTCAGTGATTTATTGGAATTGTAATTTTGCACATTTTATGAATAAAATATGGAATTCTTACATTTAAATTTTGGAACCATTTTCTAAACCTGCAACATGGCAACACATATGCTAGAACTTTCGATACAAAACTTAGATGTACCTTGACGTGTTTCGTTGAGAGTTAAGAGCAGCTCAAACAAAACAAAGCAAAGACAAATGAAATAATAATAATAATAATGATAATAATAATAATAATAAGGATAACAATAAGGATAATAATTATCTTCTGATTGCTAGTCATCTCAGCTGTTTGTATCTTCTGATACAAAAACCCATCTCTTGATGTCTTTGGTTGTGATTTGAGTATAAGTTGTAATACACAAAGACAAACAATAATAATAATAATAATAATAATAATAATAATAATAATAATAATAATTGTAACAGGTCCTATCTCCGTGAACACCGCCTAGACCCGGTTACGAAGATAGAACCTGTTACAATTCTATGGGACTACACAATACACACTGACAGAACAATAAAAGCCAACCGCCCAGATATTGTTATTAACGACCACAAACAAAAAAATGTGCCTCCTTATTGATATGGCAGTCCCTGTTGACTGCAATGTATCTTTGAAGGTATTCAAAAAGCTGTCAAAATACAAGGACCTTGAAATTGAAATGTCAAAAATGTGGCACATGGGAACATCAACAATCCCTGTTGTAGGTTGAGCCCTAGGACTGGTTGGAAAAGATGCCAGTAGACTAACTGAAGGGATTCCTGGAAGTCCATGCCTCAAGGAGATACAAAAGATTAGCTCTGACAAGTACAGCCCACGCTTTATGAAGGGCTTTATCTATGTAATATTTTGTTTTGTCAGTGGAAAGTGTCATGATGTCATTTCTAACCTTAGGTCCTTTGGCGGGACGCGGAAAGAAATGTGTACACGCCAGAAATCAAAGGAAACACCACCACCAACAACAACAAAAACAACAATAATAATAATAATGACGATGAGAAGGGTCTTCAAAATTAGTCTCTTGTCAGAACAATAGCGAATTGGGACTAATTGAGGGAAGGGTTTATTATTACATTTATTGTTACAATATAATAAAAAAAGTAAATAACACTAATAAAATAATCAATATTAAAAAAAATGTTTTTACAAACATTCAAAATATAATGATCTTGAAATAGAAATTCCAAATTGTTGCCACTAAACGCAACCACTATTCAAATAACAGGTGAATCTCTGAGAAAGGAAGGTCACATACTTAAAGAGGAAAGTCACATACTTAAAAAGGAAGGTCACATACTTAAAAAGGAAGGTCACATACTTAAAAAGGAAGGTCGCATACTTAAAAAGAAAAGAAACATTTTCTCAATCTAATATGCTCAATGACCATGTTAAGAAAAGAATTTACTTACCTCAAGTAAAGGTCTCCGTAAAGAACTGTGACAGCAAATTACGGCAACCGCTCTTAATTGAATGAAGATTTATATATGTATATGTTTTTCTTTTTCTTGGAGAATGAAGATGGGATCCTGTTCAGTACCATAAATGTATTTTTCAGTTGACTGACTTTGCATTATTTGAGCGTTTCCCCTCTTCTCTGCACATGCCACTTGAAAGATCGGCACCGGAGTGTAGGGAAAATATAATAGGAACGACTAGAACCAAAGAATAAACAGATAAGTGAAAAGAAATTTACGAATAATGAAGAACTCATGAAGAAAAGAAATATGGAAATGAAAACACTCCATAGAAAAAGAAAGCATCGCAGAGGAAGAAAAATAGACCAAAAAATTAAATGAAGCAACTGGCATCTCCGGGGAGAAAAAATGAGATTTAAAATAACATTCAGTATAAACGTAGCTAGTTGGCTCCAAATTAATAAAAGAATAAAGAGAAAGAATAAGGACAATGATACAGGAGCACTTTCGTTTGGTTTATATGATTAATAAATAGTAAATAAGAAAATCTAGGTTGTCTTGGAAACTACTGCTACTACTGCTGATGCTACTACTACTACTGATACTAATACTAATACTACTACTGCTAATAATAATAATAAAATAATAATATCAACACACTCTTCTCCACATTATCTAACCCTTCCAAGAGAGATAACAAAACATGACTGCAAAGGAAAAAGAAATTCATCAATTAGCAGATGCAAGCCTAGCAGGTGACTACTGGAGATAAAGTGAAAATGTTGAAAAACCAATTAACAATAATTGCGCGGCATTTAAGAAATCTTTAGAACCTAATTCTTAGAGTAGTGTTCAGAATTGTTGGCACGCGTGGAACCGAAATATCCCTTCCTGATTTTCATTATTCTTTCTAATTTTAGTATACATCTGGAGCCATTCATTTTTCATATCAGCCTGTATACATTAATTACCATCTGGAACATTAGCTTATTCTTTCACTCACGGCCATATCAAGTTGAAACAACGTCGGTGGCTGAGCAGTCGAGCACCTGACCAGTTCCCTGCACATATCAGGGACCAAAGCCAGAGAGGAATCCATTAATGCGCTGTGTGTCTTGAACAATTAGACCTGACATCAACGATCGAGGTCAGACCTCTTCACTTGAAGGACCACCTCTATACTTGCCTCTTGATTTAATCGGGGCGAGGGACCCTCTGTCTTGACCGCTAATTTATTTCTAGAAAACGCTCCATCGCACTAGATGGCTTTTACACGCCTTGTCTTTAATCCTGGATGGTGTTTAGCCACTCTCCCCATAAAGAGAGAAAAACGAAGTTAAGCAATATCGAACATTGTCATTACATATATGAGTGACTGTTTGCGAATAACAGGTGTTGTAAGCTTGGGTTGTGCTGGTGGTGTAATAGATAACGGGCCGGGATTGTATATGGCAGAGCCAAGTTCTGATTTCATTTGAATTTGTTATATTCGGTTACACTTCAATACACTTGGGAAACGTAGGAATACACATCCTCTACCCCAGTTATGAGTTAATTGGTAAGACTTATATCCCTTAAAGCATTATTATTTCTTTTTAAGACTTGTATCGCTAAAAGCATTATTATTTCTTTTTAAATATTTTATGGAATTACATAACAGCAAAAGTTTGATAAGGCATAGAAAACGTATCAATCAATAAAAATGCATATTCTTTCCTTAATAACTTCTGTAAATATCTAGTGGCAATAATTCTTAAACAAAGGTAGTGGGATCGAACAAATCTCAACTTTCGACATCACTGGGAGTTCGTCAAATATGTGAAATAAGCAACGGAAATTCACTCTCGGAAAAATCAGTCATATGGAAGGCCTTCTTTATTTTCTTTGAATCTATTGTTAGCATATTTCATTTGGTATTAATTTTTGAATATTTTGTTTCCGAACCTTGTTTTTTTTATGCAATATTTGCGGAAAAATAAATTTTCTTCCCTATTTGATATACAATATTGATTCTTATATATAATTTTCATTTTTAATGCATTTTTGTTGATAATATGTGCGGAAATAAATTCATTGTATAGGGCCTAATATTGAGCCAGTGGAACAATATATACCTGCTCCCCTAAGATTCTTTAGGTAGCAAAAATTTGGACATCACAGGGATAGCTGCAGGAGTCTCCCAACATGTAGAAAATGTGGTTATAGTGATTCAGACTATTCTGAAGAATAATGCTACGATGAAATATGATAGAGTTAACTGAATGAAAAGCCATCCAGCATTCTCAAGAATATGAGTTTTCTGGAAAATGGAAAGGGAATTTGTCGAAGCTAAATACAAAAAAAAACAAAAAAAACAACTCATTTTCAAAGGCAAGGCAAGTAGTACAAGGTTACACGTAAGGACTTTTCTATGTAAAAATAACGGCAAAGATTACAAATAATGTTGGTCAGCCTGATAAATACAGAGCCCTTACTGAGAAGCACGTTCCTTTGGTACCAAATGAGTGGCACACATTTCAAACTTACCTAAAACGTTTATATTCCACGGACATGGTGCAGGCTGGAAGGCAAAAGGACAATGATGCAACTGAAATAAGAAATAAATAAAAAAAAAGCAATATAGCTGAAACACAAACTACTCCTACGAAAAATAGCAATTATTCAACTAGACAAACGTAACAGCGATCTCTTATCCATCCACCAAAATCCAGGAAAGATAGACTGAAAAGATTATCTCCTAAAAGATTAGAATCATATAAAAAAAAAGCGGAAAATCTACAACTAAATTCCAACACAAAACTGATTTGACGAACTAGAAAAGATGGATGTGGTAATTCAGAACCTTGAAACGGTTAAAACCTTCAAAACGAAAACCTATAAAAAAAAAGAATTCAAAACTATATAAACTAAAGACCAAAAAAAAAAAGGAAAATTAAGCAGCCATGCATAAGATAATTCAATGGAACTGCCGTAGAATAAAGGCAGATAAAATTGAACTGCTTCTGTTAATAGCAGACCTGTCATCGGCAGTTGTTTGCCTTCAGGAAATATATCATAGGCAACGTGAGAAACAGAATATAACAGAATAACAGCAATAGACTGGGCCTCGTGAATCTAGACGTACATATGTCCTACTTAGGAATGATGTACCCAAATAAAATAAATGTAACAACTACTTTACAGGCAACTGCTGTTAAATTGACTATACATAGAAACATTTGCTCTGTATATATTCCGCCTAATGAACGAGTAAATGAAGCCGAAATTCATGAAATTATAAGGCAACTGCCTTCAGTCTTTATGATATTAGGCGACGTGAACTGTTAGAGCAACATATGGATTTGGAAAGGATGACACAGAACCTGAAAGCTACAGGCCGTTAGCACAATCTATGGAGAGAATAGTCACGAACAGGTTGATTTGGGACCTGGAAACTAACGACCTAATCATTGAGTACCAATGTGCTTTTAGGACAAAAAATACCATGGATCACTTAATACGCCTAGACATCTTTGTGAGGGAAACCTTCAATAAGAAAGAACATCTCATGGCAGGTTTTTTGACTTAGAAAAAGGGTACGATACAATAATGGAAATTTGGTATATTGAAAAATCTGCAAGAACTGGGTTTAAAAGGAAGTCTGATTCAATTCATATGGAACTTCCAGAAAGACTGGAGGTTTAACTTCAGGATTGGAAGTACGCTATCGGAATTGCAAGATCAGAAACAATGGGTTCTACAAGAAATCCTTCTTTTGGTGACACCTTTTTGCGTAAAAATTAACTGGATACTTAAAACCCTAAGCCCAGGAGTGTGATGCTCCCAATATATTGGCGATTTTCTCATTGTGCACAGATTTCGTCATATGAATAAATACCATGGAAACTATATACCACGGGAAATAAATTCCATGGGAAATAAATACCATGGAAAATAAGATAACATGGGAAATAAATACCATGGCGAATAAATACAATAGAAAGTGAACTCAAAGAATGTCTCAATAAAATGCACAAATCGACGACTGAAAATGGGTTTACTTTTTCCAAAATTAAAAACAAATGCCTACATTTCTGCAAAGTAAGAAAATTGTACAAGGACCTATGTTTAAAATTAGACGGATCAGAAATCCTAGTAGTGAAACAACACAAGTTTCTCGGCATTACCCTTGATAAAAAAATTAACGTTCATTCTTCATCTAAAACAAAGCAAAATGTAGGAAATCCCTTAACTTCTGCGTCTATTGGCCCATACCTCCGGCCCTTATGATCAAAAATGGGAACTTTTGGTTTAATCTTATCGTGCCATAAGGATGATCAGAACGTGTGACGATTTCTTTCAATCGTTTTGTTTGTTTAATAATAATAGTAATAATAATAATAAGAAGAACAACAACAAAAACAAGAACAAGAAGAAAAAGAAGAAGAAGGAGGAGAATAATAGAAATCTCAAAAATGCGGGACATGGGAACATCAACAACTCCTGTTGTAGTTGGATCGCTAGGATTTGTTGGAAAAGATTCCAGTAGACTAATTGAAAAGATTCCTGGAAGCCCATGCCTCAAAGAAATACAAAAAAATGTTCTCACAAGTAGAGCCTACACATTACGAAGGGCTTTATCTATGTAATTTTTTTTTTTTTTTTTTTTTTTTTTGCAGAGGAAAGTGTCATGATAGCATTTCTAACCTTAGATCCCTTGGCGGGACCCGGAAAGAAATGTTTAAACGCCAGAAATCAAAGGAAATAATAATAATAATAATAATAATAATAATAATAATAATAATAATATCTTTGTTTGAGTACTTGATTATATTATGTTTTTTAGCTAGATATAGGTAACCGTCTGATAATTCTAGCCGACGATACTGACTGTTGAGGATAAAAATAGGTCATGAGACTCCTCTGTTGGAACAATAAAATTCCTCTTTTATGCTGTCAACTAGGTTTAATAAATGTACAATTCTATTGTCTATATACAATATGATAAGGTGTACATTACTCCACATTATCTTGTTTTTGTTTTATACTTTCTGAAGGCAATAAGATATCAAACAATAGTCTGACTTGTCTGTATGCAATGAATCAAAACAGTTAGAAGAATGAAACTCAATTTGATATTTGAAAGAATTTGGCCGAAGTCCATGTTTCAATGTTAATCACATGCGTACATTAAAGTAATAATAGGTTCACATTCCTCCCATCGACACTTGCGTTTGCATACATGTCAGGCACAAGGATTTGACTCTGATTCTTCGAATTTTTGTATACTGCAAAAATTTATGCTTGCCAAGCATCTTTGCTGGAAGTGGATTTTTGCTCTCGCATATCTATCTATCTATCTATCTATCTATCTATCTATCTATCTATCTATGATCTATCTATCTATCTATCTATCTGGCTTCATTCGAAAATCGTACGACTCATACATCAATCGCTATCACTTGCCTTAAAATATTTTTGTCCTTCCTTGCCTTTAAAGGAGTGCCCTTTGCCGTGCTGATGTTGCTACATGCCTTACTTCTTGCCTATCTCACACTGCACATTTTTTCTAAGCTCTATACTAAACATTAAATCTTTTAGGAAAAAAAGAACTAAACAAAATGAACACAAAACGATCAGTTTTTAAAAAAAAATAGGACTCGTAACTGGAAAAACCGAATGAAAAAAGAATGTTAACAACAAATACTTTTTCACACCCAACCCAGTTCTGCGGAATCGGAATCAACGTCGAGTTTAAGCAAGCGAATGAGCCAATTGGAATAAAGTGCTAGTTAACATTCGCGTCAGTCAGTTGTTGACTCTCACGCTGGCCAATAGAATCTTCCTGCCTATTCATGGCAGCCAGCTATAGGCTCTCACTCTGGCCAGTACAAAATGACCGCAAACTACATAAAAAAACTGCCGTAGAAGCATGAAAAATCGATTATTTCCACTACCGATGGGTGTTGGGAAAGGCAAAGTCGGCCTTGGCCTTCTCGCTAACTTGGAGCATGTGCATGTAAATTTTGCTGCAAATCTGTCGAAAATTCCGGCCGTGCATTCGTTACACACACACACACACACACACACAATCACACACACACACACATCCTGACTTTGCATATGTGTGTGTGTGTGGTGATCGGATGTTGTTTATGCTTTTCCATAGTGTTTATCCAATTCCGATTATTATTTTTTTTTTGTTGAATAGATAATTCTTCAGTGCTGGTTTTGCGTTCAAATTATTGGCGACAATGGCTCTCCACTACTTCCTGTCCATTATAACTCTCATCAACATTTTACTATTTACTATCTGTTCTTGTATATATATATCTTTCATAAAAACTTTAATAAAAATAAATACTTTAAATCATTACAATAATATTATCTATATCTATAATTCTCAAAATGTGTGTGTATGTGTGTGAATGTGTGTGTGATTAGGTGGTGTTTATGCGTATCCACAGTTTTCATCCAATATTTTTTTGGTTGATAGATTATTATTCAGTGCAAGTTTTGAGTCCAAATGACACATTCCCCTTCTCTTGGCCAAGGTTTCAATCTCTCTCAAGAGAGGTTGCCTTGTCTGTTACATAAAGCCTATCACTACAGTTTTAAGGCTTGCTTTGATTGTTGTTTATAGTCGTTACCAATTTATTTATGTTTTTATTGTCCTGCCAGTTTTTACATTACATTCACCGTAATAATAAGAAAGCTTGCTTTTTATTACTCAACAAGAGCATACCTGAAAGCTTCTGCGAGTGAGGCTGAAATTGCTGACCAAAGGACTGAACGGCTGAGGAGAAACGCCTCTTCAACTGCTGCTGTGCAGATTCAGAACGCAAAAACAGCACCTTTTCAGGGCCACTTCCCGTTCAAATTGTTAAACCCTCATTTGTGTATCAGTTGCACCTGATTGTAGTTACTAATTTTAATTTTTGGGTAGGCTGAATGTAAACTTCAAATGATCAAATTGAACGGTAAAAATTCCCAGTAATGAAAGACCCGGTTGAAAACGGGTTATACTGCTAGTATATATATATATATATATATATATATATATATATATATATATATATATATATATATATATATGTGTGTGTGTGTGTGTGTGTGTCCCTGTGTATATATATGTATATGCATATATGTATATATATTTATATATATGTATGTATATATATTTATATATATGTATATATATATATATATTTATGTATATATATATATATATATATATATATATATATATATATATATATATATATCCGTGTTTGTGTAAATAATAAATACTTATTAAAGTAAATATTTTCTGGCTTTAAATAACCAACAAAAGGATGATAAATCAGAAAAACAAATCAAACCTTCATGACGGTGATAGAGATCATTTTTTCTTTCATCGTTGGGTCATAACGCTAGTGTAAATGGATAATGGAAGAGGGATTGTGAAGGGTAGTAAAAAAAGAAAAGACATCAATAAAAGCTGCAGAGATAGGATGTTGTGGCGAATTATGATCGCCCAAGTCCTGAAGATTCAGCGTGCATACAAGACAATGTTACATCATACTGCTTTTGTTATCTAGTTTTATTGGAGAAGACAAACAAAACACATTGAAGATTAGAAACAATAATGTACTTATCAACTATTGTGCTAATCGATGGGATGTGCTGGTCGGGTCGTCCAAGTGATAGTTGTCACCTATCGATTGTCTCATTTCTTTCTCCCTTTTCAACTTGATGCTCGTGGAGGTGTGGGCATTCACAGTCAAGCGTTTGTTTACGCAAATGTTTTTTGTGGAAATCATATCTTGGTCGATCCGACATTGATTATATTGGAAGAAAGTGGCAGCATCGCTCTGTGTTATAATTAGAAGACAAAATAGAAATACTGAAAGGGGACGAATATTTTTCAGGATTACTTTGTTTTGCTTTCCACTGACATCAGAGAAGGGAATTAATTTTTTCCGATTGTTTGTTTTTGTTTTATATGTTTCTCATTCTTGTCCAAAATTTAAAAGCTGACACATTTCTCACGTCCTCTATATTATTATTATTATTTTGTTTTTATTTCTTTTGATATTAGGTGTGTACTTTTTTTTCTTTCTGGGTCACGTCCAGAAACTTAAGGTCAGAAATGGCATCATGATTTTTGCCACTGAGCAATTTAAAAACAACAACAACAAAAAACGCATACATGTTTTACAGAGATGAAGCCCTTTGTAAGGTGTGGCCTGTAGTTGTGAGAACAATTTTTTTTTTTATTTCATTAAGGCATGGGATACCAGGAATCCCTTCAATGAGTCTACTGGAATATTTTAAAACCAATCTGAGGGCTCCAACTGCAACAGGGATTGTTGATGTTCCCATGTGCCACATTTTTGAGATTTCGATTTAGAGGTCATTGCATTTTGATAGTTTTTTGAAGATCTTGAAAGATAAAATGCAGTCTGCAGGGACACCCATATCAATGTTTGTTTACGGTCTCTAATAACGATGCCTGGGCGAATAGCTTTGATTTTTTTTTTTTTTTGTGCGTATTGTGTAGTCCCATAAACTGTTACGGGTCGTATCTCCGTAACCGGGTTTGATTATTATTATTATGATCTTTATTTTATTTCCTTTGATTTCTGATGTGTACTCATTTCTTTCCGGGTCCCGCCCAGGGACCAGAGGTTAGAAATGGCATCATGACATTTTCCACTGTTAAAAAAAAATAAATTACATAGACAAAGCCATTCGTAATGTGTGGGCTGTACTAGTGAGAACAATTTTTTGAATTTTTTTGAAGGCATGGGCTTCCAGGAATCCCTTTAATTAGTCTACGGAAATCTTTTCCAACCAATCCGAGGGCTCCAAATACAACGGAGATTCTTGATATTGCCATGTGCCATATTTTTAAGATTTCGATTTCAATGTCCTTGTATTTTGTATTATTATTATTATTATTATTATTATTATTATTATTATTATTATTATTATTATTATTTAATACATTGAGGGATTCATTGAAAATTTTGTGCTTGATTCGGGATGACAACATGACTCCTCAAAAGTTAAAAATTACCTTTCGGAGAATCGTCACAAATTAAATGGTGGACCTTTTCTGGTGGTCGTCATTCTTGATCTTAATTCCAGTTCTAAAACGCTTTTTCAATTTTGTAGGTGGTGTTCCAAGTTCATCTGTTACTACAGGAATTATCTCAAAATCCCTGTTCCCTAGTCTTTTCAACGTCATAGTCATATCCTGATATTATTGAAATATTCAGTTTATTTTGAGTCCACTCTTGAACAGAATAAAACTTTAAAATCAGTAGTAGTAGAAATAATAATATGTATTATTTATTATTTTTATGTTTATTCTATATATTTCTTTTTTTCTTTCATTTTTTCTTTTTTTCTTTCTTTTTTTCTTTTTTTCTTTGTTGCATTTTCTTATTTCTTCTTTGCATTTATCTTTAAACTTAATGAATTAATTTGAACTTATTTCTCCCTTTTTTTTCTCAATTCCCTTTCATTCGTTTCCTTACTCATTCTAGAGAGACAGGTTAGACTTGTCTTCTCAAACATGTCCGTTCCTTTAAAATCGAATCTAATAAAAAGCTTACACTATTGAATAGGCTCGAAAAACAAAACAACTTCTGTCTTGAAGCAACGTGCTTCGATATTATCACTTCTTTTTCAATAATCTTTCATCGATATATAATCACGTATCGATAATCATAAAAACAGCCCTAGAATGAGGAACGTCTAAGACACCTTCCAGGTAATTCTTAATTCCTATGACGCGTTTCAAGCGGGAAATATATCGAATAATTTATTTCTGATTATAACTAGGATTTCAACAGCATACATAATAAGCTAAATAGAAAAAAAGGAATTTGCTGAATATATACTTATATTTACACTGTATTATTTCAATTTTAGTAATCTCTTGGCAAACATATATCCGTATTTAAACATTGACTCTTAAATATATCGTAAACGTAAAATTACACTAATGCATATATTGTATAGCGTAGTTAACTAGTACGGATGGCTCACGAATTGAATTATTATTAGGTTGGTGCAAAAACTATTGACGTAATAATGTCGTTTTTTGACGTATTTTTAACGTCAAAAAACGACATTATTACGTCATTATTTTTGCACCAACCTAATAGGTTGAGTGCATAACAAATATCTATTGCAGGGAGTAAATGATTTTTTTTTATATAGTTAAGGGTTGTTTTTTTTTTTAAACATAAAAGCAAATATATTGTAGCTATTGAAATTTTATACTTTATTTTTGTAAAAATACCAAAATATCTCATTTTAACGTGTTTTTAAGAAATGCCGGGTCGCCTCAAACGCTTTACATATAGTGGAAGAAAAGTAAAATAATTTATCGATGAATATCAACTTAACTGACCTGGTTTCTTTTACGGCTTATCAACCGTTGGTGAATTATTTAAACTCGAAACATATTTTGAATTGCAAGAATATATTTTTTTCTTTTTAATTTCTTTTTAGCTAGTGAATATTTCATTAACAATTATTTGGGGGAGGTGAATAAAAATAATTTTTCTTCATACAAGTCCTATTATTGAAACTATAGCTATAAGGAGACTGATTCACACCTTTCCCAAGGGTATTTTTGCATACGTGAATATAACGAAGTTGGCCGTCCTATTTTTCATTCCAAGCCGCTATTCATGACACAACCGGAGCTTCGGATCAATAGAAAAAAGCTTAGCGCATATTCAAATACTATTAAGCCCAAGGTTTTCACTCCAGATCAAACTACATTCAGATAAAAGGAATAGCCTTTCAATATACCTGTCCTTTCTGGGCTGTCAGACAATTGTAATTAACTTATCTGCTCTGGGAGTCATATGTTCCCTGATGCAGCACCAATGAACTGAACAGGGCACAGAACAAAGAGCATGCTCTTTACATTAACCAAGGGGACGGTGTCATTTCTAGATTACTAAACATGTGAACAGGAAGAAAGGAAAATCTGCCTGAGTTTTGATAAATAATCAAGTATCAATAAAATGTATCTCTTAAATCTTTTTTTAAAGATTTTTTTAAAACATTTCAAAAGTTGTTGTTAATGGATTGTCGAAATAAAAGCTAAGTACGCTACATTTTCATCTCATTTCTTTCTGTCTTTCTGATTGAGTGATTTGTTTGTTTAATGGCATATCAACTCCTCATAGGTCATTTAAGTTTCTTGGGAGCTTTGGAGTAATAAAAATTTTATATATGTTATTCTGCTTTCACAACTCAATACATGGTAAATGATATTCAGCTTTTATGCATATGAATGTTTGTTCCTTGGTTGATTTTGTTTAGCGGAATATCAACCCCATTGGGCCAAAATCTAAATATCTGTTACGCAACTTTACGCTTTCAAGGTACAATTTCGACTTTTTAGATATATATTTTGTAGATCATAAAATCTATTGATTATAATTTCACTACAAATATGTATGGCTTGTAATGTTTTTATAGAAGATGTATTGCTTGTATTTTTTTTACTTGTTTAGTGCTGTATTGATTGTCATTTTTCTACGATAATGTATTTTGAGGAATCGTTCTGTCCCGGAGGACGTCTTGGGTGTACCTGGAATCACTTCGAGTGCATCGTTGGTAGATCATGCCCTGAGGAAAGTTTTATATATTTGATTATTATCACCAGGCCTAAACATGTAAGAGTCGGTGAGGATATGAAATGATGATAATGATATAACGGTTACAACTGCAACTTCTCGGTATATGATATTACCCGAAACGACAGTTACCTGAGGAAAACAGGTGGACGGGGAGCAAAACGGCGTACATTTTTATATAACTGTTGTATTTTTAGATGTATAAATGTATGACAAGTGCAAGGGACTCGTGCTCCGCTGAATCAATGATACGTAGCCCCTTGTCTACTGCATCTAAATTTTCATAAGGTAGTATTCATGTAAAATACAAATTTTATTGTAAATAATTAGATACAATAATGGATCATATGTAATATATGTAAACAATTCAACCAGGGAACCTGACAGGTGCTACCAACCCGGGACAGGGTGGACCTGGGAACACCAGCGATTAAGAGGTGTTTCCACGCCCCTCATGACCCCCTGATCAAAGACCTTGCTATCGGATGTAGTGTATCGTCTTATCCAGGAAGTGGATTCAGTTTATTGTCTTTGTGACACTCAGAACAGCCAGAAAAATTGAAAATAAATACAATGTATCTAAATGCAAATTAGGAATATGTCATAATCATTCCATCTTAAATAAATTACCAATGTTTTGCGGCAGTTTTGAAGATCAACATGAGACTTTTCTTGTTAAAAAGTTCGAAAATTTAACACATTCAACATTATGGACAAATAATAGTGAATTTTATGTAGTGTTTTTCGAAACTTAGCATGACCAAAACAAATTCACGGAGTCGAAAAAAAAAAAAAAAAAAGGAAAAAAAAGACCTCAGGATCAGATCACAGACGGCGAAAATCTCTTATCCTTTAATACTCAATTGTGCTTAGTTTAATTTTTAATATATATAAATGTTGATAGATAATAATGAACGTATCCGTTCCTACCTATTCCAATACTAGAGACCCTTTATAAAAGGCTATTTACTTATTAACGATTCACTTTTGCTGAATAAAACTTCTTAAGATTATTTTCGGCGTTGTTTACTCATTACAGGTAGAAATTATGCAAAGTTTGGTAATCCATGGGATCCCCAATCAGGTTCGTCCCCTCATTCAGCGGGTTCGGTGCTAGTACGCGCTGTATAAATGATACTAATTCAAATATCGTAATATATGTGAATATAGTGGTTTCGGTTCTCGGTTTGTATTGTAAAGTTTAATAGACTGTTAGCTTGAAACTACATTGACGAAAACACGTTCCTATATATCAGTCTGTTAGTTTACATATTTCACATCACTCTCAATCAATACACACATGTATAGAGATATATATGTATGTGTGCTTATATGTATTTAACAATAGAATACTAATACTTAACATACTATATTTATAAGATTAGATGCACGATCCTGTGGTATAGATTTCATAATCCCAGCATTCATTTCATTTGATATACAGTGTAACCCGGATATAAGAGACCCTGACATAAGATAAATCCGGATATAAGAGAATTTTTATTTGGTGCCAAATTAGAACCTGTGTTAATGTATATAAATTAGACCCGGGTATAAGAAAAACCCGGATATAAGAGACTTCGCCGGTCCCGACAACTCTCTTATATCCGGATTACACTGTATTTCATTAAAAAATGATTTTGTTATTCATTCTAAATCATTATCCATTGCATTTCTTTTCATGAATTGGGGTGGAAGACAGATTAAACCTATAAGAAGTTTAGGTTCTGCTAATATTACCATGTTGGTTAATACCAAATATATATGGGTCACCTCAGCAGCCCATAAGTACAGTTATTTAATCCGGAATGAAGGTCAAAGTTTCGTCCGGGGTGGTAGACAGATCCTGAACCCATTTATACGGGTTCTAAGGAAATATTTTTGGCCGAGCCTACGGGCTCAGAGAACCCACGATAAACTCGGCCTTGTGTTACATACATGCCTCGTGGGGGTCTGTTAAATATAACAGTTATTTAATCCTACATACAGCTAATTAACCTTATTTTACAGCTATTATATTCACAGTTATTTAACAGTATTTAACAACCATGTAACTGGAGGTACATCTATTTAAACGTAGATACATTTATTTAACCGTACTTTGCAGCTATTTTTTTCGCAGCTATTTAATTGTACTTAACAGCCATTAAACCATAGGTACGGCTATTTAATCGTAGATATAGCTATTTGACCGTACTTTACAGCTATATATTTTCCCAGCTATTTAACTGTATTTAACAGTCATTTAACAATTACAAATATTTAGTCGTAGATATAATTATTTAACCGGACTTAAAGCTATTTTTCGGAGCTATTTAACAGTATGAAAAACAATTTAACCGTGGGCAAAGCTATTTAATCAAATATTCAAAATAAACAACGGCTGAGCAGAAGTCGGATGAACGTAAGTGAAAGCTTCCATTTATATTTTTTTATGGTTTAACAAAGGAAAAAGGCTAACAAAAATCTAGAATGATTTTACAAGTATTCTCTTACGCCCACCCCACCCAAAAAATGCAAGGCTAGCAGATATTACGAGAGATATAGACCAGCATGTTCTTTTGCAAATGTTATGCTTTTGCCAACCTGGCGAAGTCGCATCCAATCTTCACCACATCTACTTACCCACCCACCCACTAAAAAAAAAAAAAAAAAAAAAAAAAACGGTACAGAGTGGTGTGTTGTCAACGATTCCATGGCCAACCAAGTGCGTTGCCGATTCATTAAAAAAAAGAGGAAAGAAAGTGAACTCCACAACTTAAAATAACTCATTGGTTTTCAAGAGCTATTCCGTTAAAAATGCAAACTTTTTAAAGATTATGACAGAAAAATTTAATTAGAAACAAAGAAAAGAGTTCTGAACTCTTATATAATATCGCGACTCCTATATGACAGTCAATGCTAGACAATCTAACGAAATAATAAGAAGAAATTTGAGGAAACAGAAATGATTTCAGAGGAGGATGCTGAGAATATCATGGACAGAACACGTGAGCAACGACAATGTTTTAGGAAAAATGGGAACAAAAAGGATACATATGCAGTGTCAAAAAGAAGCAGCTGAAATGTCTATTACTATGAAGAAAGAGGGTTTGGAAAATTTGACACTCACAGGACATATTGAATGGAAGACGGACAGAGAAAAGCAGCGCATTAGCATCCTAAGGAGCTTGTGTAAATGGTTGGCAGAACAGGGATTATGAAATATACAAAAATAAAAACTTTCCTAAAGACTTCAAAGGCCAAAGAAATTGTGGAGAGTCATGTTCGGGAGAGACACGGCATATAAATGAAGATTTTTGGTTCAATGCACTTTCATCATATATATGTTCTCGCTTAAGCCGAAGCTATAGAGTTTTTGATTTTTCAGTCTATATTTCTAAGATGAATTATTGTAGTTATTTACACTATTTAAATTAATCGGGCCGTTGTTCTTATCTTTATTGTAATATTCACGATGTTTCGGCCGCTGTATCTTTCAGCCTTCTTTAGGTGATATACGCTGAAATTTCGAACCGAAACCCTTTATTTAGTCTACTAAATCGTTCTAGTTTCACGTGCCATCCCTTTCTGGATATCTAAGTTTCAGTTAATTTCCTCTTGTAACTCAATTCCCCAAGTTTTTGCCCACCTTTGACCATACATCGAGGAAAAAGGGAGATATGTTGTAGGATGATGTTGAAATAATAGACAGAGAAACACCATTGGAAAATACGTAAACTTAAGGAATCAGCACATATGCTAGGCCACAAAAATCTCCTAAGGCGGCATAGACATGAATACAATATGGGAAGCAGTAATACATAGAGCTAAAGAAAAACAACAATAAAAAAAATGTAATATGAGCTCTGGTAAAAAAAATTCTGAGAAATTAGGTTTATAAGTCCCAAAAACTCATACACATTGCCCAATGGATATATGCGTTGGTTGAAGTAATCCAGTGACTTGACCCGAAGAGTTGGGAGTTCAATATCTTGTCAAAGCAGAGGCGAATACTACATGAGACATTGGAGAGGGAATGGCACGTGGAATTACAACAATCTGCCGCTGTCGAAATTCCAGAATATATCACCTGGAAATGACCGAAGCGTACAGTGAATATACAATAGTCTGAACAATGTAAATACGATGCACTCCTTTATTAAATTTGCTGTGTGATAAATATTTACCGGTTGTCTTCTCGTATAACGACGAAAGATCTTTACACAGATATTTAGACTAGTTCGTTTATCGACGGAGAACACAACGTATCGCCTCAAAAAAGAATTCATGTTTGTCTATACTTCTGAGATTGGGTATTATGCACACTATTTACATTATTCGGACTATTGTCCTCATCTTTTTCGCCATATTTATCTCAAGGACACATGGCACAGTGGATAAAGGCATCAGTTAGATACAGTGACACGACCCAAAGAGTGTGAGTTCAATACCTGGTTATGGCAGTGAAGAATTTTCAGAGGGAAATTAACAGAAGATAACTTACATCCATTAGACATGGCACATCTAACTAGAACAGTCTAGCGAAATAAAGAGTTCAGTTCGTCATTCCAACCACCTGAAGAAGAAGGGCCGTACAACGGCCGAAACGTTGTAATAAACATGGCGACAAAGATGAAGATACTAGTCAGAATAATGTAAATAGTGTTGAATTCATGTTGTTTGTCGAAAAAGATAATCAACATCGAGATCGGGTTTTATTTAAAATAGGGTAAAATTTGCGCTTCCAACAGTTTCAACAAATCATAACCTTTCTTAACTCAGTCAGGGGATGTTATTATGCTCTGTTCTTAAAGGTTTCAAGGTTGAGGAAGATATTTGAAGGTTGCGGGTATGGATCTTTGACTCTACTTTTGATTTACTTTCCTGCTAGTTTTTACTTTGTGAGAGTGATTAATGATATTCGTAAACGTGTACATACACTAATCTGTCGTCCAAGACTTGCAACATCACGGCTAGTCGCTGAAGTGACCGCTTCAATCCAAACCATGTTGTGATTTTTAGATCATAAAGTAGCCAAGATCGAATCTTCGAAGGTATTTTCAGGTCGGGATCGTCCAAGCAGGGCAATGGCATCCAGGGAAAAAATATCATTCGAATAAATTGAACAGAAGTAAATCATGATTTTATAACAGTCTGCATACAATAATTGGTTTATATCAGAATTCGCATGTAATTACTTATCTGCCAAGGCCGCATGTAAATCAGAATTAATACTCTCGTCGACCTGGCACAAATCTGCTTTGCTGTTTTGATAAAGTTCGGCACAAGGTTGAAGTTGGAGCTTCTTTTCGGCAGGCAATCATGTGGTTTCTGCTCTGTCTCATCTCCGGTCCTTATCTCTCTCTCTCTCGTCTGGCGAATTCGCTTCGCGCACTCGTATTTGTAAACATTTGCCCAAAGCTGACATAGAGGTATGGCGAGGTAAGGATATTTCTGTGAATCCCGTCCGGTTTACGTCATAACTTTGAGGAATTCCGTCTTCACCAACATTTTCAGTGAGCGGGGGTGGGGGTGGGGGCTATTCACACCCTCCTGGCCTGAATCCACTTCAAATCTGTTGTTTAGCGAAAATGATTTTTTTTCTCTTTGAAGCTGTGCGTCAAGCAAACCATTGAATTTCAAGTCTGGGTCCTTTTTCTATTGTCCAAACCGCTCAACATACAATTGACGCCATATATGTGAATTTAATTTTTTCGTTTTCCCCAGGGGTTGTTGGTATTAACTCTTCTTGTATACATGTCATAACACTTACTTATGTTTTAATAACACCCTTCTCCGTTTTACCACGGTAACGAAAAATATTAGGTAGGGGCAAAAATAATGTCGTTTTCTCACATATGTTACTATGTGAGAAAACGACATTATTTTTGCATCAACCTAATATTAACACGTTTGGAATTACGACCTCCCTCACTCCGTATTTATGATTTGGGATCTGATCACCTCATTGCTATTATGCTACAGCTTGGTAAGTCTAATGTAAGTGTGAGTTAAAAAGCGCTACTGCGTTGGAAATGTATTGCGAATGTTGTGACTAAGTTGAATTTTTAACGCGATAAGATCTTAAAGTCGTCAAAACACGAAAGATAAAATATTTACTTTAGCGTCCCGTGGAAGAACAGTAATTAAGCACGAAACTTTGCCAAACGATTCTCAGTTTATCTATTGTCATATAATGCGTTGGAAGTTTGAAAACAGTCTGAAATTGGATCGTTCCAACTGTATGCGAACTCTTGGATAGAAGCCACGAACTATACATCTGACATCTCTGAATAGATCGATAAACTTAGCTGCAAATGAAAACAGCAAGCACTTAATATAATAAGTAAGTGAACAGAATATAAAAACATTTTATAACTTATCCAGGGTTTAAATAATCTATATAAATAACTGCGAATGTCAGTGTGTCACACCTTTTCAACTTATCTCCTAGCCCAAGATATCATGCCATTTTGGAATCAAACCAAATCCTTGAGCAAATTGAAAACATTCTCAGTTAGATACGGTAACTGTAATCCAGAACTGTAGATTCAGAATTTTCATTATTGCGATTGTTTTCGGCGATTTTTTTATGATTTTTTTTTTGCGACGAATTTTATTTGTACGAAAACAAATTTCATAACTTGGAAATAAATTCCGGAACAATTAAAATTAACTGTGAAATCTAGCGAAAGTCACCCATGAAATAAAAATTTTTTGTTTGTCCGGAAAGTAAGGACCTACGCACATCAAACTGCCTTTAAATTAAGTGGCGGCAGAAGAATTATCGTTAAACTTTTAAAAGGTATTTAAATATTAATGGAATACTTAAAAACAGTTATCAAATTTTAGTTATGTTTTTTTTTATTGTTGTCAACCGCATCCAGCAGCAATATGCCTCGCATAAGAAAATCTTTGTCGACAGAGAATCAGATTGTAATCAAAAGAGCCTAGGCTGCAGTGAGGAAAATAAAGTACCATGAATATGAACACACAGATCAAACAGCAGCCAGGATAATTTCCAGTGCTGAGAATATACAAAAACTTAGGAACTCTTAAACTCCTGAATAAGCCGAAGGCCCAATCAAGTGCATTCCACAGGAGCTAGCTTAAATGCCACCCGATAGGGCGGCTTTTAAATTAGTAAATGAATATATCACGGATTTATTACTTCACCATAAGAAGAACATAGCAACTTAATAATGTATTTATAAACACGCCAGCATAGATTTACGTTCACTCAGAAGTAGACGTTCGAATACTAATATAGGTCTTGCTTAGGAGGTTAAAAGCAACCATAACTCTACCGTTCTCTAATGATTTTCTGGTAGATTTATATTTTAATTTCAAACACAACTTACTCATACACAGATATATCGTGGCATAAGTAAACACAAAAAAATTACATTTAGAAATGTTTAATATAGTTTGCCAATATGCTGTGAGCAGATTAAGCAGAACGAAATGTATAGTATGAACTATAATTCTAATGGTAATATTAGTCGTTTCCTTATAAGGAAACATTTGCCATTCATTAACCAATGAATCAGTGCTATTCTCGGTTGAAAATTATAAAATCTTTCTCTTAAAATGATTTATCAGAAAAATAATTTTTCATGTCCAGTAGCTGTTATTGGTCTTTCCAGTAAAGATGGGACCTTAGATCTTTGCCTTTTGTATTGGGTAGTGTGGAACAGCAGCATATTTGATTGTCATTATTCTATCATCAACTCATACGTGTAACTCGTTTAGCTGTTGATGCTGTTGAAATACCTGAACTAACGTGACTTCTGATATCTGATGCAGTTCTTTTCAGTTCTGTACTGCCAATCCACGATGTTCGAGGAAGGATCGTCTTCACGGAGGTTTACGCGCTTCGCTCGCTCAGAACTATTTTCACCCATCGATCTGAGTAGTCACTTTAGATATTTCTGAACGGGTTTAGCGCCATGCATGGCATCCATGTAAAATACTCCATTTAATATGACTATTTAAGAACATAATTTGAACTTTGCTTGCTTACCTACAGAAATAACGAGTGAAATCAATATTGCGATACAAAATCTAATGAATCTTTTTGGCGGGCTTGTTTAATCTACAAATTAAAAGTTTAAACAAATGCAGCAAGAAAAAGAACTGTAGAATGTATAGGGCGTTTAGTTAAGATGAAATTAATGATCATACAGCTTCAAAGCCATTTAGGAGGACTTAATCTCGGGCACGATCCTCAAAGATGATTGTAGTAAAATTTGACCGTTCCGCTTAGACGATAACAAATTTGAAGAATTTGACGTGAATATAGTGCAATTCAAACATATCAGTCTTGTAATAATTTGGTAAACAAGCGTTGCAATTATTTGTCAGCTTCGTATGCTGCATCAGAACACTTAAGGATCGAACTCACTTCTCACGAGTAATGATTTCTAAGTCTAGTTTGCTATGCAGTAAAACTCTTCAATTCCTACATTTTCTTTCAGAAAAGGCTGAATGTATAGCCACCCTGTGGAACGTACAGTGGGAACTTTGGCCTGGCGTAATGGTGAACAAGCTTTTCTCGATAGATCGCTTATGACTGAATAGTGAGTTTAATCTTTACTTTGCTTCATACTTAAGGCTTTGAGCTACATCTAAGCTACGGTTAAAGGAGTTGGCTGTTGTCGAGTTCATCGAGTCGATACGAACGATCATTTCCTAAACTGCATAGTACATGTTTCAACAGGATTAAATGCGGTGTTGATTCAGAGTTTTACTTCTCCTTGACCGGTTCCAACCGTAAATACAACTACGTTTGTTCTATGTATCCATAGATGGGGGGGAGAGAAGAGTTGAATTTATACCTTTTCCAATGGTATTAGCACTGTAAACGAATGTAATGAACTTGACTGCGATTCGACCTCGCCTATCTGATCCCTTAACCCGAGACGCAGTCCACTTAGTAAAATAATGTAATATCTACAAATACAGCCTGCCGACCATTACATGACAATGAGGCAGCCGATAAATTTACTAAACTAATAAGACTTTTGACTAGAAGATGTAGGCCAATGAAAGACCCATGTCCTTTGTACATACATGAGAAACTATATATTACTAAGTTTATAAAAAATGAAGTTTACTAAATCAGAGAAAGGAATTAGCTATTTTTGCCGTAATTGTCATAAATTTTACTTAATATTTAAATATAAAATTTTAAAAATCGTAATATACATACTTATACTTGATATGTAAAAATAATTTTAATTACTGTAAGTAATTCTAATACATTTACTTCTTTTAAAAAGAAATATAGTCTATTAAAACAAACAGTGAAAATATTTTAAAGTTGTATTTAAAATTGTAGTTAAATTAAACGAATTCTAACCTAAACATCTTTTAAAATTGTAATTAAATAAAACGTATTCTAACCTAAAGACCTCGCTCAAAGTACTACAGGCACTTAAAAGAATCCAATAAAACACCTACAGTAAAATGAAAAGTATATGAAAAGCTAGAAGATGTAAGGTATTGAATGACCCATGTCCTTTGTACTTACAAAGAATATAATACTAGGTTTATATAAAAAAATAAAAGTTTACTAAATCAGTGAAATTAATTAGCTATTTTGCCGTCATTGTCATAAATTTTACTTAAATAATATTTAAATATAATTTTAAAAAAATGTTACCTAATAATATACATACGCATACTTGATGTGAAAATAATTCTACATAATGTAAGGGATTCTAATAGATTTACTTGTTCTTAAAAGAAATATAGTATATTAAAAATAAAAAGTGAAAATATTTTTCAGATCGTAGCTAAATAAAACGTATTCTAACCTAAACACCCCACAAAAATCTTTAAATATACAAATAGAAAAAAATGCCGTAAGAATTTTACCGTTAACAATATTTTTTTAAATCCAGACGACATGCATTTAACGGATGTCAGATTTCATTGAAAAATACATCCCTACCCCTACCAAAATATCTGATACATCAAAATACAGCGATAATGAACACGCAAATACCCCTAGTCTGGTTAAATTTATTTCTCTGTAACTTTGGAAACGTGAATTGTGATTTTTGCTGTGTCTTTAAAACCCAGTAATTTTAAAAGTTACTCCCAAAATTCGATTGAGGATGAAATGGAACTAATGTCTTTAATTTAATTACGAAATTAAATTCTGAGCTTTCAGCTTCCATTTTTGAAACATGGTTAGAACTGTGTAGCGAAAAAACATATTTTAAATCAATTAATTTATAATATTAATTCTTTGTAAATTTACATTGAGCACTATTTTGTAAAAATAAAAATATCTATAAGAACACCGGATTATATATCTTACTGTTATATATATATATATATATATATATATATATATATATATATATATATATATATATACCCTGTTTTCACTTTCCAGTCATGATAGATTTCAAAAGCGTCTCCGAGTCCTTGCTACACTTCAAAATCTCTCTCTCTCTTTCTCTCTCTCACACACACACACACACACACACACACACACACGCGAACGCACACACACACACACACTCACACTCACACGCGCACGCACAGGTGGGATGTAGCGAGCCTCTCACTCATCTATCGTTATTTCCATGGAAACTGCTAGGATGAATTTCATTACTTACTTCCGCCATGTCTAAGCTTCACCGCTAGATCCGCCATGCCATTTACATAGATGCAAACCACCTATATTTTCTCCATATTCCATCAGCGAGAAGTACGCTCCACTCAAAAAGCTATTTCCCGCGAACGACTGCTCTGTGGAACAAACTCCCAAGAGACTGTTTCTCCGATCACTACAATCTTTACCTGTTCAAGTCTAGAGTTAACTGTTATCTTCCCCCTCCTATCCATATAAACCAACCCTTCACGTAACACTCTACCTCGAGTGGTCCGTGGACATTGTACAGGGTGAAAAATATTCAATATATACGCCTATGTCATTGTTGTGACTAGGTAACTTGCACATGGTCCTGCTGTTTAATTTACCCACAAACAATTTGACTGAGTTCAAGATAAGATATGGGAGTATTATATCCGTCTCTCACTGAGTTCTGACGACCTTAGTCTGAGCAATAAAAGCACAAATCTGGAGACAAGTTAACAAAAGAGAGAGAAAAAAAACACACTTATCGACAGCTTAATTGCCTACCAAAATGGATCTTTGCTTATATGTGTGGTATCACTGTGAATTAAAATAAAAATAATCAGCTTTTCAATTTATTGCTTACATTGAGTATGCTTTAGTTTCGTATTGGTAAATATTACCCACAATTTCTATCTGTTGATGATAGTCTTTTCATGTCTATCTATTGATATCTGTCTATATCTGTCGGTTTATATCAATTAGCTCATAGCTATCATATTGCTATGATATGATATATGATATAGCAATATCAGTCTATTCTTTTCTATTTATTCGTAACTAATACATGGGAGCATAGGGATCGGTTCAAATTAAATTTTCAGTTTATTATTTATGGCGATAATGTGAATTGAAGTGATTTTTTAAAAACTTAATAGCCATAAAAAGGAGAACAGTGGAAACTGGCTGGTCTATTTTCTGTGAAAACAATCATTAATTTCTAAACCTTAAAAAATTCAAATATGAATAAAATTATTTAACTTTTAGAAAATTAACCTCTAATAAATAAAAGTATTTTTAAAGGCGAGTTATTTTTTTTATTCAGCAGGAAATATATTTACGTCTCTTTTTGAATTACATTATAGATGCGAATTCGCAGATCTACATAAGTGCACAGTTTGAATTAAATCAAAATGGTCACCTCTGTGGTGGAGATGAAATCGCACTTTCTACTAATGAACATCACTAAAGGGCAGATAGATATCGTGGCAATTATTATTATAAAAGTAAAGGACTCAAAATATTTTTCTATATTTTTGATCTATCATCCATAGGAGAAAGCAGGTACAAGACATTGTACAGTCATCCCTTCAGAAGCTGCAGCTGGGTAAATCCGACTACTTACTAGCAACCCATCAACGCGGTACACACACGCACGCACGCACGCGCGCCCACACACACACAGAAACACACATACACACTCACTCACATTACCGCTAATCACATAAATATTTTATTTTCTTTTTTGAGGAATCTTGTATAATTTTCTCTTTCTCTTCTTTGGTGAACTATGTTGATTTTATTATAGTAATGTATAAAACCGAATAGAAAGAAGAATACTCTTTTATATGCTTTAGTAGGAGCGTGCATGTATGATGTGTGTGTGTGTGTGTGTCTCCCAGGTGGTTGGTTTGAAAATAAGTAGTCGGGTTGGTACGACGTTTTGTAATATAACACCATAGGTGCGACTGTGACAAAAATGACAGTCATTCTTTTTTTTTTTCATACACCTGATAACCATAGCAGATTAACTCTATGTAAACAGTGAATAATTAAGCGAATATTGATTATGCGTAAACATTTTTCTTCAGTTCCTTCAAGATTAAAGGAAAATCCTTTTGATTTGGGTTATTTTCCCTCCCCATCCTGCGTCTCCCCTCTCAATAATAGAAACGGGATTCGGGATATAGAGAATAAGATAATGAAACTGTGTAGGGAGGGATATAGATGGTAGAACAAAAAAAAAAATTGGATAAATGTTACAGTATGTTGGAGAATACCATTACCTCCTTGATCAAGAAAAGTCTTACATCTTAGATTAATCAAAGGATACATACAAAATAAACAATGAACAATGAGCTAATTAAGAAAAAATGTAAATGTGATTGTTTTGCAACTGCTTTAAATTAATTATTAACCATATTTCGCTCACTTCATTCTGTTTTGTAAGATATCACTTTTGCTAATGATGTAAATAGGTAAATTTTATATCTGTTATTTTTCCACCTTTAGATATCTATCGATCTTGATAGATAGATAGATAGATAGATAGATAGATAGATAGATAGATAGATAATGTCAGCAAAATTTCTCCTTGACATTTCTAGAAACTTGGGAAGTATACCTAGCGAACTTTTTTATTCACTTCATAAAATACAACAGAAATAAATTTTCTTTCAGTCTGTCGCTCTGTCTATCTACCAACATATATAAACGATTCATGCTTATCTATAACCGCTATGTATCTGCAATAGATAGATAGATAGATAGATAGATAGATAGATAGATAGATAGATAGATAGATAGATAACGCAAATCACATAAGTTTTAACACACATTCTAAGAGCAACAGTCAATTAAATAGTGAAGCCTTGACCTGCTGTCGCCATGAGAAAATCCCATTCTGAATAAGGTCACAATAAATGCAAACATGGAAAGCAATTTCTGTCTGGCAAAATGTCTGAAAGAGCCAATGAAGCATAAGTGTCTTTTGAACGAGTTGCGCTCAGACTTTCACGATCATTTTGCACAGAATATTTAAATGTCAGAGAACACTTTGTCGCGTACAGCAGTGATTCTATTTTAGCTCGAAGCAAAACGAAAGCAGAGACAATTATTAAACTGTCTCCCATTTGGTAGAATTTATCGGGATTTAAGCAGTTCGAACAATGCAAATATTAATTGACACAAGTACCTTGATCTATTTATTGATGCTAACATAAATATTTATGTTATTCTTCAACTGATGCATCATATTAATACGTAGGCGAACATCTTTAATTTTTCATGGATTAATCTGTTTAAATCGCATTCCTGTTCCTGTCAAATATGATGGACTCTGCCGGCGTCTTCCTGATATGAATGTATAACTGTTCATCTCCGAGAAAGGGACATCCACACTAAGCGAAACATAATATGTGATTCTGATTATTGATTGAGATATTTGAAACATTTACTTGATTTAATTATACGGAATGTTATTCTGAATTTATTTCGCGTATATTCTGTAACATATGTTCTCGAATGATTGATATTAGGTTGGTGCAAAAATAATGTCGTTTTCTCACATAGTAACATATGTTAGGAAACGACATTATTTTTGCACCAACCTAATCTAATCCTTCAAGCTATCATCCGACCATGTGCCACTAATCATTTAACGGCTTTCATTTATCTATTCCACTTTGCTTAATTGTTAAGCCACTGCGATCGTGGTCAATACCTAGATGGGTGACCGCTTGGGAATAACAGGTGCTGTAAGCTTGGATGTGCGGGTGGTGTAATGGGTATGTGCTGGTAATTGTTAATCGGAGAGCCGGTTCCAACGAGAATAAAAGTCTGAATACAAAACCAATGGGGCTGTGTTCGAAACCTAACGCCAGTTTTATCGCGTAAAATTTCAATAGCTATGGAAAACACAACAGGAATGCCTAGATTTATTTGAGATCTATGGTGTCATAATACCCAGCAGAGTCTACGGGAATAAAGAAGAAGGATATATTAGTCTTTTCAACGTACAAGTGCATCATTAGGTTTCAAAGTTTGTCCAAAATCTTTGAGAGGTTCTATTGAATCAACTAATCTAAATGTATCTTACTCGAAACCAGCACGTTTTAAACACGGACCATGGCAATGGTAGAATCTATTTAATTTAGACAGACACAAGACAAATATAGAAAACATAAAAAAAAACCGTGAACATCAAGTTTGTCAACTAGCAAAAAGTTTGACATAGATCAGGATGAGAATATGGATAATCTTAGACAAAACTATGTCTCTTCCTCGTCATTATCATCACACCGTGTGGCAGCTCTGATTTACAAGATACATCACGTCATTCCATGATTAAATGAACGTGATTCAAGCAAGCGTCCTCCCCACAATATTGGTCTTAAAATTATTAATTAAGTCGCTTTAACAGCGTACAGAAGCGCTTGAAGATGAGGATGATGTGTAATTTTGTTTTTTAATAGATGACAGTTTCACGTTTACAAAAAGATTACAAAGAGTTTGGCCATTAAATCCATATTTGTTTGCAGTTCTGTTATAATTGTCCACACTGAGTTAACACGTGTACATATAACATCCACTTTTGGAATCCATCTCATTTCTGAGATGAGGTATTATTTTGTTGCACGTTGGTTTTGGGGTTTCAGTTATTTTGTCTTTTTATTATTGTATCTAAATTATTTGTGCAGTTGTAGCTTAATTTGACTGTATTTTTATTGAATATCTTGTGAATTTTAGAATAACTTATGTAGTTATTTATTGAAGTTATGAGGACAACAGAAAAATGTAAATAGTGGAAACACTTTTGGAATATCTAAATAAATCATTAATGTTGAAAGCATCCTTCATGAGCTTCCGACCCTTAGCTATGTTTAATTAATAATCAACATGTCATTTTCGTTTATGATCGATTTCATTACGATTCTTCTTTTAAGCTTGGGGAGTAATTATACATTCTTATTCTTCAAAGTAGAGTAACAGAACTTGTCAATGATAAGATCTATTTCACTTTGGTAGATACGAGACAAAAATAGAGAGGATAAAAATGGCCCTGAACATCAAGTTTGTTAGATAGGAAAAATAATTTGACATAGATCAGGATGGGAATATAGATAATTTTAGACATAACTATTTGTTTATTCCTCAGCATTATTATCAGTGAGGCACCTCCGGTTTACAAGAGACATCACGTCATTCCATGATTAAATGAACGTGATTCCATCAAGCGTCCTCGCTACAATAATGTTCACGAAATTCTTAATTAAGTCGCTTTAACAGCCTACAGAAGCGCTTGAAGATGTGGATGATGTGTAATTTTGTTTTGTTATAGATGACAATTTCACGTTCACAGGATAAAACATTGAAATCACCCAACTTCTTAACAGTTGTTTTTTTATCCTTTCACCCTATGTTTTTACAGCAGATGCTTTATGGGTGATTTCATTCAGCTGGTGAATCACTTTGTCATCCTTCATATGTAATCTCACTTTACATCGAACATCGATGTTCACATCGCCAAAACATTAATTCAGGATGTAATATTCATTGTGTATCACTATGTGTCTTCCACGTTTTGATAAAATATTTGCTTCCATTTTGGAATAAAACGGCTTTGACGACTGAAAAAATATGAAACTGCGCTGAAGGTAATATAATATACAAATACCTGCATCTACTCTTTTCCTTAAATTGAAAAAAAATGCCTCCAAATACTCCCTTTCTTAAATATAAAAAATACATTCAATTACTCCTTTTTTTATTAAATTGGACTATTCGAGCATATAACGACGAATTTGACTGCTAAACGAGAGAGAGAGAGAGAGAGAAAGGGAGAGAGAAAGGGAGTGAGAGAGAGAGAGCAAATTTGAGTCAGACGACGAAGTAGTAATCTGACGTCTAATTGTCTATCTTCTGAAAAATTCAGATGTCGAATCGGCTACGCCGAACAGCGACAACGACGCCGAAACAATGACACCAAATGGGTTGCGCCGGAACGTCCCATTCCCTTGCTGCTCAGTGAATTAATGCCAAATGTTCAAATATAAGGAAACAACTAATATTATCACTCCCATGTTACGTCACTAATCAGATTAGAATATCTCCAATTCATAAGTCATATATTGGGCCATTCCCATTACCGACGATATTACATTCTGTCTATTACGCGTAATAGTCAGGCCTTTCTTCTTGCTTTCCGTTACTACCTAGTCTAGGAAGTCTGACAGTTTTCTTTCTGAATCTGCTATAGAGACTAGAATACTAAATGTCTGTCTGTGCGTGCGTGTTATCCGAGTTCTGTTTAAATGGTAACTCTACCTGTGTCACAATCAATTTATTTGAATTCCAAACAACAAACTACATAATTTCCCCTACATAATAATCCACCTCAAGTCTAATGCACTTTTCCATCCTTCTCTCCCAAGCTTCTATGCACTGCTGGAAAGATGCTTCTTGGATGCCCCTCAGGACCGTCGATACGGCTCTCTTGGTGACCTCCACGTCTTCAAAACGCGTCCGATTTGGTGATCCCTTTGAGCTTGGGGAAAATGATAAAGTCACAAGGCGCAAGGTCGGTGACGTTGATCCAGTACGGTGATGTTCCTCGCGATCATGAACTGTCGGATGCTCAGGGCGTTTTGAGCAGGTGCATTGTCGTAGGGAAGTAGCCACGATTTATCCTGCCCCAACTCTCGCTCATTAAAAATGAAATGACTGCTGATAGCTATGATTATAGTTATATAATCTCAATATATTATTTTAGATGATAACACAATCCGCTTATCCCTCTTTCTCTCATAGGCCACACAGCATATCCAGTCCCGTTACTTTTCAGATAGACCTCGGATATACTACTTATAAGTAGCTTATATAGGGGTAATTATCTCTTTGTTATCAGAGGAACGCATATCTTACCAACTTGCCTGAAATTGCAGCTGATGAGTTTCACATCATTTTATTTCTCTTCTTGTAGAACGCGTCTTAGAAATGAAACCTAATTAAAATCTCCATCTAAAAATTACAACATTTCAAGCGTTGGCACGTCATTTGCTACACGCAAATTATATTTCTTGAAGCCTTTTACAGTGGGTGAACGAAGACTTCCAATATTCCTATCAATCACTGATTTGATGCAAACAAATTCGGAATCGGCAAACGTAACACGAATTCTTCGGGCCTTGAAATTTTTCAATACAGATGCCAAAGAGAAATTTGTCAGAGGCGTATTTGATTACTGACAATAATGTGTCTATCAGCCAGCAATTTTAGCTTTATAATGGGTTCTATGAGTAAGTGTAGATATACCAAGGAAGGTGAAGCCGATGTGTGGCATTAGCACTTCTTCAACGATTTGCTATGCATAATGAGTCTTCATAATATGATATTCAGCAATTACATGACGATTTTCACATTTGCTTTCATATTGACTAAGTATACGCAGGCTTTGAACTCTTAGAGAAGACACACAATAAATGTTAATATATACATGAAAACCCTATTTCTTATCCACCTCACTGTGATTGCGTTTTAAACCTTTTGTGTACCGAATTCGTGGATGTACCTAGGCATTGGAAAGCACACCAGAAAAAAGCATAAGATGCCTTCACATAACTAAAGAAACTAATTAGACATTGGACGCTTTCCTTAGAAACAAAGAAATTAATGGTGAGCAGCTATGTACTAGCAATCCGCTATCGTATAACCGTGGATATATGCTATAATAATATTTGTTTCAAATCAGATTAACTTTAAATTTGCTAACATTTTATTTTTGCAACATTTTTAAAATTAATAAATAAGTTTTTCTTTGTCTGAAAATTGTCTGACATTATCGATTTCTCTTTAAAAATAAGCGACTCTCTTCTAATCAATATAATTTCTGTCTGAAATAAACAAAAGTATTTTGCTTCTCAAATATATAGTAAATTTCATCCTTATGTTTTCATTTTAAGCTAAATTGAAAACTTTAGGAAGGCTTTTTTCATTTGTAAAAAAATCGTTTCAAACCTGATCTATACTGAATTCGTGGAGGTACCTAGGTTAAAGCGCTTCCTAAAATAACAGTTCCATAAGTCTGTCCATTTGTACATTTGTCGACTTTTGGTGACACATTTACTCTAGTGTTTCCGATATGTATCTATTGACAGAATTCAAAGAAGAATCTGCATTGTCATCGATCTTGATCTGGTGCCACAGCTTCAGAAAAAAAACAACTTTTCTACAAATATTTTTATTGTAATTGTTCTGAGGAGGTTTCCTCGTTGGTACCTCAACTAGAGGAATTTAAGCACAATATTAGAATGGCAAATAGTTGTCCTCTCCTCACTGTTGAAATTGCTAGGTAGCACCTTAAGTTCTATGCTAATGATTTTTGGTCTTGTCTTCACAACAAAGAATTCCTTTCCGGTCTCATGCTTTTCTGTCAGCTACGATATTGAAAACTTTAAATGCCACGTCTATCGTTATTTTCTGTCAACTTTTATTGACCTCCCCCCACCCTCTCTACGCCACTTAACGTCTTCTCACTTTCTTTCACTCTTCATAACAAGCAATGTCTTGGAATGTGAAATTTCAAGATCTTGGTTACGACAGAAAATGTGACACAGACATCGGAAGTCACATCGGACGGCATAAGATGCCTTCACGTAACTAAACAAAGTATTTAGATGTAGGAATTTTTGTTTAGAAACGAAGAACATTTAGAAATTCTCCCTATAAGACCGTGAATTCTACATTATTTCTTAATAGAAGAATAGAAGACTTGAGGCAAGAGAGAAATGTGGTTCCACAGAAAAATGGCGAGAATGCCTTGAATAGAAGGAAGTATTAATGGGGACGAAATGGACAGTTATACATAGAATCAGAAAGTGACAATTGAAATATTTAGGTCACATAATGTGGAAAGAAGGATGGAAGAATTTAACACTCAGAGGACATATCCATATAATAATAAACATTTATGATCCGTGCTTGCGTGTTGCGTAATCAGTCCGGAGTATAATAATGATTTAAGTTTCGTTTAACCGCTCTGTCTCTTTCTACCTCTCTTTTTCCAACTCTCTCTCTCTTTATGCCTCTCTCTTTCCACCTCTGTGTGATTGTGCTGTGCGTACGTCCGTACGGCGTAGGATAATTTAATTTAATCTGATTTAAGTGAATAAGATTTAAGAATACGTGTTCTTTATACAGTAAGCATTTTTATTTGAACTTTCTTCAAACAGACAATTTTTTTTTAATTAAAATGTTTATAACTCAAAGACAGAGACAAATATTTTGTTTGCATATTGAAAATTATTTTTTTAAGTTCATCTAATTTAAAAAAAAATATTTTAAGTGAATAATGTTTAAAAATACGAGTTGTTTATACAGTAAGTATTTTTATTCGACTTTCTTCAAACAGAAAACAAATTAATGTTAAAACCAGCTCCAATGATTTATAATCTGACTCGTCAATGAACCAAAAGATCATGTGCACTCAAGTTGAATATAAGATTCAAGAGAGAAACAGCGAGTAAACCTACCTAACGAGATTATGTAAATGAATGATAGAAGCAATATTGTGATATGCAGTAATCACTGGTTGCAGCTACACTTAGTGGGATTCTCACGTCCCTTGTGATCAAGCGATTAAAAACATATTAATAATTTTGTAGCATGGGATTGACACCAGGGTATCCATGAGATCTGAATTGTATTTATTGTGGCCTTGTTAGGGCCAGAAATAAAAACACAACGAGAGGAATTGAGTTAAACAAATATATTAACAGAAACAGTAATACAAAAATATACAAACAAGAGTGTTATGGCAAGAATGTTCGGTCTGACTGTCAGAGCTGACTGCTGGAAACTTCCCTCTCCAAAAAGGCACTACCTGCTCCTATTTATAGCCGGTAGAGTCTATGCATGCGTGAGTAAATTACCATATCAGTATTGTACATTCATCAAAGACCTTGATCTTACAATTCATGTCTGGTGACACCAGTATGTAATGGGTTTACTCTAAAAGTAAATTTTGTACTCGGTATCACCTCAGAAAGTTTAAAAATACATAGAAGGTTTCCTCAAAGTCCCCATGTATACACTATTCTGCAAGTTAATTGAAACAACCACTTTAATTTCCTTTCTTTCATTATACGGTCAGTTTTAGATGCACTGGAGTGAGAGGGTCTAATTGATTTCTATTTTTTCCTCAGATTAGGTCATTTGCAGTGGTGTACAGTAATATGAATCTGTTTTCGGGATGTATGATGAATTTTGTTTGACCTTGAAAAATATTACATCATCTGTGATTATATCATATACTTCATCACGCACAGACACTATTGTCTCGACTGTCGATTAACTGTATGCTATTGTCTGCGATGAATGTTTCTCCAAAGAAGGGCACAAAAATTGTAACGCTGCACGGACACACTGGCAAGTATTATCAGGGAGCAAATCAAAGTACTATAGACTGTGCCGGAAACTCTCCTGATTTAAATCCAGTCGAGCATCTATGGTCAAACTGTAAGGAACAACATCGTGGAATGGACATACGAAGTACTAACATGTGCACTGGGTCATGTTTCATTGGGAAAATACGAAAAAATGTAAATAATAACAGAATTATTCCTTTTGTTTCAATCACTTTGCACAAGCGGGTATATCTCTTAATTATTAAAATGGCTGAAAAGGCTAAGGAGCAAAGATCCAATGAAAGTCAAAAGACATAGTAGGTCTCCTCAATGTTATCTTCCATATTAAATCAGGCATCTAAATATGTCGGTGAATGCACCAACATGGATAATTATGTATGACGAATACAAGACAAAGGGGCAAGAGTAGTTTTATAACTGCACGATATACGAGGAAGCGGTATTGCATTCCTCTCAAACGTTACGAGCAAATCATCACAATTAAAATAAATACTTGTTTGTCATGTCAAAATTATATCAGTCAAATAAGAATTCATTGAAGTGAAATATAAAGAAAATATTGGAGAAGATATGTAAGCAACGTCTAAAATATATTGCAATAATATTACGGAGGAAATAAAGCTTCAGGATCCTCTCTTTGTAATATGCTAAATATAATTTGGCTGATAGCACAAGCCATTAATTGCAAGGAGAACGAAACTAAGAAATAGGTGAATTTTGATAGGAAAAATGAACACAGTATTAAACTGTAGGTAGTAAGTAGCTATAAAGTCCACGGTCTACGAGAGACTCGGAGCGAAGTGTGATCGAGACGACACGAGCACGTCCGACCTTCCAATTAGTCGCACTCACTACTACATTGATCTGTGTGTATAACTGTACCGTATTTCATATTGTACTGGTTGTATACAATAAACCTTTCTTCTATTATCCACTTGGTGTTACTTATTTATTTCGTTAGCATGGAATATAACATTAAGTGATATGAAAATATCCTTACAAGAGTGATGAACTTCCATGTGATATATATAATTTCCTATATGACTGGAATATTTAAGGATTTATTTTAATCCCTTCCCCACAAGTAAGGCAATGAAGCCACTAATACGCAAGGGATTACTGATTGTTGGACAATATAGTACAACAATTGTTAAGGAGATAAAAGAACTAGAAGACAAAAGATATCGATGGACATCAGGAAGAGACAGTGGATCTGTCTATATTTCTGAGATGAGGTATTATGTAAATTATTTACATTATTCGGACTATTGTCCTGATCTTTGTCGCCATATTTATTAAAAAGTTTCGGCCCTTCAGTATCTGTTTATATTTCTGAAATGAGGTATTAGTTACATTATTTACATTATTCGGACTATTGTCCTCATCTTTGTCGCCATATGTATCACAACGTTTCGGCCGTTGTACGCTGCAGCCTACTTTAGGTTATTGGAATGTCGAATTGAACCGTTTATTTGGGTCACTGGGGTAGACTGTTCTAGTTCCACGTGCCATGTTTGATGGATGTCAGTTATCAGTTATCTCCTGTTAATTTCCCCCTGAAAGTTATCCACTACCTTAACCGGGTATTGAACTCACACTCATAGGGTCCTGTCACTGGATCTAACCAACGCCTTTATCCACTGTGCCATGTGTCCTTGTAGACATCCATCAAACATGGCACGTGGAACTAGAACAGTCTACCCCGGTGAGCGAAATAAAGGGTTCAGTTCGACATTCCAACCAACGGAAGAAGGCCGGAGCGTACAACGGCCGAAACGTTGTGATAAATATGGCGACAAAGATGAGGACAATAGTCCGAATAATATAAATAATGAGACAGTTGATGTTTTTAAGGAAATTAAAAAGGGGCATGTGGGTATGGGATATCTGATACTTGCGAGACAGACAGAAGGCAAGAGGGACAGAGGATGACAACGGAGAGCATACTTAATGAGCTTGATTAATTGAATGACAGAGGAGGACTTAAGAGAGTTAACACAAATACAAAGATTATTAAGGACTACAAAGGAGAGGAAGTTGTGGAGCGCCATGATAGCTTACTAAGATCAATAGGAACAGCCCAGAATGCCAGCTAAGAATTGGAGACGTCAATAAGCAAATACAGAACTCTCTTGGAAAATGTTACAGCAGACGATAGACAATAGGACACAGAAATTTGAAATAGCATTGAATAGAGAAAAATAATTTCTCAAAGCTAATTAAAGTATAAGAGAGAAGAACAAATTAATTAGAAAATAGTACTGAAGTGTTATGTATTTTTAATCCACCTTGTGTTTGGCGGGGACAATTTCCACAAAGACGAAGATAAGACTCGCGACAACAGATCAGACGATATAGAGAAGGCTGCTTAGAACATGGTCGAAACATGAAAGCATCAATAGAATTTAAAGGAAAACTGTGAACGAACGGAACATTTTTAAATATATTAAGAAAGAGATAGTTGAAACATCTGGGGACGCATAATGAGGAAATCGGGCTGATAGAACTACAAAACGCACAAAGCCTTCTGATGACAAAAGTGGAGATGGAAATAGCGACTAAACTACCTCACGAGCTTGGATAGAGCTAAGAGGTATGATAAGGGGAAAAACATTGTTTAAAGCTACAGAATATAGGAAACTGTGGGGAGCCATGATTTTCAAAATCCTGAAGTGAAATAGCACATGAAAGATCACACTTTTTTACGTAGTAAGAGACAACGGTTGTGAAGGCGACAATATACCTACATAAATAAATACATATATAGTTCAAAATGGCCAAGTTGGTATGAGACACATCAAATCTCATGACGGTTTCCGCTAAATGACGTAGAATCGAATCCTGCCGAAGTTCGCAAATTTCGCAAAGTAATATTTTTCAAGCCGGTAGATGTAAATAAATGAATACGCTGTTTAATAAATAAATAAAAAAAAAAAAAACAGAGCATCTACTTTGATATTAGTATCCGTTTATAAAATAACGGGTCAAATGTAAGTATTACATTTTGTAACAAGTTTTTATATATCTATATCTTTGAGATGAGGTATTATGATTATTTACATTATGCAGATTGTTATCCTCATCGGCTTGGTAGAATGACTTCCTGTTAGTTGAAAGAGAGCATCTCTGGTCGTAGAGAAAACGAGACACGCCCATGTCCGAGAGAGAATGTAGTACAAACATTGGATAAAATAGAAACTAACATCTGGTACTGAAGATGAGGATAACAGGCCGAATAATGTAAAGAAGTATTTATAAACAAGTAGGAAAAATTCTTTGATAAAATCCCTCAGTGGATGAAACGCGTATACAAATATAGAAAACTCTTATAGATTTTTATGTATTGATGAACAAATATCGGAAAATAATCTTGATATTTCGCCAAACACTGTAAAGCTTATTTATAGATAAATATTCAACCTGGGACACTTTTGATTATATGATTCTAAAATATTTAAATTTAAATTAAATATTTCTGAAATTTATGGGATCCTATATATGTTTTGGACGAAATGATTTGATTAATTTATATATATATATATATATATATATATATATATATATATATATATATATATATATATATATATATATATATATATATATATATATCAACAGTTCTGTTCAACAGAGCTAAATCGAGGTTAATAAGCTGAATTATAATAATAATTCAGTTGATTAACCTCGATTTAGCTCTGTTGAGAGGTTCGAAACCGATTAGGTAGCCGATTTTTGTAGTTTTACTTTTTATTATCGTCATGAGTGGTAATAATAAAATTAAGTTTTGTCTATTCATGGCAGTTATGAAGTTTGGTACCACTATACATATCTTTATATATATATTTATATATGTATATATATATATATATATATATATATATATATATATATATATATATATATATATATATAAGTGAATATTGAAGTCAACACTCAGAGGCGAAAGGCTGTTTCATGGTAGACGCAATCGGCAGGCCGCTCTTCATACGCTCTGTCCCTGATATTGAGCACTTTATCCCGTAAATATAGAACACCTTAAAACTACCTTTCTTCATATATATATATATATATATATATATATATATATATATATATATATATATATCAGTTACTAAAAAGTTGAGCTACCGAATTTTGTGAGAATGTTCAAAGTGAAAAAGTTTCACAACTCCAGGAATATCTGTAATAATCTAATAATTTGACTTTTCTTCGTAATTCATGAATCTCGTTCAAGTTTTCATAAAAAATATTTTTCAGGTTGACTTTGGTTTCTACCGAAAGAACAAAGAAAAATAGGATTTAACTCGCATTAATTAAACCATCATCAGAACTATTTCAACTGAAAGACACTAGGCAAATCAATGATTTTACCCACCATTTGCATGTTTGCTCTTTCTTAGCGTACCCAGCTGCTGAAGTCCTTTTGAGATTCTCCCTCAAACAAAGAGCGAGCTTAGTTACAGTATATGTAAATATGTATGTCTAGCTATAGTCAGAGTATTAGTATCTATAACATTCCGAGTACTAGGAATATTCAGAATTGTCCTTCTCTTATACAGCTTGATAACCAAGTCTCCTCTTTTATTTAACCTATAGCTGATGGCAATAAAACTATATGTATGTATAGATGGACATTCATATTCGAGGATGCTGGTCTACGAGCAGACGCATGCTCGCGTCCACATGTGGTTTATACTGCAACTATGCTGAGAAGACATTAGTTAAAGTTTTTAGGAAAGAGCGTCTTATTTAGCATGAACAAGGCTAGCACGTTCAAGCCCTCGGCCACGATGATTTGAGTCTTTGTGCTAGCACAGCTATCGACGAGCCCTCATTTTCACTCATAAAGCTTGGGTCAATCTGTGGTATGGTTTTCAGGCACTTTCCAAAGGTGTCGCACGCTGTCTGATAACATAAAGTCTCCTTCCTGACAAATCGACCAGGGTGAAATTCGAACTCATGGTCAGTATGCGAACGTTCTAATCACTCGGCCATGTGCCAGTCTAAGAGTATATATCTAAAGAACAAATTATGACGTTTTAGAAATTTCGAAAATGTGATACTGATGTTGTATTTATATTGCAATATATAATTTCTTATTTCGAACTTCTGGCGTCATTTTTGTTTAGCTTTACGCGAACTGAATAATATTTATATGCTTTATTTTTAAGTGACAATACTAAATGCCATTATGTCTACTATTATTAGGCGTAAATAAACTAATATAAAGTCGATAAACTCGGTTAATTAGCAAGTGTAGATGTTGAGAAAAGGTGCAATGTTGCTGATCCGTTGGTCGGATTCAAGAATAAACGATCTGAGATCAAATTTATTCGGGTACTAATTTATTATATCCAATATATATAGTTAGCTTAATAGCGGTAGAATATTAAATAAACCGGTGCTGACATTTAAGAAATACAACATATATATATATATATATATATATATATATATATATATATATATATATATATATATATATATATATATATATGCATGTATATATATATATATATATATATGCATGTATATAAATAAATATAGTCTCAAGCTGTGCTATATTTATGGGATAAAGTGCTCAATATCAAGGATAGAGCGTGTGTCAATATAAAAATGAACATAGTAGTCAACACTTAGTGGCAACAGTCTGTTTCATGTCAGATGCTATCGTCGTTATGGCTCTAAGATTGGAATATACATCACCCCTGATCAACTCAACAGCATACCGGCTATCAAAATTCCACGGTAAATTCCTTTGGGATGCATTTTCCTGCCATTCTTATTAAAATATCTGACAAAGAAAATATATGTATTATCAGAAATTACACAAAAATACTTTTCAAAATAAATTGGAAAATAAAGTTTGAAATGCATTATTAGATTATAAAAGTAATGTTTATTAAGATAAAAGTAGAGTTAATTCCGGGATTAGCTTGTAAACAGGCTTTTTAATAAAACACTCATTTTTAAAAATATAAACAACTTACAATAATTATAAAAGTTGTATTTTTTTTAAATAGTTAAGTATTTTTTCATGAGAAATAAAATAGATATTTGTGCTAGTTAAAAGCGTAAACATTAAACAGTAAAGAAAAATAAACCGAACTTGCAAGAGGAGGTAAATACCACCGGAAATTACCGAAAAAATATCCACTAAAAAGATGCCGTTCATAAGTAGTTATTTTTATTTTAAACTAAATATTTTAGTGTGTTTTATAGTTTTTATTTTGAGTAATTTGATTTAATTTATTAAGTGACCGGATAATAAGCTCAAAAATATCCATTATTATGCGTTATTTTCTTCTTTTCTTTTCGTTAAAACTTCGGTTTTAATTTATCCTACACATGTTTCCGGTGTCACCGATTCGATGATAAAAATCAAAATTTATTTTGTCTTTAAGTTCGATTGCTCAAATAGATACGAAGTTTTGAAGAAAAATATTTTTGGGGGTAATTTTTTACCTCATTTTGCAACTTTTCTCTGAGTTATTCTTTTTACATTTCCAAAATCGACCTACCCTAACACATATATATATATATATATATATATATATATATATATATATATATATATATATTGAACAATAAAAAAAAAATTAAAAAATTAAAATCTTCAGACACACTGGGTTGTAGATTAATATTCTTTCGTTTTTTTTATTATTATTCCATTTAGATTCGTCGACTAGTTTCGGCCGAAATGGCCATCATCGGGAGGAGAAATATTTCTGCTTGCTGCTAGCACTAAACTACAGAAATGAATGTCTTGATGGAGAAAATGAACTTTTGTCTGTAGTTTTCATTTGTTTTTTTTATTTTTTTTATCTTTTTATCTTTTTAACATGAATCTTTTAACATTCCTTATGTTGGTCAAACAGTCTCTTTTAAGTTGTTATTTGAGATAAGAGCTGGATAGATACATGCTTTTCTGAATTCTCTGGTCAGTTTGACACTTTTATAGTTTTATACACTTTGACAGACACTTTGATACACATATATATATATATATATATATATATATATATATATATATATATATATATATATATATATATATATTGAAATATTAATTTTGTTAAATGTAAACTATTGTGTTATTTTATTCTTGAAAAGATTCGAGGATTTTGAAAGAAAAATACTTGACAGATTTCAAATTGCTCTTTGACCCATAATAAGAAAAATTACATTAATATTTCGTAGTGTTAAATTTTTTGTTGCTTAAACCTATACAGGAAAATTCTGTAGCATTATGTATAGAATCTAAGCTTACCACCGAAATCAGCAATGTTAATCACAGTTGTGAGATGAACTTTGACATTAACCTCATCATCGAAATTTACTCGAGCCTCATTTGTATAAATTGGTTCATATCACATTTTTATCCACCAGAAAAGACAAAGGCATGAACCAGCCGTTGGCAAAATAGACAAAACTCTGTTGAGAAACAGAAAAATAATCTACAAACTCATCTTGCTGCATACACTTTTATAAAGTGACGATTCTAAAGCCACATATAACTTGTGGATACTTGTATAGATATAGTTAAAAAAAAGAAGAAAAACAAAGACATAAAGACTATTTTATTTTTTCAAAAAAATAGAAAAATTTGGTAGTAGATTTTAAAAAGTAGATAAATATCACGACCATTCATGAGACCCGAGTGAAAGTAGTATCTATAATATTCAGATTACTAGGAGAATTCCAATGTCATTTGCAGAGTTTAAGTATCTATAGAGATATTGAAATAGTTAAAACACAGACAATCTTGAATATGTCTAGAGTAAGGAAAGGAAGAAGAGAAAAATGAAGTTATATTAAAAAACAGTAACTTTAGAAATTATCAGATAGAAACTAAGATTGAATAACAGATCACATATAGGTTTGAAGAAATGGCCGCCTGATGCAATCAAAAATGTCCACAGTGCGTGACCGCAGACCTGATCGCGTTCAATTAATAAATGACTCCTTTGAGAAGAGGGTCACATTGGGGTGTGGCCCTAAATAGGCTGGGAAGATTCCAGATTCCTATTCATCCATCTCTATCCGATCATATGAGAAATGGCAAGAGATGTTAGTATGTGTCAGAAGGGCGCTCAGATCAAACTTTGGAGGCGGAAATGAAGCAAGATTGCGCGCTTTTCAAGTATCACATGACTATATCCTAACGGACGCCTTACTCCGCGGCTGTTTGGTATAAGCGGCTGGATTTATGGCCCAATGCGATCAAGCGGACAAGAGACACGCGAGTTATCCAAAGAAAAGAAATTGATCTGCAAAGGATGCACGTATGCATAACCCGACTGACACACAAACACGCAGACATACAGAGCCATTCTGAAAGATTGATTTGTCGATTTGAACACACATAAGTGAAGTACCATGGAGATATTTCGTAAATATTTATGGGGAAAAGTTGTGTGCAATACAGGTAAATGAATATGCTAATTAAAACAGGTACGTCTATGCAATGGATAATTGAAAGTAAGAATATTTTGTGGTCATAAGAACGAAAATATAAGAGGAACAGGAACATTATTTTTCTATACTAAAATCTAGATGAGGAACTTTACCAAATCATAGATACTGATTTGCCTTTTTTTCTATTCAATGCCTCTTTAAGATGTAGGCGATCATAACTCTCTATAGATTAATTTCCATTATTATTTTTCATTCGGATGAATTAGCCCGTTCATTCCTAAGTTTATCACGCCAGCCGTTGCCATGGTTTGGACAGCTAGTAAATTTTCCATTATAATGCGTTCAATGCCAAGATTTTCAAGGAAAGATAGTGGCGTGGTTTCTCTTTTCATCCTCCTTGGTTCTAAATTCGGAGTTGTTGATCTTCTAGACAGTTTGCCACCATAGTATATAGAACATAGTGAACATTGTTATTTAAGCCGTAGCTGAGGGGAAATGGTCGTAATCATGGGTTTGGTCTTATATGGCATCTCGACTTTCCTACCGCCGTGATGTGGCTTGCCTCTGACTTTTCTACAAATATTTTCGTGGCGGTTTTTCTAAGGAGCTCTCCTTTTCGGTACTCACAGGAATTTAAGTGTAGTGCTACATTGGCAACTATCCCACATTGTTTTACTTTTGAATTAGTTTGATGAAGTCATTAGTTCAATTTGGGTAGTTTCTTTTCTCGCACACCTGACCTGTTGATCTCTGATCCGGTTCTCAGCTTCCCTGGCACATTTAGTTTTCAAAAAATTGAAATGCTATCTTCAAACGCCATCGTCTTTATTCCCGAAAGCTATTCTCCTATTGTACTTTATCCACATTAAAGACTCTTTAGTCTCTAATTCCCAGTAAATTGCTGCGTCTTAATGGTATTATAACTTCCTTGATGGTGAAATAATAAAATATAAAATCTTTCGGGTTAAAAACTCAACAACTTTAATAAAAAAAAAATGCATAGTAAATGGCACTATATAAAACTTAAAGGGGATTTCGTCCTGGGTAAGACAATAAACTACATCCAACATCAAGGCCTCTGATGGGGAGGTTTTGAGGAGTGTAGAGTCACCTCTTAATTGCTGATATTTAAGGTTCACCCTGGCCCGTGGTGGTAGCACCTGGTAGTGTCCCAGCTATGGGCAAATACTTACCACCCAATCTGATGTGAAAACACTATGAAACTGTAAAAATAGGTTTTAATACCAGCAATACATTTTTGTAAATAATTATTACTAGGAATGAATTTGTTGAAAAAAAAATATTACCAGCAATACATTTTTGGAAAAACAAATATATATTATCAGCAATACGGCTCAGGGATTCAAATCTCAATTTTTATACCACCAAATTAACGAATCAACTCTAATAAGCTACTCCTGTGAAAGATATTTTGTTGCTAGGGTAATGTTACGCAGGCGTAGATAATTAGATCTCTGGCCAACATATAGCTTGTGAAATAATGTCAGTACATTGGTCGATTATTTTCACTGTGAGATTGTATTGACCTAGGCAATTGTAAACCGACAGGATCCAAGAGAATGCAAATAATTACGCTTTTGGACGTTGTGATTGCAGGAGTTGTCAGCCTTAGGAATTTAAGTCATCTTTTTTTTTTTTATCTGAAATTACTTCAATGTCATTTTCCAATTTTTGCCAAGTTTGGATGAGCGATTTTCTTATTTCTAGACTGGCTGTCACACAAGGCAAGATAATACAGACTGTTCTGTTTTTTAACTTGTTGCCAGAGAAAGATTGTTTCGTACCATTTTTCGAAGAGCATTAGAGCAGAAATAAACGAATCTGGCTTTGTCAGCGAATTCAGCTCGCGCATTCTATTTTATGTTCTAATAACTAACATATTACCTGTGCGTCCGTATCCTAGCTTCACTCTCCATGTATCAATAAATATAATTAACTGAAATATATTGAAGCTCTACGTGAAATGAATATTAAATGAAAGGGATATTTAAAGCCTTTCCTTTATTTTATTCTTATACGTGCATTGTTACCTGGCGTTGCCCAGGCTAAGATGTGTGCCAATGCGCCGCTGTATTATAAAGACTTATATTTGTTTGAGAAACTTGCGTGTGCTGTAATATTGTATGTCATAATCACAACAATTCGTGTGATTTAAATATTTCGCTTAGTGTTTGTGTTCTATCATAGTTTATTATAACTTATAGTCTTTGTCTGACATTACGATTACAAATATGTAATAAAATTGCTTACATCTCTTAACAGAGGACCTACTTTCATTTTCTCCCAGACTCTAATCGAAATGCTATGATCACCACTCCCAGGGGAAAAATTAAACAATTTAACGAAACATTTCCGCAAACAGACTATCGTTTCTTCATAAATGTCAGAATGGACCAGATATGATTTTTTTTAGAAAAATATTAATTTATAAACATGTATATGTAATCTTATTTTAATCACTCCACACAAGCAAGGTGATAAAGGTACTAAGAAGCAAGAGGTAACTGAGATATAAAGAGAAGGACTTTAGAAGGAACCGGAAACCAAATTCTAAACAGATATCAAGAGATAAACTTCTAGAGTTCATCAGAAGACTGTGGAGAAGTGTAAAACGAAGTTATCTTTATTAAGCAATCTATACATATAAAACAGGAGATGTCTGTCTGTCTCTGTCTGTGATAACTTTTCAATCGAGATCCATCCAACAGATTTCAACCAAACTTGCATCATAGATTATACAATGTATAAGAGAGAGATTCTTAGTGAAAAAACTCAAAAATTTCTCAAAAAATCTATAATCCATACAGCCGACAAAAATCGATAAATTCAGCTTTTTTTCCTCCGATTTCGTTCGAATTTGGTATGTAGGTTACTTATAACGAACTCAGTGATATCTCATTTTTATTTCTACGCCACTGAGTCTCGCGAAAAACCTTGAAAAACGAAAAATTGATTTCAACAGAAATCCATTTCAAAACAAATTTAAAAATTAAAATATCCTTCATTTTTAAAGCAGTCTAATACAAACTTCTCTCAATTGCATCCAACAATAAGTTGATTGTCGGACAGTCATTTAACTTGATAATTGATTCGACCCATGTAATGAAAACCCGCGTAAATTGCGAAACATGGCGATATTTACTGATTTATTTCTTATTTGTCGTTTATCTTTCAACAAATTTTCATCAAACTTAACAATTGCTTTCTAAGTGTATCCTCTTTTACATCCCTGGTAGCACACTGACTAAGTGAATTAAAAAAAAAATCCAAAATAATTGTGGTCTGAAGTGGGTCTTCATGTTGCCTGTTTTATCCCTTCATGTCCTTGGCTAACTTTGATTGAATAAATACAGAATACTTCTGTTATATCAGTAACTGCATTATTTCAAAATGTTTTATAAAGAAAGCACTTTAAGGTAATTGAAGAAGATAGACTGTGTTACATCTAAGCATGATGCTGTTTTTGCTCCATTCTAATTGAAAGCTTTTTTTCTGATAGATCAGCTGGATATGGCTGCCAGTATAGTCTAAGCTGAACAAAATATATAAGATTCCGATAAAGATAAATATAGATTATAGCGACATATTTATTTGATATCGTAGGTTTTGTATAATTTCCGCATTCAAAAATATGGACAGGAAAACAATTCTAAAGAATTTTCAAGATTTGAACATTTACATATGGGATAAGTTTAAAGTCTCGTCTGTCTGACAAGCATCCCAATAGCTGATTGCATGTTTGTCATAGACATGAGCAATGTATTTCTTTCAAATAGATTCTTTGGTTTTCATCATTGGTAATCTTCAATGACGATAGTTTATTATCAGTTTTTTTTCTTTCTCAATGAAACCACTCGTTTCTCGGCATCTTGAACTCTTCAATTCACAATCCATTGTTATTATTCGATGAAATGAATAATCGTATATCTCTTGATTTATTTTCCCAATCTCGTCATTTTTATTATGAGGTTTTATTCTTATCGTTGTAATTACGGCGAATTTCCAAGGGAGTGCTGAATAGTTCTTGGCACGAGCAAGAAGGCATTCAAAACGGATTCCTTTTTATTCTGGCATTTACTTTTTGTTATTCTGTCAAATCTTGGAAAGCATGTCGACCTGATAACGTTTCAGAAGCACTTTATGGTTCATTCTATCCCTGCATTTGAATCCATCTATCTTAGACTCTTCATGTTCTATCTATCTATCTTAGACTCTTCATGTTCTATCTATCTATCTATCTATCTATCTATCTATCTATCTTAGATTCTTCATGTTCTATCTATCTATCTATCTATCTATCTATCTATCTATCTATCTATCTAGCTTAGACTCTTCATGCTCTATCTATCTATCTATCTATCTATCTATCTATCTATCTATCTATCTAACACTCTTCATGTTCTATCTATCCATCTATCTATCTTAGACTCTTCATCTTCTATCTATCTATCTATCTATCTTAGACTCTTCATGTTCTTTCTATCTATCTATCTATCTATCTATCTATCTATCTATCTATCTATCTATCTATCTATCTATCTATCTATCTATCTAACACTCTTCATGTTCTATCTATCCATCTATCTATCTTAGACTCTTCACGTTCTATCTATCTATCTATCTATCTATCTATCTATCTATCTATCTATCTATCTATCTTAGACTCTTCATGATCCATATATCTATCTAGCTAGGTTAAACTCTTCAAGATCTATGTATCTATGTATCTTAGACTGTTCATGATCTATCTGTCTATCTATCTATCTATCTTAGACTGTTCATGATCTATATATCTAACTAGCTAGGTTAGACTCTTCAAAATCTATGTATCTATGTATCTTAGACTGTTCATGATCTATCTATCTATCTATCTATCTATTGATATACAAATTTTCTATAGAATCCCTGACTGAAATGCATTCGGTGATATAAAGATTTTAGAAATTCAATTAACTGTGATGCAAATAATCCATAATCGCTGAAGATATTTTAAAAGAATTTCGATATCGTGAATTTAATATTTTTTGTTTGTTATATTTTAATCCCGTTGGATCTTACGATGTCCTCAAATGAAAACTCTAGTTCAGGTAAAGTATTTGAATTTGTTTTCTGTTTTTGAAATTATCGACCATATAATAAACTTTAATACCACAGGAATTATTATTATTATTATTATTATTATTATTATTATTATTATTATTATTATTATCATCATCATCATCATCATTGTTGATTTTTCAGTATTTGCTAACAAGCGAGATTCATTTGATTTTACTGGAAATAATAATAATCATTCATTTTTCATAAATTTCCAAAGTTTGACTTTGATTTCTCCCCGATCTCATCAACTCTCTGGCTTGGATATTTTAAAATCTTCATAATAATTATTCTAGCCTAACTTTAACTTGATGTTTCTGACGAGTTCTATTATTTAAGCTATTAAGTAAGGGAGGAAAATAAGATAGAATTATAAATGAGATTCTACCTGAGCATAGATAAATAAATGGAATCTACAACAGTGTTTATATAACAGAAGACATAAATAAAGTCCATTTTCATTGCGCTGCCTAAGAAGCCAGATGCAAATGAACGCGAACTCAATCGGAAAATCAGCCTAATGAGCAATATATATATATATATATATATATATATATATATATATATATATATATATATATATATATATATATATATATATATATATATATATATTATCATTTGAATTCTGATGAATAGAATAGAATGAGCTTCAGAATTTGACCGGAAATAGAATAAGACACTGGATTTAAACAATACGAAATCGATACTCAAATTTAGGCCAATACAAATGCAAAAGGATGTATACATATGTTTTATAGTTTACGCAACAACGTTGGATAAAGTACACCTAAAAAAAAAACTGTAAAAACTGTTAGGCAATCTTGACATATATGGAAAGGATATTAGAATAATTCAAAACATATTACTGGAAACAGACTGCCTGCATACGGATAGAAAATAAATTCAGTAAATATACAAAAATAGAAAGGCATGTACGACAAGGATTTATTTATCCATCGAATTATTTCAGCCTTTAGGTTGCGATGGTTAAAATGTTGCCATTTTGTACTTTAATTTCTCGCATGCGTGTTATTTATTTTTTCGACTGCACAGTATAGTAGAGTCAGTTGGGCAATTCACTCTGCCAAAAACTTGGAAATGGCATGCTGTACTGCTTAGAATTCTAGCAGGAATCTCCTATACGAACATTTCAGAGTGTTTAAATGTCAATCTGATGAGAGTGCAGAGGATTCGGAAAGAGTTGGATGAGTCTAATGGTGAATACGAAGTTCTTTGGATTGATCATTAGTGATAGCGATGTTATGCCTTCATTCATATTCTCTCGTGCCCAAGACTCAATAAGGAGTCCTACATCAGATGCCTTAAGAAGGTAGTGCTGCCCTGAGTCAACTGGATGGCTGAAAACGGGATTATGCACCATGCCACGCAAACAGGGGAACATAGACAATTTTTGCGACTACATCACCCTTTACATCTGGTAACCTAAGTCCTCAAACGGCAAACTCCTTGCTTATCATATGCGGGGTGCGGTTGAGCGGGAGACCACCAAAACTCCAGAAGTCATAACGCGGGATACACAGATTGCACAATGTTGATAGCGGAAACATAAAGGAGATTATAGGAATTCTTACAGATGGTCGTGAAATAAAGTGTGGGAAAGAAATTCTTAAAAGACAGAATGTATGGTTGTCTGCAAAAGGGACATCTCAACATATGAATTGCAAACTGGAGATGCCAAGTCTAAATATTTAAATATCTCTGAAGTCATTTATCAGAGGACGAAAAGTGCTGCACAGAAATTCGAAGGGACATTCGGGTAGCAAAAGAAGCCTTGACAAATCTGAGGAAAGTATTAAGAAGCTGTAAAAATTTTCAGAGAACAAACAAAAAGCTACTGAATCGTTATGAAATATCCCTCCTCCTATATAGCAGTGGGTGTTGGACAAATTCTTCACAGATGAAAACAAGATTTGAGGTGACAGAAATGTCGTTCAAACAGAAGGGTTTAGACGATACTACGGATTGATTTGCGTCCTGTCACTGTATCTAACTAACGGCTTTATCCACTGTGCCATGTGTCCTTGAGGCACAGTGACGGGACCCAAAGAGTGTGAGTTCAATACCCAGTTAAGCCAGTGGCGAACTTGGAGAGCAAAATTAACAGGAGATAACTGATAAGTGACATCCATTAAACATGACACCCAGTGAGAAAAATAAAGCGTTCAGTTGGACATTCCAACCACCTGAAGAATGCCGGAGCGTACAACGGCCGTTGTAATAAATATGGCAACAATGAGGACAATAGTCCGAATAATGTAAATAATGTACATAATACCTCAACTCAGAAATATAGACAGATACTGAAAGGCCGAAACGTTGTAATAAATATGGCGACAAAGATTAGGACAATAGTCCGAATAATGTAAATAGAGTACATAATACCTCATCTCAGAAATATAGACAGAAACAGAGTGAAATCAATTTTTTGTTTTGGATCTCAGAATGTAAATCCATAAATAATTGTGTAATGAATGTATTTGTAATAATATATAAGAGAAATATTTTCATTCTGCGTCAGGAATTTAAAAAAATTTGAAAAATTATAGATTTAACCTTTAAAAAGTAACATAAAATTAAAATCAGAAGAAAAGACTTTAGAAAGCATACGAAACAGAATTTTTTCTTTCTGTTAAGGAGTTTTCAGAATAAAGAAAAATTAGTTGAAGATTTCTCGAAAAAAATAAAAAATAGAAAGTGCTTTCAAAAATATGAAACGAATTTGTTTTTTCTGCGAAAACTTTTTTTTTTTATGAAAGATGAATATTAATTCTAGATTTCCCTTTTAATGAGACAGTTCGGATAACATTAAGAAGAAATATCTTTCACGTATACAAAAAACAAAACAAAAAATTAATCACTGTGCATGACAAAAGTCTTATTTAATGTAACTTGTTTTTGACTTTATTCAAAGTCATTCACCCTTTTAGGATATACGTGTAGAGTAGCTTGTATCGATGAGGTATGTTGAAATCTTGTGTCGAGTTCAAATTCCACACAAGGATGTAGCGTTTGCTTTTCGGTAAAATGCTCGTTTCTATACTAATTAGTTGTTAATAACCCGTTAGAATGATCTCCCTAACTTTGCTGGTCAATTATTTTAGGTGCAAATCAACTCTGCATGAGAAAATGGCTTGGTGCGGATTTTAGCTCTCCACTTCATGAAAACGTAAAAGCCACTAAGATATAATGGGTTACAAGGTGTGGAAAAATTAGGATCAGAATCTTTATCAATGCGCGGGAAGAGGAAGCAGCAATCAGTACAGTAGATAACGATTGACATTGTATTTCAATTTTTACAGATTAAAATTGTCTGGAAAGCCTGTAACCGGAAGGAATTTCCACAAGCGAGAAGCGCGAGAAAAGAAATTGCTAGCATAAAACTTACCGTTTCATCTCGACAGCTCAAATGTAAAATGTTGAGATCTCGACGCCAATCTGCGCTTAAATTTAAAAAATCTAGGTACCATAGCAGTGAACTCCTTCGAACAATGACCATTAAGCAGGCAAAATTACAGCGTTGAGAAACTGACTAAAGCCGGGCCGCCAGATCATGACCAATAATATTGGTGATTCTTTTTTATATCTTATCAAGGAGCTCAAGGTATTAGTAGAGGAACATTAAACAAATAACCAGTTTGTCTTAGCTAACATTAATGTCAATGTGATCTTTCTCTTTGTTTCCATTATTGAGTTCATGGGTAACAAATTTCACTTGTGTGCATTTTCTTTCGTTTTGCAGAGCAGTTGCAAATATATATATATATCGACATTGCTGTATGTTAATGCAAGCATCCTGTGTATCTGATACGGATCAGACGCATCCGAAGTCCTCACATTCTAATTATCAATGTTTACAAGCCGTCCTTAAGATATTTTTTGACTGTCTCGTTTCTCACTGAATACACTATGATAGATATTTTTAGCAATATGGACATTAAATTCTCGAAACACTGAACTTATTTTGCAGACTGCTGCTACTTTTTTTTCTGACTTGAAATTCCAACGTCAGACAAGATATTACGATTGACATTTGGGTCGCAATGTTAATAGTGACAAATTAAACTCATCACAAAAATAGTAAATGCTACGGATCCCGCAACTTTGTAAACTCTGTGTACTTTAATAACAATTCTAAGTAGAAGCTTTATTTTACTAATTCATCTTTAGAGCTGAAAAGAAATTTATTTTATTTTGATGGATGGTTACAAGCAGGATGGGAGATGGGATGTACTTATTTTATTATCACAAGCCGCATTACATACTTTCAACATATATTATTTATAGTATCTTGCTTTCTTAATTTTTACATGATGGGAACGCTGCATATTTAATTATTCCCAATTTCAGGTCATATTATATCGAGTCCAATAAATCTATTTAAATACATCGTCAGGCTCATATTTTTCTCCGGCTTTGGTATGATGATAAACTACATCCGCGTCCTGGGTAAGCCGAAAAACTACATCCGCGCCCTGGGTAAGAAGATAAACTACGTTCAACAGCAAAGCCTCTGATCAGGAGGTTTTGAGGAGCGTGAAAGAACCTCTTAATTGCTGATATTGCCAGATCCAGTCTGACCCGGGGTGGTAGCACCTGTTGGTTCTCGCCTATGGGGAAATAGTTAACACCCAAAGTTGTGTAAAAATAGGTTTTAATACCAGAAACATTTTGTAATAAAAAAGTTATTGCCAGCAATAATTTTTGAGGGAAAACTTGTTATCAGCAAAAAAAATATCAGTAATACAAAAAACTATACATTTTTTGAAAAAAAATAATACCAAGTAAGAAATTTAAAAAAAAAATATGAAAATAGAACCATCCAAGATTGAAAATTTCCAAAAAGAAATTGGATTGTACTCAAAAATATGAGTAATTGAAAAATGGTTCAAATAAATATGTATACATATACATCTTTTTTACCATGCAATTGCTATGAAACTATTTCAAACATTTTGTTGGCAGTTATGTCGGTATGCCACAAAACAAAACAACCAAACCAAGCATCATATTTTTCTGGACTGAATTTCTTATGGTGATAGAAGTTAAATATTTACCAGATTTATAAACTCTAATACCAAGCTGCTACATAATTAATGATTCAAAATTTATGCGCATTTATTAATTTAAGGTCATATGCTACAGGTCTCGAATAAACTAAAAGCTGCCCTCTATTCTAATCCTATTGATATTGCAGTAGATAGACGATTTAAAGACTCTTTTTGCAAATGTAATGTGCCAGTTTCTTGTACTGGACATAGGGTCAATTATCATTGGAATGGTTATTTCAATTTTTTGAAAAAAAAAATGTTTAAAAAGCGGAATTTGAAATTTGGATTAATTTTTATTTAATAACTGGTAGATTAATCTGTGAAGGAACTGCGCACTATTCTTGTTATGTGTCATTGAAACAGCCACAGATACATTTCCATCGACTAATTTATTCGACCTATACATCTAATACCGAATTCATTTTTGAATGGAATAGTTTGCCTTGATTTCACTGTCCCAAAACATTTTAATATCTCTACTCCTATCAATTGCTTATATGTTAAACACCAAGATATTTTCAGTATTTCCAATTTTAACATTGACCATAATATTTTATATCCCTTTCTGTTTTCTCTTCAAATCGATTGACGGTTTTCATTTAGGATATGGTTGAGAGACATTCTTCTTTAGTTGCAAAGACGAGACTTGATATTTGGCTGTGTTTTCTTTTTCAGGTAATTAGTTCCAATACATTTACGTTGGATGTTTTCATTGGAAATATTCTCTGGCTACTAAATTGTTTAGTGACTTTATTTTATTCATCGTTTCTTTAATGTTCTGATTAGTACTTTTATTGATAGAGCTAGTCTGCTTGCACAAGGATTAGACAATTCCAACTTTCAGGCTTCTCATAGAACCAGTCAATAATATTTAAGAGTATCTAGCTGTTCCGTCCATCATTTATTTCCTCATCAGTTGACGAATCGGTAAAAATAGTTCCAGATTATAAATAGTTGAGCCTATTTTACAACATACACTATTCATATATTTATACATTTTGTCGAACATATACCATTCGTCTCTAAGATGTTTTTATTCTGCTAGAATTATACTTTTCGTTGTTTATACTTTTTAAGATTTTCCCTCGTTTTATTTAATTTAATTCATAACACCAAGATATTTTTGCTGTCATTTGGATTTAATGTTCTATCGAATTTGTTAATCAGCAATTCAGTTTGCCTGTTGTTGCAAGCATAAACTTTCGCCAGGATACAATTATGCATTGCTCCATACTAAAGTTCATTAACATAGCCACACTATGTACAGTAGAATTTTCGATTCATTCTTTGAAAATCTGTTTTATTTGCATATTATGAGAAGGAGTCGATCACATGATTTTCTCATTCGTATTAAAGTTTGGGAGATACATTTTATATTATGTTATTAAGAGATACCTAATACTACTTTTTACATTAACTTCTTTCATGATTTGTAGCAACACATAAATAAGTTGTTCGTTTTATTATTATTATTATTTTTATTTTCTTTGATTTCTGGCGTTTTCACATTTCTTTCCGGGTCCCGCCCAGGGACCTAAGGTTAGAAATGGCATCATGAGACTTTCCACTGACAAAAAAAAAAAAAAAAAAAAAAAATTACATAGATAAAGCTCTCCGTAAAGTGTGGGCTGTACTTGTCAGAACAATTTTTTGTATCTCCTTGAGGCATGGGCTTCCAGGAATCCCTGCAATTAGTCTACTGCAATCTTTTCCAACCAGTCCTAGGGCTCCAACTACAACAGGGATTGTTGAAGTTCCCATAAGCCACATTTTCGAGATTTCTATTTCAAGGTCCTTGTATTTTGATAGCTTTTTAAATATCTTCAAAGATACATTGTAGTCAGCAGGGACTTCCATATCAATAAGGAGGCACTTTTTTTTGTTTGTGGTCTTTAATAACAATATCAGGCCGGTTGGCTTTGATTGTTCTGTCAGTGTGTATTGTGTAGTCCCATAGAATTGTAACAGGTCCTATCTCCGTAACCGGGTCTAGGTGGTGTTCATACCAGTTTCTTTCCGTTTCCTTCCCGTAGAAGTTGCAGATTTTCCAGTGCAGATATTGGCCCACTTTGTCATGTCGAGTTTTATATTCAGTGGGTGCCAACATCGTGCAACCTGATACAAGATGATCAATCGTTTCTGGATATTTATCACAGAATATGCATTTTGGGCTGACACAATATGTTAGTATATGTGCTTGATAATTCGTAGGTAGCAAGCTTTGGTCCTGTGCAGCAAGGATAAAACCTTCAATTTCAGCTTTCAACCCTGAATTACGTAGCCACTGATGGGTACGGGTTTTGTCGATATCAGCTTGTTTGGTACGGGCAGAGTATTGGCTATGAAGCGGTTTATCTAGCCATTGCTTCTGTATCTGGTCGGTTGCATTCGTCTTTGCTGTCTTTTTTAAGTATTTTGCAGTTTCAGCCGGTGTATTGTGTTGTAGTTGCATCTCTACGCCCATTCGAAACACCATTTTGAATTTGTTGGCTTCATTTATTACGGAGTAAAGATGCTTACTACTTTCATGTTCCTTGACGGATACCATCATCCAGTCTTCTGTAGTTTCCAAGTATCTTTGGAGGCCAATTGTTGTTCTTTTGTAGGACAGTTCTAGTTGAACTAATCCTATGCCTCCTTCGGATCTGGGCACATACAGACGATCAACATCAGCTTTGGGATGATGCATGCGATAGCAAGTGGGAAGCTTTCTCGTTTTTGCGTCCATTCCCTTAATTTCAGCTATGGTCCAGTTAAGGACATTAAATCTGTATTGCACCACAGGGACAGCCAATGTGTTTATGGCTAATATTCTGTTTTTTGAGTTTAGCTCGTTATTTAGTACCAGACATACACGCCTGTAGTACTCCTTTCTTATTTTTTCCTTCATTTGGGGGTGTTGTATGCGATCTCCTTCGCTAATTCCTAGGTACTTATAAGCTTCATCATGCTCCAGTTGGAACATTTCGTTTAGATGGAGGTTTTTTTTGTAGATGATATGCACAGTTCTGTATCTATATATATTTATGAAATGAGGTATTATGTATATTATTTACATTATTCGGAATATTGTCCTCTTCCCGTGCAGCTGCGGAAAGAAATATAAAGGGGAGACAGGCCGCCCCCTTAAGGTAAGGCTTCAAGAAGACCAGAAAGCTGTAACACGAGGGGAAGTGGAAAAATCAGGCGTGGCTGACCACATATGGAGAGAAAAGGGAGATCAATGCCGTCTGTGGGATCAGGTTGAGATCATAGACAAAGAACACGATTGGAAAATTCGTAAACTTAAGGAATCAGCACATATGCTAGGCCACAAAAATCTGAACCGACCAAGCATAGAAATGAATACAATATTGGAACCAGTAATAAGAAGTGTCAGAGAAAACCGATAACAACAAAAATTGCAATATGAGCTCTGGTAAATCATGTGTAATAACAGCAAAAACTGCAATATGAGAACTGGTAAAAATAGGTTGCTGAAAACATTAGGTTTATAATACCCAGAAATGCATGCACTGATGTCTCCAAGGACACATGGCACAATGGATAAAGGCGTTAGTTTGATCCAGTGACAGGACTCAACGAGTGTAACGATGGAGAACTTAGAGCAGAGAATTAACGAGAAATAACTGATTAGTGACATCTATTAGACATGGCACGTGGAACTAGAACAGTCTACCCCAGTGAGCGAAATAAAGCGTTCAGTTTGACATTCCAGCCACCTGAAGAAGGCCGGAACGTACAACGGCCGAAACGTTGGAATAAATATGGTGAGAAAAATGAGGACAATAGTCCGAATAATGTAAATAATGTACAGTTCTGATTATTATATGTACAGAAGTAGTTTTAACGTGCGATATTTTTCCAATTTCAATTCATAAATCCTTATCTTAATTTATTTTATTATATTCCTCCATATATATATATATATATATATATATATATATATATATATATATATATATATATATATTATCTGTTAGCAGGTACTATATCTTGGAGAAGGTATGTTACTTTGTATTCTTTAATTACAATTATTATGATCATTAAGTTGGTGTCGTACATTGACGTATTTCAATTATTATTATTATTATTATTATTATTATTATTATTATTATTATTATTATTATTAAATTGGTGTGTGTCGTACTTTGACGTAGTCAATGAAAATTCTTCTGTTGACTCCTCACAAGAAACTTTAAGAGAATCCTCGCCGAGTTAGTTTTGTTAGTTTTCCTGATGCCTACAATCTTGACCTGAATTCCATTTAATTGTCTGGGTGGTTTATCACCTATTCCTAGAGGAATTAGATCAACACTCATTTTTCATAGCTTTACCAACTACCTTGTCAAATCCAATTATTCGCTAATATTTTTTTTTTACAGTCCATTCTTGCATCATATTTGAAAATTGCTATTCACCTTATCTATACCGATAAGGTAGGGCCTTTGTGATCCAATGACATGATGTCTCTGGATTGAAAAATCCCATATCATGTGACTGACATTCGCTACTACTGTTTCTGTTTCTCTTCTTACACTGTAGCAAAACTCTACAGCATATTTCCCAGTTAATACTCTTACTAATTCAATCAGATTGTCGCTTATATTCTTTCTGTGCCAATTTGGGAAGTACACCGCATATGGATTTAAATATCTTATCTTTGTAAGTGTACGCGCTTTCATTTTTGGGATCTGTCTATCCTGACATTGATTCTCGAAAAGATTCTTGATTGAATCATTCTGACGACCTGCGTTTGTACAGCAAAATATCAGAGATTGTTTCTCTCTGTAAAAAAAAAAAAAAACATTTTACGCAAAGCCAACTGTCGTCTCCGGCTGTTATATCTGAAGAGGCTGACCATGAACCTTATTTTTTTTTCTTTTGTCATAAGATTTCATTTGTTATCCCCTTAATGCAGTAACTGTCTCGACGATCAGCGCTTCTTGATCCTCATTTACCCTTCATGCAGCTGTAAGAAGCAGTTCACAGGAACACTCATCAGTCATTCTTAAGGCCCAGAAAAGTCAATGGAACTACTTCTTCCGCACTCATTAACCTTCTGCATCACTGTTTGAATTCACAGCATTATTATTATTATTATTATTATTATTATTATTATTATTATTATTATACCCACCGTATTAAAAAAGTAGTTACCGATGTGTAACACTAGAAATCAAGAGATCTGGAGCCCTAGCATTTCTCCTTTGTACAGTATCTACTTCCCGTAATACAATTGCTTCGATAGCGCCACTTCAAGGCTCCTGAAAACTGATCCAGCCCCAACAGTAACGATGGAAAATGTTCAATGTCAAATACTGCAGTTGTTTTTATTTTATTTTCGCTCGCGAATGGCAGAAATCTCTCCAGTTTTTTGTTTATTTTATTTTTATTTTTTTTTCATTTATAATCAAAGTCTGGCTAGGTTCGTTCTTCAAGGCTGCACGTGATTTGGATTTTATTGTCCCAGTAAGTCTCTTCAATACGCCATCATTCTTATAGATTATTTTCAGTAGAGCCGTAGTCTGAATGATTCCTTGTAGTCGTAGAATTTCCGGTTCATCTTGTATTTTGGTTAGTTATTTTGCGATTGTTCACCCTGCTCAAAATTAATTGTCACATGTGTTGCCTTCATCTAGCAGAACTTGTTCAGTACAGGAAATAGTCCAGATAATTCATTTACTCTCTATGTAACTGAATGAGGTCAGATAATTTAATCTCAATAGAGGTCACTATATATGCTTTCCGACTAAGAAGTAATTACATATGATCTGAGGATGGCTCCAAGTAGGAAAATGACAATTATCATTCAGTGATATTACATATGCCTTTGTTATTCTACAATGTCTTCTTCAATAATACATACATACATATATATATATATATATATATATATATATATATATATATATATATATTAAATAATTGTCGGACTTATATATATATATATATATATATATATATATATATATATATATATATATATATATATATATATATATAATACTAATGGGAACAAGGAATACAGGATCGATTCCTGTCGGAGAATTTATATGAAGTTTCTCAAACATTAAGGCCGGTAAATGTAATTAATGCTGATTAATTTAAAACAAAACATTAACTTTAATGTATATAGTTTGATTGATGTGAGTTTGTGACCCTGGGTTTCACGCGCTTTTCTACTGTCTAACGAACGCAAGGGGCGTGAAACCGAGGGTCACAAATTCACATCAATCTAACTAAATATGTTAGCTCTATCAATAATATTGCGCACTTTCCAATAAATACCTCGCACATATAATATATAAATAATATATATAAAAATTGCATATATATATATATATATATATATATAGAGAGAGAGAGAGAGAGAGAGAGAGACATACACACATTATATATAAATATATATATATATATAGAGAGAGAGAGAGAGAGACACACACATTATATATATATATATATATATATATATAGAGAGAGAGAGAGAGACACACATTATATATAAATATATATATATATAGATAGATAGAGAGAGACACACACACACACATTATATACATATATATATATATATATATATATATATATATATATATATATATATATATATATATACGGCAGACAAGTTTTAATTCATTTTATTTAGTTTTCTAGCATCATTACGTTTTTGGAGGAGTAAGAGAGTACACAATTGTCCCATAATTTTCATCGCTTTCGACCACTTCTGCCATTTATATATATATATATATCTATATATATATATATGTGTGTGTGTGTGTGTGTGTGTGTGTGTGTGTGTGTGTGTGTGTGTGTGTGTATTGTAAGTAAGAATGCAAGAGAGAGATAGTATGCTAAATTTGATCTGAAATTTTCACAGCGTAATGTTCCACCCTATGCCATTTATTTGCAGCACTGAAAAGGACAATGGAGCAGTTTAGGTGGAAAATAGACGAATGCATTTTTATTACGCTGCAGACTGATTAAGTTAACTCGCTTATTTTTAGCATTCATAAATAATCTATTAACTGCCTTAATTCATCGCATTCAGCAAGGTTTTTTCACTTCCTGTATTCAGACACGTTTCTATAGAAATATTACTGTCTATGTTATGAGCAGGACATATGCATTTCTAAAAGTCTTTTCGATATCTGATTTGTCTATTGAGTCCGTAATTTCGGTTTCTTCTTACCATTTGAGGAAGCTAGACTATATTATTAGCGCCATTATATTGATTTTTGTCATTTTCTTCAATGTTGCCTTTTCTCTGCCGTATTTTGTTTGAAGGGATTTCCTTTTTCCTCTACGTTGTCAATGAAGGTATTTACTAGGTGATCGGTGAGGATCCTACGCAGCAAAGTGATCGGAAAAGCCAAGTTAGTAATAATCACTCTGAAGCAAGCATTGTGTGTGACATTTTCGCAAGGACGGGAAACGTAGTGAGGGCTTAATTTATTGCATTAACAAAGTACTGCGTCTGGAGATTAATAAAAATTTTTCTACAGCAGGTAATGTAGTGAAAAAGATAATCACCTACCTCGAAAAAGATTTCGTGTTTTCTGTGCGATCTGCTGAAGAAGAAAAAAGCATGACAGACAGTAGATAGCAAATATTTGTTACTTTAAGTAACAGAATCTATGCTAATATTCTTGCCTCCCCTGAATCGCGTCGTCAATCAGAGAAATCGCTCGGTAAATAAAAGCCGTTGTTTTTCACTGACAAGGGAAGGATTTTTTTTCTGAGCACGGTGAACGAACACGCGTTTTTGCTGGTGAGAATTTTACGTTTAATTTGTGACCCTGTTTTGTTGTTTCTACGTTACCTGTTAGACTGTTACGACGGACTATCGTTTGACCTGTGATTTGGCTACAAGTGCAGGCGTTTGTTGCTACTATAAGTTTAAAGATTTTTTTCTTTGTCTACTACAGTTTTTATTTAAAACTTTTGGGGAAATTCCTTCTGAATTCGTGGGATGAGAATTGTTCATTATGTACAGTTTATATTTGGACTATTGTCTCATATTTATTGTTGTCATCATAAGGTTTCGGCCTTTGTGTCTTCTGGTCATCCTCAGGTGTATATCAATCTGGGTAACCAACAGGGAATTCTTAACTGGACCCTTTATTTAATCTATTAGGCTAAACATTTCTCTTTCCACTTCTCATGTCAAGGTACATCGTCGAGTTCTTATTTGGTTAAAATCACAGAAGAGATTACTGAACTGTTAAGTGATATTTATCAACTTGTATGGCAGCGAATGCTGGATAATCTCCTCAAAGATGAAGAACAAGCCTGAAGGAACAGGAATGTGGTTCTACAAAAGGATGCTGAGTATAACATCGACTGAACATGTCAGCAACGACGGGGTTTTAGAGAAAATGAAAACATAAAGGAAACTTATACTTAACAGCAGGAAGAGACAGCTGAAATTTCCGAGGAACGTAATGGGGAAGGAGAACTTAGAAAATCTGATACTCACAGGACAGATTGAAGGGAAGGCCGACAGAGGAAAGTAGAGCGTAACTTACTTGATGAACTGGAGTAAATAGATGGTAGAACTGTGGGTGGGAGAAATAATAAAAAAAACAAAATTTATAAGGAGCTAAAATGGCCGGAGATGCATGGAGGACTATGGTTACCTACGTCCTGAAAGGACACGGCCAGAAAATAAGAAAACTTCATTGAATGCAAGTATACACTGGTGGATCCAGGAATTGAACTCACACTCTCTATGTCAGCAAATTCACAAACTAACGTTTTAATCCAAGAGACCATTAACCCATAGGCTTTGCCGAATTATCTTTCATTTTTTTCAGTGTTGTTCAAACTATACAAGGTGTAAAAATAACTCATTTAATAAAACCAACTTTAGCGTCACAGACGACCTTGGAAAGGACTGCAAGTCTGAATTAGGGGGTTATTTTTACGTTGGCCATCACGTCTATGATGGATGCATTCATGAATCATTGGTATTGTGTGGCCACTGGTCAGACTTTCTGTTGATGAATCGCTAGGAGAAATAGAAATGTATTGAATTTATATCAGATGCCATATATAGGAGATTAAATGAAAATGATTAGTTAACCTATCCTTGTTCAAGTGTATCGTGTAAAAATCAGCAGAGTACTAACGGAAAACTTACGTCCTCCCCATCTATCGAGAGCTTGATTCAAATTTTCATGTACGCGGTAGAAATGAACGCAACGCCCTGCAAGATGATGGGCGGCGTGACATAGCCGTCGTTGTTCAAGACCCCAGATTCATCACAAATGACATGAATGGGATGTCCCTCAGGATATACATGGTCTCGCTGACGAGGCAGAGCTAACTGGCGTCACTCTTGTTTCTCAAGTTACTGCCAAAAAGCCGGTGTTGGTGGTGGCTCTTAACGCGAAAATAACATCCCTTTTCATTTACTGAATCATATTCGGAATCGCGATTTTAATGCTCTCGATAAATCTGAAAGAGAAATGATAATGTTAACATTTGGATTATGACTTGCAATATCAATGTCTTCCATTCATGACTGAGATGATATGGGTTCTCAAAGACCTGGCCTATAGAGTATATTTTATAAATTTGTTTTGTAGAAATGGGAAAAAAAATGTTCTTTTGAATTCCAAAGACAAAGCATGTATATTATTCAATCTTTCGTCTTTCATCTTTCTAGTCGTGTTGCCGCGTATTTTTTATGAAATTTATAAAGAAAGAGATTATAATTATATTAATTATTTTTAGTATGGCTCGTCATTATCAACAACGTTTCAATTATCAGATAATTAAGAAAAAAATGATTTTTCCGTAAATTCTTCTTGGGAAGGTTAGTATGTTAATTCAAATATACGTGTATCAAAGTATAAGTAAAATGTAATACAGAATCATAATGTTTGCAAAGAAAAATAATCAATTGATTTAATTGAGAATATTAATATTGCTTATATTGACTATCGATCGATGAATTATAACAGTATAAAATTAAGACAACACACCGTTATTGAAAAGACTGTATATAAGTTTAAATAGACAGCCATTCAGGGCAGGAAAATACGTTTGCTTTATGTGTGTGTGTGTGTGTATGTATGTGCGCGTGTGTGTGTATTTATGTATGTATGCACTACAACTGAAAAGTTGGAAGTCATCCCTAGAATTTGACAGAGGGACGAAAAAACGTGTAAAGTCTCGTAGCGTCATTGAAAAAAAGAAAAGAAAAACAATTATCAAACTTATACTTTCAGAAACTTTTGCAACGAATGCAAAAAAGTACCACATTTAAGCTATTCTTAGTAAAATTCCATAAATCATGGAACATTTATGAATTCTACAGCCCTTGCTTTCTACCTCAGCAACAAAAACGGTATTTTCCTAAAACGTGGGTATTCTTTTAATCATTTAACAAAAAGCAAGACAGTATAGCCACTAAGATGCAAGAGATTACTGAGAGTGAAAAGAATTATAACTTTAATATGGAGAAAGGACAATGAAAGAAAAGATTTAAAAACGACAGAAGTTAGATACTGATGTTATATCCCATTTTTTTGAAAATCGTTGTTCTCATGAAACCATAATGCAGTAAATGCGGAATCCACATTCGAGAAGTGCGAGAGAAGAAATTATTCCAATTGAACTTACGGATATATCTGGCCATTTAAATCGTGAAATGATGAAACCTAACTGCTGAGTTTGAATTCATTTAGTCGAGATATAAAATGAGGAAAGCTCATCACAACAATTACCATGAAAATGTTTTTAAAATATCTACAGGGAAGCTCGTTACGGCGGTGGTAAAGTCTGTAGCCGAGATATCAGATCAGGACAGCTAACCGTGCAGATCTTTCTTTGGATTTTTTAAAAGATTCTCAGGATATATATATATATATATATATATATATATATATATATATATATATATATATATATCATGAGCACAGGAATAGATGTGGTAGTTATCTTCGATGCAGAGACGAACGATAGACGTATAAAGATGCAAGTTAAATTCTGGTGAGAAAAATATCGAGTACCACAGGTAACCAACTTACCTATCAGCAGACCTAGCAATTGATTTAATATAATCATTGTACTTCAGGACAGTGGAAAACGTTCGACTGATATGTCACAACGTGGTTCTCTTTTGAGGGTTTGGCGTCATAGTTTATCTTAAAGATATCGGTATCCAGTGGAGTTAAATTGATTACTCATTTTACTTACACCGATAAAAATGATCCATATTGAAAATCTTTTGAATGAATTTAATCAGATTAAAAATGCATAATAAGTTATCATAAAGAAAAGAGTATTTTCCTTAAGTCATATTCATTAAAAGCTGACATTTTGTGTAGCAGTATTTTCAAATTAAGGACGTTGGACTGATTGGAATTATATTTATGTAATTATCTGAATATATAAAAGTCGTTTAATTATTAACGTTTCACGGAATCTAGGGCGAAATACATATGGATGAAGTGTTATCGATCGTCAGGGTGCTGAGAGACGTCTTAAATTAGAAAAGGTTTTTCAGAATAAATGATTTCTCCTGCCTTATGATGTTTGAATAAATTAAGAAAAATCATGAAGGAAAGAAAAAAAAATAAACGAAGAAAAATAAAAAAAAAATAATTGTAGAAATCACAAAAAATATAAAATTCTTCGAGCCAAAAAAGTAACGATGAAAGGAGTTAAGGATTGATGGCAACAAGAAAGAATGAAGACAAAAAATCAAATACAGTTGAAATTTCAAAGAATGAAAAAGCGGGGAAAAGAAAAATTTAAATTTCAAAGAAAGGGACACATAAGAAGAAAGGACAACAAAAAAAGGAATCAAATAATTTACAGATTCAAAAACAAAACAAAAAAATGAAAAGAAAGAAAGTAATAATAATGACCGATATCATAAGAATTTTAGAATGTGAAATTAATAAACCCTAAACGCTTTAAATATCTCGGCGTATGGATTACTTATAACAGTTTTAGTATGGGAGATAAGGTAAGTGAGCATAGGACATATTACGTTCGGGGTCGTTTCGCCCAATACCACGAGATGCTACAAAATCAAAATATTAACGTAAGAACTCTAGTCATAGTCTTAAATGGCCACGTTAGATGTAGACTCTAATACGGATGTTATGCACGGAGTTCAACATATTTAGGAATGTATAATCTATTAAATACATACAACCGATTCTCAGTTCAACGATTAAGAATTGGTTCATGCGAATGCATTCTGTAACTGTTAAAGAATAAACACGTCTAATCAGATCTTAGAGACGGGCGCAACCGAATTATACAGCACTTTAAAGAATAAATAGCAAAAAGCACATCGCTTGAAGAATTTCAAGAGCAGCAACAGCTAAAATGAATAGCATATATAAACTTGGCCAACGTCGGCTTTTTAATTCATGCGTTAACCCTAGACATATACGAGGTCCGTCTGAAATGTAATGGAGACTCGTATCAAAAACAATTTATTTCAATTCCAAACATCAAACTAGATGGTTTACCCTTTAAAGTAGTCCCCTCGAGGTTAAAGCACTTTTCAATCCTTGTCTCTCAAGTTTCTACGCACTGATTGAAAGATTCATCCTGCGTATTCCTTGATACCTTCCACGCGTTCAAAACATGTCCTCCTGAGGATCCCCATCACCTATGGCCAAATAAAAATGACACACGGATCAAGATCAAGCGGCGGGAATAGTGAAGTTGTTCCACTATGGCGATATTCTCGGTCGGTAACTGTCGCGTGCTCAGGGCGTTTTGAGCAGGTGTTTTGTCCGGGTAAAGCAGCCATGATTTATCCTGCCACAACTCCCGACGCTTCACGCGCACTGAGTGAAGTAAACACTGCAGGATCTCTTTGTAGACTTGCTGATTGATACTCTGTCTATATGATAAGAACTTAACGGACACATCGATGACGTAAACAGACAAACCTCGTACACCACTCTGACTATCGTTTAAATTAAACCAAAATCTCTCTTTTTGACTCTAGAATAATTTGTGCCGCTATCACACATTTTGACGCTAAAGTCCTACCTCCCTATGTCTGCCTTTTTTATTCTACTATAAGCTGTAGCTGTAGCTCGCGTTTTTACTCTCTTGTAAACGGAAACTATATCTCACTTTAGACTTATGTTTTACTTTTTGACAGTAGTCGTTAGAGAAAAAACATGTCCTGCACAGTTATGCGATACCAGTCCTCTTATATTGTATCCAATGCTAAAAAAGTCTTCCCACAGATGAAGAGACTTGCGGCAAGAAAAATGTGGTTTTACAGAAGGAAGCTGAGAATAACATACACTCAAATTATAATCAATGACATGGCTTTAAAGAACATGAAAACAAAAGCGTCACAAAACTTAGAATCAGTAAGAGATAGTAGAAATTTCTAGTGTACCTAACAAAGATTGAAAGCTTGTAGCTTCTGACACACAGAGAAAATATGGAAGGCAAGTAGACAGAGAAAATAGCGAATGTTCTACCAAAGTAGATTTAAACAGTTGACAGAACAGCGAATAAGCGATATAGTGAAAACTACAAAACTAACTAAGAGCTACAAAGTACAGGAAACTGTGAAAATCTATAACCTACGTTTTAAAGAAGTGAATAAGGCGTATTTCTCATTCTTTGACACTAGTGGAAACCGAGTCTATGACTCACTTTTTGATGTTCTCTCTATTCATCCCGTGAGTATAAGATTTTCCAGGCCCTCTTTTTTTTTTCTTTTTTCGTTTTCGCGTGTCCCAAAAATTTCATCTGACTCTTCCTTATATTAAGAATAAGCTTCCGGCTTGATTGCATCCTCTGCAAGATCTCATCGTTGCTCACATGCTCGGTCCTTGATATTCCCAGCCTCCTACTGTAGAATCACATCTCCGCCGCCTCAAGTCTCTTCTTCATCCTTGCGGATAGCGTCCAACATTCGCTGCCGTATATGGAGGAGAGATGTCACGTAGCAGGTCAGTACTCTTTTCTTTGTCACCATAGAAATCCTCCTGTTTCGCAATACTCATCCTAGATTCTGGAATGCAGCCTTGGCCATCCCAGTCCGTCTACTGATCTCAACGTCGCACCTACTGTCCTCCGACAGAACACTTCCCAGATACTTAAACTTCCGCACATGATTGATTTTAATGTCCCCGACCTCCAAATCGCATTTTGGGCTCATCCTTTTACTGATGACCCTGCATGCTGTCTTCTTTTAGCTTGTGGTTAGTCATTTCTTCGCGCTCTCCCTCGATACCGTCTGTAGCAGGTTTTGGAGTTTCTTTTCCGTGTCTCCTATGAATACTGTTTTATCTGCTTATTTTATGTTGGTAAGTTTGTGGCTGCCAATGATGAAGCCTGGTAGAATCAGAATTACCGAGGGAACTCGAGATCCTACCAGGAGAGCCAGAAGGGATAGGAAGAAGTGGAGGGCCATGATCGCCTACGTCCTGAAAACAAATGGCACATAAAAAGAAAAGAATAAATAGAAATATTCATCTTTTTAAAAATTTTCTTTAAACAACTATTATATATCATTTTTGACAGGGATGTAAACTGAACAAATTCATGTCTAATGTCACTAATATAAACCTATTGACATTAGTAAAAACCGAGAGTTTGTCTTACTTTCTTACTTTAGTGTAAATCGGATCTACGTCTCGCTTTTTGACACTAGCATGATGCCGAACGATGCATAAATCATTATGCAATGACCCAACAGGGATTGATCTTATGCTAAATTAGTCAAAAAGATTTGATGTTAATTCGATTCATCACTCTCAACGATGCTTAGATAATCTCCAGCAATCACAAATGGCGTATATAAAACATAATTTGAAAGAATTATAAGTTAATAATAGACGAAATTACTGGACAGTTATTGTAACTTCGCTTAAGAACTGACATTTTGGCGAAGATTAAACATATCAGTTTTGACTGTTTTACAGCTTTTCGAATAGTCTCAACCGGACTGGAAAATCAGACAAACAAAAGGTCATACAATCGGCATCTATTCTGGAAACAGCTGAAATACTAAAGAGATTCCGGAATTATTTAATGATGCCCAACGATATCTGCCAGACACGTTTTTTACGGCTTATCTACCCTTTGCAGGTTATTTAAAACCAGAAAATATTTTTAGATACTAAATTGTTTTAGATAGTAAGGATTTATTGATACAAGTTTTACTAATTAACCCATAGCTCGGGGGAGAAGAGGTGAACTCATACCTTTCCACAAGGGTATTTGCGCCTCAGTGAGTGTAACGAGCCCAGTTTGAATTGCAATTGAGCTCCCCGATTAACAGTTTCTAGATATTAATCATTACACCACCGCACATCCAAACTTACAGCACTTTGTATTCCCAAGGGGTCACCCATCTCGGTACTGACCATAATCGACGTTGCTTGACTTCGTTGATCGTACGGGAACCGGTGTTTCAACTTGATGTGGCCAGGAGCCTATATTGTATGTATAAACTAATGCATAAATAATAATAATAATAATAATAATAATAATAATAATAATAATAATAATAATAATGAGCACAGACAATCTTTATTGATAAGGCAGTCCCTGCAGACTATAAAATAAACAGTCAAACATAATAGAAATATATCATATATCTGAAATATAATATTTTTGATAGTGTTAATTGGCGATTAGAAGTAGAGAGTCTAAAAAATATTAAAAAAGAAAAAGAAAAAATATGTCCTGGAGTGGTTGCCTTTAACTCCCATGAAGTAACGATTCAATAATTCGTGAAACGACGAGATTTCCTTTTCTTTTTCATTGTTTCTCCCTCCAAAATATTTCAGTAAATATTTGTGCATAATGTCGAAAACACACTGACCAAAATTGCTATATAAGTAAAACGAATGAGGCCTTCTCTTTTCTTAACTGCACATTATTTAGTCAATTTACTTTAATAAGGACAATAAAAGTAGCCAATACACTCCCTATGCATAGTGTTATTTAAACACCAAGAGAAAAATATCCTAGTGAAACGGCCGCTGATCTGATTTCAGTAAGAGTCAGAAGCAGTCAATCCTTGGACCGTTAGTTTCAAGAAAGCTGTGGTAACTAATGTAACTATGCGAATAACTAGATCTACTAAAGAAGAATGACTGATAGCACCAAAGTACTTTTGAGAAGTGTACGTAGAACACATATTATGTGATAATGTCATAGTTAATTTTAATTGTCACCCGAACGCAGAATAAAGTCAAAAGCGGATCGCATATAACCAGAGATCTGAAAGCTGCCAAACAATGAGAACCAAGACTCTAACGCTGTTGATTTGGGTAATGTGCAAGCTCATGAAAGTAGCCATGTTACCCAATAACCGTCTTCGAGTACATGGCCAGACGTGTTTTGGAAATGAAACTTTATTAGATGTAAAAATGGCTAATTGGCCAGTGAGACACACCTTCCGACTCCCAATACGTAGCTTATATCTTATGATAGTCGGTGTCTTCTCACATTTAATCGTGAGTTCCAGCTTTTCGTTCTCTTTTAATAACTTGTCAAGGAGTTCCTGCAATTTCCTTTCTGAGACAGCCATAGCTGGTTTATGTGGATCTAAATTATTTAAGATATATCGTCCACGTTTGTATAAATAACATTTTAGTCTGCAGTCTCTCTTTCTTTCCCAATGTCACACGTATATATATATATATATATATATATATATATATATATATGTATATATATATTTTAGGATGGATAGTTGTTGTGGATTCCGGGTTGAAATCCGGTACCAATAAAAAACAAACGCCAGGAATGAATATATGAAAATAATGTATTAACGTAATAATACAAACTGGTAAGCAGGTTGGTAGTCCCAGCAATACGGATTAGCAGCAATATATATATATATATATATATATATACAGTCTTTGGCATTGAAGTTTCGCTGTATGACTTCTCACTTAGTCTACGTGCTCGCTCACTGTGACTCCTACAGCACTGTTACCTCAAGCTCACTCTTCCGGTTACCTACAGCCTTTTACTCTGTCACTCTGGACTCGACTCTTCGGTCTTGCTCGGTATTTATCGATCCACCCACGTGGATTGAATGTGGCACAAGGCCGGTTTAATGTGTGTATCTCCGAGCGGGTAGGCTCGGCCAAAAATATAGCCTTTGAACCCGCCTCAACAGGTTCAGGCCATGTCTAACTCCCCGGACGAAACCTTGCCCTTTGGCAAAACTTCGTCCGGGTTCCTCTCTGTTAAAGCAGAGAGTTCGACAGACGTCTCAAAAAGTCAAAGACTGTATCACGATTCAGCTAGACTCGGAGGTCTTGCTCGCTATTTATCAATCCATCCACGAGGACCGAATGTGGCCCCAGGCCGGTTTAATGTGGGTATTTTCGAGCCCGTAGGCTCAGCCAAAAATATAGCCTTTGAAACCGCCTAGACGGCTTCAGGCCCTGTCTACCTCCCCGAACGAAACCTTGCTCTTCGGCAAGGCTTCGTCCTGGTAACTCTCTGCTGACGCAGAGAGTCCGACAGCTGTCGCTTACAGTCAAAGACTCTATCACGACTCAGCTAGACTCGGAGGTCTCGCTCTCTCGGGTCTTCACGTAGCCGTAGTATATATATATATACTGGGTGAGTCCATTTGTATGAAAAGGGGAGAACAATAGTATATATATATATATATATATATATATATATATATATATATATATATATATATATATATATATATATATATATATATATATATATATATAGTGGTAGATAGCAGATCAGATTGAGGAATCGGGGAGCCAAGTTCGAATAACAGTCGAATCCATTACATTCATTTACGTGTTGAATCCACTGGGAAAACTATTAATCCTATTTTCCCCTCCATCTATGGCTAAATAGCACGACAGACTGGGTTCTATAGCCTTGGATGACAACTGGTCTAGGAGAAGGACAACTCTGAATTCAAATCCTGCGGAGGTTCATTTGGGGACCTTGTTGCACGTAGTGCAACAGGTCTTTTTATTCGGCCCTTCAAAATGTGTAGATGGTTCTGCAGAAAGCTTTCACCACTATAATCATACCATATGTGCTGGTGTCTGGGCTGGCGGTTCCTAGGAACTGAGCTGCTTCACTCTCTTCGAATACGGTGGGACAGTTCACCATATGTATATAAATATGTATATAAATATCAGATAGAGTATATCTGTAAAAAGACGATATGAAAAAAAGACAATATACAATATTTCATTTTGTCTTTACATATATATATATATATATATATATATATATATATATACAAATTATAATATTAGAGAGGTGGAAGTATGCATATTTTGCGTAACAGCAAAACAGAACGTTTGAGTAAGGCTTTTACATTTGATATTTCCGTTCGTTCTGATCGAGGAAATGAGGTCAGAGCTTAAGTGTTTATCCCAATGTCTGCCACACACATTTGTCGTATTTATTCCTCTTGAGAATAACCCGACAACCTCACTGCTTTTAATATATTGATCACTGCATCCATTGCGAGCAACGCGAATCCTGTATTCCACTTTACTTAACTGAGTCTAACTGGATGAAACACTTCCTTCAGCTGACAGTTGAACTTAAGCAACAATCAAATCTTAGATTGATGTCCACTTGCAATGTTGGGAACAAACACCATACCTCTGACTACAGTGACTGGCCCCAAAATACATCTTTTTCGTTGATATATTCGATTTCGATTAATTTTTTTATACCGATTTTCACCCAATACAAGACCGAAGAGGCACTTTGGGTAGAGACTGTGTAGTGTTGCATGAACGTAAGTACAGACAAGTTGTGAATTTTCTGAGGTCACGCAGAAAAGGTAACGGTTGACCCTAGACCTGAAGATTATAAACATTTTTCCAAGCTTCTATTCCGCAAAACAATAGTTCTTGTGAAGTAGCTGGTTGGAACTTCTTGTTTAATCCCGATCTGACATAGTATTGGTCTTTATGCTACATTTACTAAGCCTAACATGAATGCCGATTCTTATATACTATTACACTCCATTATTTGTCTTCCTCCTATGGGTATATATTTCTTGGAGAATCTAGTGGTGAAATTTTGCTAATAGAAAAACCCTTTATTCAAAATAAATGTGTAGTTATGGATAATCTTGAAACTAAAATGTTCTCCGATAGTAAACTCTGAAAATCAATGGAATTTGGTTTATTTGTCAGAATCGTAAAGCGGCACAACTAAATACTTATACTAATTCTACTGTTCGAATATCAATCATCAGGTTTACCATAATATCCAAATGTCAATCTGAGAAGAAAATCTGTATTTATGAGTTATTTTTTTTTTTTTTGCATAATAAATTGTTTTCATTATTAAGCTATCGGACTGACCTACAAATATACAAAATAAAATTAACAAAAACAAAAAAAAAGCAAAAAAAAAAAAAAAAAACACATCAGCAACAACTTTTATCCGCAGCAGATTCTATCATTATAATAGAATCTTGAATAAAGTTAGAATAAAACTATGGAAGAAAAATATGGTTGGAAATCATGTTTAATTTCAGCAACTTTGGTAATTGACTTATTGAAGGGGTCATTCAAACAGGAAGAGATGTGATTGATTTTTAACTTCGTTATTTCTCTTTGAGAATTCATTAAGTATTTTTTGTAAGCTCACTGGAATTTTCTCATATAGGCTTAACGTTAAAGCATATTGATCTACACAGTTAAAGCATAAGTATGGTGTTCATTTTCAAATTAGTTGCTAATTTAGTTTTGCTTAATTCGGTTATAGATTAATCGGTTTCAACACAGGGAAAACTGTAGAATGTTAAGATTATTTATCTGATAATCTTTGATATATAGATATACACTTCAAGTCAAAAGTTTGAGGATCCAACTGGTAATTTTTTACATTGGGCCGTAAAGTAGATGGGCTGTACTTTAAATAAGAGAAAATTATTATGCATGTTTAAAAACGGTGTGGCCTGATATTTTATTAGAAATTTTATTAAAAAATTATGATTAAATTTTGCTCTCGCCAAAATATCCTTTTTTTAGGTTTGATTTCTGCAGCAAAATTTTTCCGTACGTTGCAAAAATTTCTCAAAGTATAATTTTTATAATTGATTCCATTTTGTTTTCAATGACTCCAAGAGCTGTTTTTTAATTTTTGAATGGAAATTTTTCACTCTTTTCTCAAGTTCTTCCAATGGACATTCATGGGGTTGCTTCAAGCTTTTGAAATGTAGTGTATATTTATTTAAGTGTTACTGCTGGCCACGAGTAAACGTTTCATGTGGGTATAAAAGTGGTAATGTCACGCAAACCTCATGTTGCAGTATACCTAAAGTGAGGTTTAAAATATAGGATCGTACCAAAAGCTACATATATTATAGAAAAAGCAAAATGTGTAGATACGACAGATACAGTGGTCAGTATACAGCTTAGGAGTTGTGTGACAATCAAATTAACACATATACGTCCCCATAAAACTTTCAGTCGACGACGGCAGTGACATTTCAGACATTTAAGTACCGTTTCAGACACAGACACAGACACAGACACACACACACACACACACACACACACACACACACACACATATATATATATATATATATATATATATATATATATAGATAGATAGATAGATAGATAGATAGATAGATAGATAGATAGATAGATACAATCAATAGTATTTATCGACGAAGAGACGAAAGACAAAAGCGAAAACATTACAAATATTCCTGTTGCTATGTCCCGGGATACACGTTGTTTTAAATATGTGGGCCTGTATGCAGGTTACTAGCGGGACGATTACATAGGGCACAAAAACTGAATGAGGCTGTCGAATACTCATCCGTTGAAATCAACAAAAGAGTCTATAATATATGGAAGACTTTACATAAATTTACACACATAATTTGATTTGAAAAAAATGGAATCAATATCAGTCTAACAGTTACGCTAAGATTCTTTTTAATGTTAAAAATTGCTTCAAACCTGTGAATAATATAATTAAAATTGAAGATAGTCAATCTGATGAAACAGTGCCATTTTCTGTTTAATAGCTTCTTATATCAAATGTCTCAAACATTGAACTCGAATAATTATAGATGTAGATCCGTAATTTTTTTTGTTAAATGGAAAGAATAAGAGTTTTGATTTTTTTTTACAAAAGTTCACCAAATATAAGTCTTAAGAGCCACTCAATGTAGATGATTACTGACTGAATTTTGTGATTTGAATGCAAGATACGGTTGAATGATGTGAACAGGATAAGGAAAGATAATTAAAGATTGACTATTGTATTATAAAGATTAAAATTGTAGTGTTCATGGAAGTAACTAGGTTGGGTGGGTTATGATCCTGTGTAAAAGGCTACTTGGGCAGAACTTTGTACTTACAATTTAAATAAGGGGGAAATGTGGGTGATTCAACTCCGTAGACGCATTATGACTAGTTCTAGGTATAAACTGTCCGAAATGATTGAACAAAAAAGACTAGATCTTATAAAAACATTTACTATGGAAATAGCGACATAGTAGCTATAGGAATGTAACGTTGCGTTCGTGTTAAAGAGACAACAGAATGGGGGATAAAACTTCCCTAACAAACCTGTGTGAACGATTTTGAAAAATGACGATGGAGAAGTGCCAGTTCATTTTTAGCAACAATACACCATTTTTTTTCAGGGCGTATTTTTTGTTGCTAAATTAATGTTAAATATTATTCTTGCTGCAAGTAAGAAATTTTTGTTTCAATAAATAAATAAAATGAAAAATAAATACTGTATTTCACTGCTTTGTTCCTATGCATTAGACGCAACTAACAAAATTTGAAAGAAACCAGGAATATAAACTTTTTTCCTTGTACTCCATAGCCCTCCCGTTTTTCCCCAATTTTACTCAACGAATATCATATTTCAGCATGAAAACCTGATTATGACAAATTCTTCACGGAGAAGAAGTACCAAATTCATGGTAACTATTTAGCTTATAATAATTATAAGGAAATCTAACTCCCGTCACTGTCACACACCTTCGACTTATAGAACGCAGGGTGGATTTTTTGAGATATTTTATCATAAATTAGCAAAATACGGTTAAAGTGAAATAACCCCCACCCGACCAAAAAAGTTTTCCGGTAAGAATCTCTTCTCATCCAATAATTATCTGATAATCTTTCTTTCCGTAGTTGATGCAGGTTTTACTAATTGCTTACATAATTTCATTATTATTTATTTCGATTACAATGTTTCCGATAAGTGAATAAAACTAAGGTCGAATATTTTCTCTAATATTAACTGACAAAGTTTATCACTGCCTAAATAATATATATTGTTATTGCAAGACATTTATTTTTTTAATTTGTGCTCCAAAAGCTTTCTTCAAATAAACCCATTCTTCTATTTGCTTTTATCTACCGTTTTCGCGTAAATTTCTCTCATTGAATCTCTAGATGATTGATGAAACCCAAAGGACGGTTTGCCATGTTATCAATCTTGACCTGGCATCTCGGCTTTAGTCACTTTGCAACAGCTGTGTCTTGTCTTTTCATAGCATATTTTTCATGGGAATTGTTCTAATGAGATTTCAACTTTTTTTTTTATCTCAGTCTCCTGAATTTAAGCGTCGCATTCGATAGACAATTAGGTGTCATCATTATACTGTTGAAATAATAAAATGTATCCGGAAGTTCTATTCCCTTAGTTTCCTCTCTCACGCGCCGTCTTGTTTTTCTGCCAACTGCAATCTTTAAAAATTTAAATGCAATGCCAATCGTTATCTCCTATTTTTCCAAACCTCTTCTTATATTGTCCATTCTCCTCAATCGAGTTTTCTTAATTTTCTTTCACTCTCTGTAACCCCTTGCATCTTATTGTCATTTTTCCATAAATGGAGAAATATGATTTACAAAAAGGGTACAATATAGCGAATATTTGTATTCTATATTTATTTCAGTAATTACAATGAATAATTCATAACAATAGTTTAACTTATTGACGGAATTGAATTCTGACCTGAAATTTCCAGAAATGAACAATAATAACAATCGATTACTGATATAAAAACATTGTAATGAATAGATTTAAATTTTTCTTAATGATCAATATGTTGTTAAATGAAAAATAAATTGCATAAACGTATTCTGTCTCCAAATGAAATTAAGATTCAACATGTACGTATATAAGCAAATATGCAGGAGGTCAACTCGTATACCGAGCACAACCGTCTGCTACAAAGGCTTTCCTATTCCTGTTGCAGACGCCTGCTCAGGCACATTTGCATTTGTTCAACACCTGCAGAGACCACCTTTGGCATTTAATATAACTATACTGATCGGACATGTTTCTGGGACTGAAAGCGCGTAATGATCAGCATTATAGGCCAGTACTGGGCCACGATGAGCTTTGATTTTAGTTAACCCAATTTTACTCTCAAGACATAGGACAATTCATAGTATTGCCTTTTCTAGCAGATCCACATTATCCCTCAGATAAATAACATCAAGAATAGTAGGATGAATTGACAATGGTGAGATTCGAACATCAGTATTATAGCCGTAAAGCGAAAGCTCTAGCAACTTGGCTATGACTGTTACAAAGATTTAAAAAAATAAAAAATAAAAAATAACTCGCAAATTTATATAAATGAAGCCGATATAACACCGAACAACAAGTGAAGAGAATTTGACTAAAAAAACCGCGATGGCGGTTATTGAAACTTTTAAAGAAAAGACGTGAATGCATATAAATACCATTCCAAACACACACATGCACACACACATGCACACACGCACATGCACACACATAAAGAAAAGGCATTAGACAATTTAAGTTTCGCCCTAGAAAAATAGTTACAAAAAAGGTTTGTCTGTCCCCACATATATATATATATATATATATATATATATATATATATATATATATATATATATATATATATGTGTGTGTGTGTGTGTGTGTGTGTGTGTATAAATTTATAGAATAAAAAAAAAAACATAAAACAAAGAAATCATAAGTAAAAATCCGTCCCTGATGTGTTGGTAGAAGAACGAAACTTAAGTTGAACTTCGAACGTATGCATATTTATCAATATATATATATATATATATATATATATATATATATATATATATATATATATATATGGAAAAGGTTATAATTGTTCCAACGAGAGAAAATGTATATTTAAAAAAAGATCGATACCGCAAACGTTTTTCCTTATAATGTGTATTTTTCTTTAGTATATATATATATATATATATATATATATATATATATATATATATATATATATATATATATATATATATATATATTATTTTTTATATGAAGAATATGATATATATATTAAAACGAATCCACATCATAAACAAAAACATTTGCGGTTTCTCTGTTTATATATATATATATATATATATATATATATATATATATATATGTGTGTGTGTGTGTGTGTGTATATATAATGTATGTGTGTGTATCATATATATATATATATATATATATATATATATGTGTGTGTATATAATGTATATATATATATATATATATATATATATATATATATATGAGAGAGAGAGAATCTTTGCCGCAAGAACGTTATGTTTAAATCGTAAGCCGACAATTTACTGTAAATAACAAAAGATCATCAGTATCAACCAAATCGACAAACACAAATACGTGCTAAATATCCTATTTACTAACAACAAATGAAAGTAAGTTAGATAAGCAGACTATGAAATCTATCGACAACCCAAATGGAAAACCTTAGATTTAGATTACTATTTGTGACAGAGATTCAAAAAGCGGACCCATTAGTTTGAACAGTTAAGGAACCATAGTTCCAACGATTAATTTCATCCAATCATCGATTATTGCCGTTTTGGGAACAAAAAAAAGAAAAAAGAAAAAGAAAACTACGACATTAAGGAACGGACTCAAGAATAAGGAAATTTCCCCCCCCCCAGGACAAAAGAATTTTTTTTTTTATTGCAAACAGGAATCCATACAGTGAAAAGAATCCATTAATATTCATTGATACTTACCCATATGAGAAAAATAGATGAACGCATAATAACTTCAGCCACACAAAAATTCAACAAAGAAATAAGAATATTTGTTAGTAATAATTGATTGGTTGCTTTTTAACGGCATATCAACGTCTATGAGTTATTAACCCTTTGAACTTAGCGTTTCTAAACAATTTTAACACTTCTACCTGGGTTGTTGAGTCACAATTCACAAATAATTGGTATGTAATGTTCCACGATAGATATAAAAAAAATATTTACAAGTATTTACCCACCGCTCAACCGGTGGCTGGACATTAAGTCATTTTTCTCTAGCACTGTTGTACCGGTGGCTGGGGATTACGTCATTTGTCTCTATCACCGGCAAAGCGGTGGTCAGGGTACAACGGTTTAATGTCGAAATCTAAATAGCTTTTGGACGCAGTTGTATACCTTCAACTACAGATAAAATGTATTGTTGGTCATTTTGTTATATTAAATTTGTATTACGGATATTTTTACTATAACATTTTTCATTTTCATATTGTTTTGTTTTGGGATTCATTATTTCATCATAATTATTACCCTAAAATGTTCTACCATCCCGTGTCAGAGTGAACCTGGGAAGAACGGCAATTAAGATGTGGACCCACTCTCCTCAAAACTTTCCGTTCAGAGGCCTTGTTGCCGGATATATTTTATCGCTATGCCCACGACTAAGTAATGAAAACAAGTCATTGTATACATTAATATTATACTATCCCAAAATACACAATTTCTACCTAAAGCACACAATGTAGAAACGTAAGCCATGAGAACAATTTATTACCATTCCTTGGAACAATGATCCTTTTACATATTAAGAATTCGGGCGAGTCTGTCGAAAAACTAGGAGGAATAAGTATAGCAGATAAATTCATGACGACTTTATGTGCCAAATCAATTTATAACTGTTCCTCTTAGCCAATGCTTAAAATAAAACAAAATTAAATCTGATAAAATCAAAATCAAAACTCTCCCCATCAACATATAAAATAAATATTTGCCGACTCATCGCAAACCAATATAATTTCAGATTTAACAATGATTTTTCTCAACAAAAACTCTAATTGCCTATGGGATCACGTCTCAGTGAGGTTTTAGCCCTCTTGTCCTAGGGAATTTGCTCCTTTCCAAAGTATTTTCCGTAAACAATAATTGAAAGATGAAACAGCCTTTCGCCTATGAGTGTTGACTTCAATGTTCACTTTTAGATTTATATTTACATATGCTCTATCTCTGATATTGAGCACTTTATCCCATAAATATAGCACACCTTAAAACTATATTTTCCCATGAGAATAAGTGGATACAACGTCTAAAAACACAATATCCAGCCGGGCTAAACCATAAATTTAACAATACAGATAGTACTAATATATAACTCAACAAATCAAAGCCTACACACATTTCTCACCCACACAAGACAGACATGCTTACGGTGGTGTGGAGGCCTCACACTTATACACTTATACACACACTCATACGGATATACACACTTACACACATCATACTCACTCACTCCCTAATGAGCCAAATGATAACACACACCCACAGCAATACACACGCTTACACATATCATACTCACTCACTCCCTAAGAACCAAATAACACACACACAAACACTAAACAGAGACACATCCCCTCACCAGGTCAAATAAAACTGTCAAACTGACCACAGAATTCATAGCAGCATGTATCTATCCAGCTCTTATCTCAAATAACAACTTAAAAGAGACTGTTTGACCAACACAAGGATTGTTAAAACATTCATGTTAAAAAGATAAAAAAAATAAAAAAACAAATGAAAACTACAGACAAAAGTTCATTTTCTCCATCAAGACATTCATTTCTGTAGTTTAGTGCTAGCAGCAAGCAGAAATATTTCTCCTCCCGATGATGGCCATTTTGGTCGAAATTAATCGAGGAATCTAAATGAAATAATAATAAATAAAATAAAAAAAAACGAAAGAATATTAATCTACAACCCAGTGTGTCTAAAGATTTTAATTTTTTAATATATTTTATTGTTCAATATATATATATATATATATATATATATATATATGAGATGATATGAGTAAATAATTTGCTATTATTATAGCCTGGTGACTGTCAGTTTTAAGCATCAATCCGATATATATATATCGTGTGTGTGTTTGAATTCCTGTCTAATGTGCCAAATATGCTATCTCCCTCGACAAGCCATCCTCTTCCTGTTGTTCTGTTTTCATCAATCATTTCAGCTCCTCTCTTTGGATCTTTCTCGAATTTCCCACATTGTCACTCGCTTAACTTATTTATCCGTCTGGAGTATATTAATCACTGTGGGGTGCCATCGCATAAACACCTGAATTATATCATTTCCCAACACACCTTAACTGTCAACAAATCTCTTCAAAATAGACGACATTAGGCGACCAACACTGATGTGCTTAACAGAAGATGTATTCCTCCGTCACTGTGAGCAATTTAATTTTAGAAGCATACACATATGATCTCACTTTTCTTTAACATTATCAGCCTTTTCTTCATGCATTCCTGTTTATATTCATATATGTGTCTGGCGTATCAGAAACGACAAAAATATCTTTTATTGCCTAGACAGAAGGTTTAGATATGGTACAGTTATTTAAGGCAAAGGGATTTATTAACTCGTATGGTTAATCCGATAAAGTAAGTTCTGTCACATATCTGACCATGTAGCAGGTCACGTGGGGAAATCAAGACAATCCACTTAAACTAAAATTTTAATTCGTTTTGTCAATTTCTCAGTTACGGATGAACATTAATATAGAAAGTTATTTAAACCGTTTTGTGTTTGTTTTGTTTGCTTAACGGCATATCAACTCTTTATGGCTCATTTAATGCCGGAATTTAATATTGGGGGGGAGCTTTGAAATAATAAAAATATGATATATGTTATTCTGCTTTCAAATTGAATATGTGGTAGATGATACTCAGCTTTTGTGCATATACAAGTTTGTGTGGACATCATTACTAGAGGTAGTTATATGTGTTTTATGTTGTAGTTTTAATGAAATTATATTTTACAATATAGTTTAATCCCTTGAGAAATTGGAATGTAGTATATGGATTAATGTCATGAAAGATTTGTTTGACTGATTTTGTTTAACGGATATAGTAACACCTATGGGTTATTTATTGCCGAAATCTGCATATATTGAACACGCCTTTATGGCTTCAACTAAATATATAATTGCATGCCTTCAACTACAAATAAAATATCTTGTTGCTTATTTTGATATAAAAAATATTGCTGGCCATTTTGATAAAAAAAAAGGTATCATTGGTAATTTTTACTAATAAAATGTGATATATGTTATTCTGCTTTCACAGTTGAATACATGGTAGATGATACTCAGATTTTTTGTATATATGTCTTTGTGTGGACATTATTACTAGAAGCGGTGATATGTGTTTTTTATGTTGTAGTTTTAAAGAAATTATATTTTGGAATATCGTTTGGTCCTTTAGGAAATTGTGGAATATTATATGGATTAATGTCATAAAAGAGTTCTTTCATGTTTTCTTTTTTTTTGTTGTTTTCCTTATTTTGTTTAACGGATATAACAAACATCTATTGGTTATTTAATGCCGAAATCTGAATATTTTGAAAACACCTTTATGGCTACAAATAAATATATAATTGCATGCCTTCAACTACAAATAAAATATATCGTTGCTCATTTTGCTCTAAAAATTTATTGCTGGTCATTTTGATGTAAATATGTATTGTCGCTTATTTTTACTATGAATATATATTTTGGTGATTTTGTAATATAAATATGTATTGCTGGTCATTTCTCTATGAATAAGTATCGTTTATCACTTTACTACAAATAGGTATTGTTGGTAATTTTACTATAAAAATGTATTGCTGATATTCTTAGTATAAAAAAGTATACATTCATTGTATATTTTTTTGTTTGTCGAGTCACTGTTTGCCCCTAGCTAGGGCGCTAACAGTTGCTACTACCCTTGGTCAGAGTTAGTGGGAATAAAATCAGTTACTAGATGGTTTCACGCTTGACAAAACTTCCCGTCTCCCGATCAGAGATCTTGTTGCGAGATGTAGCATATCGTCATGCCAAGGACTCTGCTCCGTGTTAATTCACTTATAATAATGAGAGTATTAGAGCGTTCGTGAGACTGGCTGTCACTTATTCTAAAATTAAATAAAACTGCCAGTTATTGCCCAAGGGGGACAAGTTATAGTAGTAAACGCAAACCTGGGATTTACTGACAAAGAGAGAAAGTGATATTTCGTAGAAGGTTTAAATTCAAATCGCTCCCCGCAAACCAGATGATTAGATTCAGGTGTTGTAAACAATGAGAAGGTTTGGATGGAATTTATTAAAAAAGGAAAGATGTGAAAATTTGGTAAATATTTGAACCGTTACTGTACGGTTATCGTATCAAACCTAAATTTAAATCTTGCTATTTACTGTCTATATATCTGAGATGAGGTATTATGTACACCATTTACATTATTCGGACTATTGTCCTCACCTTGTCCCAACACGAGGGGAAGTGGAAAAATCAGGTGTGGCTGACCACATATGGAGAGAGAAGGGATATCACCGCCCTTTGTGAGATCAAGTTGAGATCATAGTCAAAGACCACCATTGGAAAATTCGTAAACTTAAGGAATCAGCACATATGCTAGGCCACAAAAATCTCCTGAGCCGACCAAGCATAGAAATGAATATAATATGGAAACCAGTAATAAGGAGTGCTAGAGAAAAGCGATAATAACTACAAAAATTGCAATATGAGCTCTGCTAAAAAACATGTAATGATAACAGCAAAAATTGCAATATGAGCACTGGTAAAAATAGTGCTGAAGACATTAGGTTTAAAATATCTAGAAATTCATACACAAATGTCCTCAAGAACATATAGCACAGTGAATAAAAGCGTTAGTTAGATCCAGTGACAGGATTCAAAGAGTTAAGGCGGTGGAGAACATGAAGAGGGGAATTAACAGACGATTATGGACATCCATTAGACATAGCAAGCGTAACTAGAACAGTCTACCCCAGCAAGCGAAATAAATGGTTCAATTCGATATTTCAAAGAAGGCCGTTGCGTACATGTTATATGCGCAGTACTTAGTGGGAAGTGCTCAATATTAGTGATAGATCTAACATATTCAGTTGTATGGATATTAGTTTGCGAGCATAGGTTTCACACTTTTGCGATCATCAGACAACTGATGCCTGATGATCGCAAAACCGTGAAACACAGGGTCACAAACTCATATCCATACAAGTGAATATGTTAGCTCTATCTCTGCTATTGAGCACATCCTACTAAATACACAAAAATGCTATAGACTTAAATCCAAGCACAAAACGCAGTCCGGATGCGTAAAGGCGGCTGGCTGTCACCAATTACAATTTTCTGGCAACTCCTCCGGCTAAGTCGTCCTCAAATATATTGTTTCGCATCTTGTCGGTAAGGTCGAGAGGGGGAGGGTGTAGTCTAGACAGAAGAAGTCCTACGTATCCCCTCGACCAAGCCAACGCTCTCGAGTTGTCACCACAAAGAACCGAATTTTGATCAAACTGGGCTTTACTTTTATCTCACAACGGACACCTTCTAATATATATATATATATATATATATATATAATATATATATATATATATATATATATATATATATATATCTGTAATTCATTATTATAATTATATTTAAATATAATTTAAATATAATTATAATTATATTTAAATATCAACTGTTAATCTTTACAATTTTTCAACTCTTGATCATTTATACAGTTATTTTTGATAATCTCATATCTGTATTGGTGCATTTAACTTATATTTATATATTTTTGGTTCATATCTATATATATATATATATATATATATATATATATATATATATATATATATTCACTTTAAATTTTTTCCAAAATAATAATACTATCATGTATAGTTTCTTTACTGCTGAATAGAATTTGTGATAACTACTGTCACAGCCATAAAATCAAAGTGTATAAAATGGTAAAACCTTAGATCGAAATGTCTGCAGGCTTACCAAGTAGTTTTTAATCTTGTCAACATGTATTTTTTCTTTAAGCAATTCACCCCAAGAAAGCCAAGAGTGCCACTAGTACGCAATGGGTTACAGAGGATTGAGAACAAGAGTAAAGGTGTGTTTGAAAAGATACAGAGAAGAAAGGGAAACAAGAGCAAAGTATCAGAGGATGTCGACTGACATTACTCTTGAATATTTGAAGATTATAGTTATCAAGGATGCAGTCAAGAGGAAGGGAGTTTCACAGATCGGAAGTGCGAGGAAGGCTGTTTATGTACAAGTGACGGTTACATGTAACTTTTTCGACAATGACAGAGTGAGGCCGAGATTCCAGCCTAGTAGCTACCTTAAATTTATGCAGTCTGGTAACCAGCGATGGTAGCTCGACGGAACCTTTGCTGGGAAATTATTGTGGAAAAGACAGAGGGAAGCTATGGATGGCAACTCCGTGAGAAAGCAACTGTTGACGAGATGCTAGATATACATTTTGCTTTGCATTTTGTCGAGGACCACGAGACGTACAGCGGAGGCACCAGACCATATATAACAGTAATATTCCATGCAAAGATGGATGGTTGATCTATAGAAATGAAGGATGGACTCAGACGAGAAAAATTTTTGGTATGACACAGAGATTGTTTTCCATCTAGTTCTGCCTTTTCATACATTTTGATCTATGTATTCAAGTGAAATGAATATCCTATCAGCATTGTATGTATTAATTAGTGATATATAGATATAAGAGAAATCCATTAATTTAAATATAAGTGATTAACAATTAATAGTTCTTTAATCCATAGTGTGTAATAACATTGTTTTAGTTGTGTAATTTGTATACATGCAACAGATATCTCTGTGCATGTGTGTGTATGTGTGATAATTTTCACTCGAGATCCATCCAACCGATTTTAAACGTATTTGACATGTACATTGTGACATGTAAGAGATAAGGTCTTAGCGTAAAATATCGATAATTTAAAAAAATAAGTAATCGATAAAACTAATCAAAAATCGATAAATTCAACCGATTTTGTTCACACTTGGTATGAAGGTTACTTGCACCATGATGAGTTCAGAGATACCTCATTTTTATTTCTACGTCACTGTGTTTAGCGAAAAACAAAAAATCAATTTCAACATAAATTTAATAAAAAAAACTCCCTTAATTTTCAAGCAATCTAATACAAATTTCACTCAATTGTAGCCAACAATAAGTTGATTGTTTAACAGTCACTTAACTTGAAAACCGAGACCACATATAGCGAAAACCCGCGTAAATAGCGATTTTTATAGTTTTCGTATTTTTCGTTGATATTTCAACCAATTTTTATCGAACTTAACAATTGCTTTAGAAATGAATTTTCTTTTACATCCGTCGTAGCACACTGGCAAATTGAATAACAAAACTCCGAAATAATTGTTATCTAAAGTGGATCTTCATGTTGCCTGTTTTATCCCTTCATGTTCTCGGCTAACATCGATAGAATAAATATAGACTGCGTTATATCAGTAGCTGCATTAATTTAAACTGTTTTTAATGAACGTATTTTAACGTAATTAAATAATATAGATTCTGTTATATCTAAACATGATGCTGTTTTTGCACTATTCTAATTGAACCCTTTTTTATCGACTGGCTGGGTATAGTTTTTAGTGCATAAAATATGCTCTCTGTGCTGTACTATAAAATGCTCTGTAACTTACTCTGTATAGTCAAAATATCTCTACTTTCCGCTGCATAAGGTATAATTTACTGTATCGTATACAATAAATAATCTCTGTATTATATATAGTCGAATCAGTCATTAAAAATGGCTTCAAAGGAATGAATCGTCTCTGCTATTAAAGACAAACCTTTATATAGACTGGCATTTGAGAGTGACAATGAACTTCAGTGATATTTGAAAGTTTTTTGGGGTTTTTTTTTGTGGGGGCACACAATTGGGATCGAACTAAGTTCTCACTCGTAATTTTTCTAAGGAAACAAGCTTGCTAACCATTACACCACACCGAGGTTCACAAAAGAAAGATTATATAATTTTCAAACGACCATAATGCTAACGGGTCGGTCAGTGAATCCCAAATATTTTCAGTGTGGAAATGGATATTCTCCCCGTTACTGCATAATTTCTAATAAAATGTTATCTATTATATATCATATAATAAAATAATCTATTTGTATACTATAGAAAGAGCTAGTCAACTAAGCTATGTGTTCAAACCAAATCTGTCACACTCTGAGTAGGACGTTGAACTACATCCAGCAGCAAGGCTTCTGTTCGAAAGTTTTGAGGAACGGGAAATCACCTCTTAATTGCTGTTGTTCCCAGGTTCACTCCGGTCCGGTGCGGTAGCACTTGTTAGGGTCCAAGCTATGGGCAAATTTTTAACCCACAAAGTAGGATAAAAAAAACTATGAAAGTATAAAATTCATTTTTATAATAAAAATACGAGTAAAATATATTTTGAAAAATCCACCAATACATTTTTTGGGAAAAAAAAACAAAACTATTACCAGCAATACATTTGTCTCTCGACAAAAACTCTATTTTTCTATGTCAATGAAACCTGATTTGCAAACTGATTGCTTACAAAGAATAGATATTTTATCCATACGAACCTATCCTAAGAGTCTTGTCACCATTAAATAACCCTTTGAGGTTGATATGCCGTAAGACAAATCTGTCAAATACACATTTTACTTTCGATATGTCAACCTTCGTTTACATCTTACTGAATGTGAACTCTTAACACAATCAATTAGCACTTGAAAGTACACGCAACAAACTGCTTGTTATAAATTGTAGCACAATAAGTGAAGTAAATAAACTCAAATTAACTAGGCATGCCAATTAAAACAGCTAATAATTCTGTCACCTAAATTCGTGCTTCGATTTTTAAGCAATCATAAACTGATTTGACACTTCAATTAATTGGAATATTGACGCTTATTCGAGATTTAATTTTTATTTTATTTTATTTGCTGTTTTATTGATAATTAACATTCTGCGTGTTTCCTCATTATGTCTTACCTGCGCGGTAGTTGTGGACATCTGACTATGACATATTTTCAATATTAACTTTCCAACTTCATTATTAGTTTTAAATTCTCATGGAGCGTTTCTTCGGGAGTATCTGCACACATCAGGTTAATAATTATTTATCTTAAATGAAGAACAAACGCATATACACAATTATTTATTTATTATTTCTTTAAAATATTTCTGAAAATTAACTCTCATAGAAATGTACAAATCCTCTGGTAAAAATATTGTGGGAATAATTTTGTAGATTAGCATTCATTAGAACTTTTTCAAGCAACGACATTACTCAGAATAGAAAAATATTGCTTTTTTATCAATCTAAATTGTGGCTTATTATAAATTATGTAAATACAGCTTCAAATCTTTTTTTAAGCATTCAACTCAAAGCAAGGCGGGAAGCCACTAGCATGCAAGGGGTTACAGAGAGTAGGAGTGAGAGCAAAAATAGGAGTGATAGAGGAAACGATGAAGAGAAGGATAGGGGATAGATCAGGGCATCTGGAGACGTCGATTGACATTACATTTGAATAGTTGAGGATTATAGCTATCAGGAAAACAAGAAATGGGGAGGGAGTCCCACAGGCGAGAAGTGCGAGACATTAAGCCATTGGATAGAAAAGACGGCTACATTTAACAGTTTCGACAGTGAAATGGTGAGAGCCAGATGCCAGCCTAGTAGAACGTTTAATTCATGAAGTCTGTGAACTAGCGAAAGCAGGTCATCGGATAAGTTACCGTGAAAGTATTTGTAAAAAGACAAAGGGAGGCGTGAACTGTCGCCATTTAATATTTTTGCTTTCGCGCATGCACGTTGATTTTTTTTAGTTTTTTGACTGCACAGTATAGTAACGTTAGTTGGGCACCGTGAGAAAAAAGAGTACAATGAAACAATTTAGTATGAGCATGCTGTATTTCTTGGTATATTAAGATTTCAGAGTGTTTAGGTGTCAATCTGAGGACAGCGCAGAGTGATAGGAAAGTGTTCCCTGAGTCTAATGATGATTAGGAATGTACGGCAGCTCGGAAAACTCACTCTGATTGTTCCTATAAGGAAAGAATTCCCACATTTCATGCTGAGGTCCCCATCAAGTGCCTTGAGGAGGTAGTACCGGCCTGGGTAAAAAGGATTGCTGTTGGAATATCCTATATCTGACATGTGGAATCGCCATGACACCAGAGAAGCAGTAGAAACCAGTCATGGCTGTCAGACAATTTCTTCGACCACTTTGCCTCTTAAAATCGTCCCACCTCACTCCTCAGACTGCAAATATCTTATTATGTGTGGGATTCAGATGAGTGATAGAACAACAAAACTCCTTTTAATACCAAATATGAAGTGAAGGCAATGATTATAGCAGCATTCACCAGCGTAAACAAGGAGACCGTCCAGAAGAGTAGCAGGAGATTCCAAAGTCGTCTGGAGGGTCTGGTTAAAGCCAATAGTGATATTATTGAATAAATCCACTCTTTAGTATGTAAAGATGTTTCTGTGGCATTTTGGTAAATATTAAAATGAGATGCCAGTGTTATTTTCATTTTTGCGTAATTTAGACGACAGTTTTTTCATCGCTCTCTCTCTCTCTCTCTCTCTCTCTATATATATATATATATATATATATATATATATATATATATATATATATATATATATATATGAAGATTTGTAAACAGATTTAAATAACAGGGACGCCATTTTATTGATCAAACATTTATATATATATATGTATATATATATAAAGGTAACTAGAAATATACAGCCTTCCCACATACAGAAACAAGTAAAAATATACTTAAAATTCTTATTTGTTTACATGAATAAAAAGGCACTTTGATATGTCGTAGGTGTGAGAAAAAAACATCCCTCGGGGTCTGTTTGCCGTGCTATCTTGTCTTAGAGATGTCAAAAGCCAGGATTCCGTATCAAATGTCATCTGTCAATCTCAAAAGTCGAGGATCGAGTAACAAATCCTCGCCTGGTCAGGTTTCTTTTCTCCGAAAAATAATACTTCTTTTCCTAACTCAGCATCTAACACCATATTTACCTATAACAAGAACAATTATTTTTAATCAAAGGTTCAAACATTTTTCTAATTTCTATAAGTGATAGCAAATATAGAATTAAAATCACTATTACATCAGCATCAGCATTAGTCTCATGACCGGGTCAATGCGTAAGGTCTCTCTGCAGTTTCCTTCTCATATCTGAGTTGTACGCTGAAAAATTGTTCAGTCATGCGGAGCGTTTCTAAAACAAGTATATCTGGCAGAGATCGCCCCTCTCCAAATCATAGCTGATGTCCTCCAGCTTTACGGATGGTTTTGGTCGCGGACATGTGGCTGTTAATTGCATTTTTTAAAAGTATATCACTACAAGCAAGGGAAGAGTGCCACTAGCACGCACGGGGTTACAGAGAGTGAGGGCATGAATAAAGAGGGGTGTTTAAGAAAAGGATATACAGAAGGACGGGGATCGAGGCATCAGAAGATGTTGATTGACATTGCACTTGAATATTTGAAGATTATAGCTATCCGGGAAGCATGTAAGAGGAAGGAAGATCTAGTGTCGGGAAGTGCAAGAGATGAAGCTGTTGGAGTAAAACAGTTCGCTACACTTAATCGTTTCGACAGTGATAGGGTGGTACCTAGATAGCAAACTAGTACCACGACTAAATTCATGCAGTTTGGAAACCAGGGATGTGACATGAAAATATTTGTAAAAGAGACATAGGGAAGCCACAAAATGTCTGAGACTGTAGACGAGATGCAAGACCAAGACCTATCACATTGCATATCCGTCTCTGGATTTTGTCGAGGACTTGGGATGAACAGCGCGGGCACCAGACCATATATGGCAAAAGTATTCAATGCAAGGACCAATGGTTGATTTGAAGGATGGAATCAGGTAAGAAAAACGGTCTGGCACGACACAGGGAACCAATTTTCCTTACTGTAGATAAAAATGTGATCCCAAACACGCGCAGAGACGCGCTCTCGTCTAGTTGGGCGTCAGCCATTCTTATAAGAGGCAAGTAAGGTTCTTTATGGTGCGTAAATGAGATAACTTTCGCTGTTGGGAGAACCAGCCTCCCTGGCCATTGATATCAGTCTAGAAAGTCTTCTGCCAAGCAATACCATGTTATTACCGCAATGGCTGGATAAATATCTAGGGATCCCTGCTAATCCACTGAACATAATTGACATTTACCCTACAAGATGATTATGCCTCTCCACAAATTCCTCTCATTCGTAGCTCTGAGTAATATTTATCTCCTTATGGTCTCTTCAAGCTTCTTTTCTTCGTATCCATTTACATAATCTTGTTCAGAAGGGTATTTGTCATGTAGTCCTGCAGTATTCTTTTCGCTATGCGTTCTGGGTAAGATGATAAACTACACCCGACAGCAAGGCCTCTGATCAGGAGGTCTTGAAGAGTGTGGAACCACCACTTAATTACTGGTGTTCCCAGGTCCACCCTGACCCTGGGTAGTAGCACCTGTTAGGGTCGTAGCTATGGTCAAATACTTAACCCACACACTTGATTGAAAAAATATGAATATGTAAAAATAGGTTTTAATACCAGCAATACATTTTTTACTGATTATTACCAGCAATACATTTTTGTAAATGATTATTACCAGCAATAATTTTTTTAATAGAAAAATTATTACCAGCAATAGATTTTTTGGAAAAAAATATTATTACAGGCAACAGGTTTTGAAAAAAAATGTTACCAGCAATACATTTCCGAAGAAAAACAAATTAGTAGCAATACATTTTTGGAAATAAAAAAAAAGAAAATATTACCAGCAATAAAAATCTTGTCGGCATTAAATTATCCGTTGTGGTTGATATGCCGTAAAACAAAACAAACCAAACCAAATGTTTTCGCTTTCTGCTATCAACACGATGTTATCTGCGCATCTTATGTTGAGTGTGTCCACTAATCATGAATCCTGATGGGACTTGTAATTCTGTACCGATCACCTCACTGTAAAGTTAAATAAATCAAAGGATGTAGAGAACTTTTGTCTATTTTTTTATAGCTTTGTAATTCATTTCCGTTCTATATGCAGGCGTTTTGCTTCCAGAATCAAGTCCCAATATTTTATTATTGTGTGTGGCATCTGTCAGACGTGAGAAAATTTGGATCCATTCCCCAAGTGTTATACTTCATCTGCTAATAGCGGTGCAGCATCTACTATGGCTGTACAGGCCCACACAGGAGTGACAATGCCGACTGCAATGAATGCCTGTGAAGACGCTCTCTCCCGATGTCGACTTGTTCTCTTTTTCCGTCGAGCACGTTTCTCCTCGGCCGCAAGCATTCATTTCCCCTCTTCTCATTGCACCCCTAGCGTAAGTGATCATTGGTATTATATTAGAATATACTAGAAATTGTATCATCATAGGTTGGCGAATATTATGTTTAGGGAAAAATAGTCATTTGCATAATAAAATCACCTATGCTTGTATATGTATATATACCAGTGTGTATGGAGGTGTGTGCAGTCGTGTTTTTGGTAGTCGATGCGGTAAATCGATACAATTGATACAAATTGATACAAGAATCATTAAAATGATTTGGGATTAAGGCCCTGCTGTTAATGTTCCGGTTTGGTAAGTTTGGACGTTGGCGTTGGCGCACGGCTTTTGGGTGCCAGATAATTTGGCGCCAGACTTTTTAGTATGGAACCGTGCTTTGCATCGATATTTTTAGTTCACAATGCCAATATTTCAACACACTGACAGGTTTGCACAAATATTTAATTCTATTGCCATCTTTTTATATTTTTGTAAATAAATTTCATCGTTTTATCAATATGATGACAGAGGAGGTATTAACGAAACGCGGTAAATAAAAATCTACGCACAATGAATTCCGCTATGTCTTTGAAAAAACAAGAAAATCTGACAGCATTGAAATTTTGGATTTAGGAGCAATGGAATCGGTGAAAATCTCGGCTCTGTACTAAAAATCCTGGCGCCAACTCAGCTAGCCATGGTAAAACTACGCACAATCGACCCATTCTGTTTATTTTAACTTTGCTAACTGTAGTAAAAGTATAAATTCGCGTCAATTAATATCTTGAAAAAAAAAAAAAAATGAAGACAGACCCAAATAGCTCAAATAGAAATAAAGTAAACTGTTAGGAAAGCGCAAGTCTCAGTCCCCACGAGACAAGGTTGTGGTATGATATGCTACGATAAACCAAGAATTCTGGAATGGAAAGAAATCCTAACCTGGCAGCTCGACATCAGTCACTTTTTCAATCAATATGACGCGTCATAGCATCTCATATCTTCGTCTTAATTGTTTTGCATCGTTCTCCTCCTTGCTCTCCCAACTTCATGAATTTAATCGTGGTACTAGATTAACAACTAGGGTACTGTTGAACTACGTAGATGCACCCGTATGTCCCGTTCTAATACTTTTCTTTTACTCTTCGCCTGTAGAGCTTTTTTCCGGTTTATTGCTTGACTGCCACCTGAAACCTTCAAAAATTTAAATGTAACCGCCATCTTCAGTCTCCCTGAAATCCGTTCTTTTATTGTCCTTTCTTTTCACTAATGTATTTTTGTTCTCTTCCACCCCTTGTAACCCTCGACTTCATTGTGGCATTAATGTCTTGCTAGGGGTGTAATGATTAAAAGTGCAGCTGTAGCTACAACAGCTTTCTCCTCACTATAGTGATATATGATAACCCAAGTTAACTGAAGTATAAATCTAATCGAAAAAAATTGAATTTGGAAGATTGTGCTGCGCAATTCTTCAAGTTTGGTCAGCTTGACTAGATTGAAATTAACAATATAAGGATGTTAAATGAATTCGATCATCGAACTTCGGCATTGGTAGAAAACAAAGCCTACTCGTAGATCTCATTGTTTGACTTTTTTAAACTAGCTTCATGCAACCCTATGTTCAATTCTAAGAATTTCCCCCCATACAATTCCTGTCAGTGGAACACCAATCCAGTTTTAATGCTTCCCTGCTCACAAAAGTCTTTAAAAATTTAAATCCAATGTTAATCCACATTTTCTGTCTCCTTAAATCCTGCTTTTTTTATTGTCCTTTTTCTATACAAATGTTTCGTCATTCTTTTATCATTCCCAGCAACTCTTTACGTCTTAGTGACTTTATCGCCTTTCTTGGTGTTAAATGAATAAAACATAAAAACAATCTAAAAACTGAAGGGTTATTTAAGACGATAAACTTTTACTAACTTTTGTATATTTGGGAATTTATATATTTCTTACGTACCGCGTTAATCTTAATACATTTGAAATTAAAAAAAGAGATAGATCATAACTACATTACAATACAAATTACTATATATATCTATATTTCTGAGATTAGTTGTACACCCCGGCCTTCTTCAGGTATTTGGAAATAAAGGATTCAGTTCGACATTCCAACTACCTGAAGAAGGCTGGAGCGTACAACGGCCGAAACGTTGTAATAAATATGGCAACAAAGATGAGGGCAATAGTCCGAATAATGTAAATAGTGTAAATTGATATACTGTTTATCATTTAATTACAAGCAAGGCAATAAAGACACTAAGACGCGAGGGGTGCTGAGTTTGAAAGAATATGTGAAAATAAAAAAAACAAAACATTATTAAGGATGAAGAACAATAAAACGATTGATATTACAAATATGTTTTTAAAGATAAAACTTGACTGGTAAGCAAGAAATCAAAAGAGAGAAGTGTGAGAGAAGGAACTCTAAGCATAGAACTTACGCTTACATCTAGCAATTTTAAGTACAGAATGAGTCTTAACTCTCAGTCTAGTACTTCGCTTCGATTCGTAAAATCGTAGTAATGGGGAAGGCTCATCAGAACGATTAAAATAGAAATATTTATAGAAAAATTGCAGGAAAGCTACGTTATGGCGGTGGGAAAGTGACTGAAGCCAAGATGGCAGGTCAGAAACATGATCTAACTGATAGTAAAATTTCACACTAGCAAATAAGTTACTGGAATATTTATCATAAAATATATGAGATAATCTCAAATTCGCAGAACTATTCATTCCAAAGACATATCTTCAGAATTCTAGAATCACCAGCTGCTTGAATGCATTCTAAAAGCAATTTCTGGCATAATCAAGTCCTGCATAATGTTAGGTGAAACCCTGATTTCATGTTAAATGGTTGATACTCGACTCCGTGAGAGTGTCTCACTGTGCCTCCATGTGCTCACGTTTTCCAATGACCTGAGGTGTAACAACAACATTGAATCAACTCCATTGAATCTTTCTCGTCAGAGTCCATTTTACACATCTACAAATCATTCGTAAACGCATAGAATATTATTGCCATATCTGGTCTGGTGTCCCATCTTCTCATCTCGAAATTCTCGACAAAATCCAAAAAAGGAATTGCAATTTAATCGGCCCAGACTTGACATCTCGACTCCAGTCACTCTCACATCGACGTCATGCAGCTTCCCTCTGTCTTTTCTACAAATATTTTCATGGTAACTGTTCTGCTGAGCTATCTTCCCTGATGCCCCAACTACATCAACTGAAGCGTGCTGCTAGATTGGGATGTAGGTCCCACCCTTTTACTCTTGAAATAGTTAAATGCAATATCCACTTCTACTGCAGCAGTTTCTTTTCTCGCGCTTCCCGAAAGTGGAACTCCCTTCCGCTTACTTGCTTCCCTGATAAATACAATTTTCACAAATTAAAATGCAACATCAATCGACATCTTCTGTTGCCTTGATACCCGTTCTTTTTTATCCATTCCTTAGTCCCACTTTTAACATTTTTTTCTCTCATTTTCACGCTAACCCCCCTCTTTCCGCGTCCTAGTGGCAAACGGTAAAATGTAGCCGTCTCTTCTACCCCAACAGATTCCTTTCTCACACTTCCCGACAGCGGAACTCCTTTCCTTTTATTTGCTTTCCTGATATCTATAATCTTCAAATATTCAAATGTAATGTCAATCAAAATCTCCTCATGCCTTGAACTTGATCTCCATCATTCTCTATATCCTTTCCTCAAACACCCCTCTTTGCACTTGCTCTTACACTCTGTAAACCCTTGCGTGCTAATGGCACTTTCGACTTGCTTGGGGGTGAAAGGCTTAAAACATAAACTTCTGAAATACACGATTAAATAATTTAAAATGTAGTTGTTTTTTATCTGATCATGATGTTAATTTTCGATGAGCGCGAAGAAAACAAAAAATAAATTCTTTGAAACTAGCGCCATGATTTTGAGTTTTGAACAGTTCATCAGTGTCATATAAATATTCTGTGGATACTACAAAAACAACATGAAAATTATCGGGTTATTTTTCCTTTGTTTGCGTAGAAAATCTCAAGAGATTAGATTTCCTCTTAAATCGAGAACGACAGATATAGCTTTACTGATAAATGCCGACGTCGATTATTTCTCCGTTTAATTCGAAGATTAAATAAAGAATCAAATTACTGTTTAACTGCGGGGAAGCGCGGATGAATGTTAAGAAATCTTTCGGTAAGAGTGTTTTACAGTTACAATATTGAATCATATCAGATTACAGTCAAACTTTGTAATATAACCAAGTAGGAAAAAGTAGCAGGTAACTGTAATAGACTGCTCCTCGTCATAGTGGTAGGCAATAGGCGTAGGCAGTAGGCGAAGACTATAGGCGTAGGCAATAAGCGTCGTCAGTAGGTGTACACCCACATCAGTCTGTATTTAGGGCTGACACCAGCCAATCATATTACTATGAGGGGAACACAGGTGTATGCATATTCATTACATCACTTTAGATAAAGTCAAAAGAAATGATTGTTTATGAACAAGAAAATTATCAGGATTGTTGCTATAAAAAGAAATCTACAATTCATATAAATTGGGCATTTAATCCTCTTCGAAGCAGTCCTTGTCTTTCAGATAGCTAGCAACTGCTTCGTCAGATTTTCTTGGGTTTCCTTGACCACTTGAAATCGTGTTCCTTTCGAATGGCTTTTCGTTTTTGGAAAGAGGAAAAATTCGCAAGGTCAAGATCTAGGGAATATTTTGGTTGTCGGAGCTGTGAAATGTCGTGCTTGACCAAACACTGCTGGACAAACCATGGTAAATGATGGAACCTCTATGTGAGTCACCCGCACTCTACACACATTCTTTCCAAGCGCTGCTATAAATAATGGAAGTAAGTGAGAACCTTTTCATATAGTGTGTATAAGGTCACGGTCAATCCATGTCAAGCTCCGTTACCATAGCAATAGTTTTGATACTTTTTGATCACGCCTCGTAAATAGATAATAACCAAGGGTTAAAAGAGTTGCCGTATTTCTTTGAAATTTTTGGACTGCCATTTTGAGGGTAGCTCATTTCATAAATGCTGCAAGGAATTTCTATTAGAATATTGCCCTGGAACCTATTGGGCTAAAAACAAAATTTCCTTGCGTACAAATTGAAATAGAGCAAATAAGAACAAATCTAATCTTGATCATGGATCAATTTCAACTTGTTTTCTAAAAACAAAATTTTTTTTTCACAAAATAATTGAAAATAATTCATAGCCTAGCGTACCAATCATGTCTACACCTAGGAAGATAATATCTCGCAACATTACTAGCATGAGGTATTTAGAAATTCAATTAAAAAAATTATTGATATATAATTTCGTTATTATCACTTTATATATAGTTTTGAGGGTGTTTACAGGTTTTCTAGTATAAAAAAGCTGTTTTATTAAAAACTCCTAATAAAAAGGATGTAAAAAAATCAAATTTTGAAATTTCAAAAATTTAAATATACGAATAATAGAGGTAATTATAATTGCAATAAACAAATAACTAGTAGTTCGCATAAATATTATCGCTAAAAATTAAAACTTCTTGTAGTTAATAGTTATTCAGAAAACGACTTCACTTAACTATATATAAAATTCTGTGACTTCTTAAAATGATTCTATTTTCCTGTCTATTAACCATTAACCCGTTCGCTCCTCCGCAGCTGCCTGCCGTGAAAATCAGCATTCGTAATTGAATCTTGGCTTTTATCTAGGCTGAAATGGGAAATACACAACTTTCTTGGCAACAAGCGATGACTCAGCGGTAGTCTTGCTAATACTTATAGCAATTTTTGAAAGTCCATTTTACGTCACTTCGTTTTACGAAGAAATTACAGTATCGCTGTTTTACCCCGCTATCCGAAATAGCGTAAATCGAAGAAGAAGTCTTAATTAACTTATATGGGAAAAAATTTTGAGCGTCCCCACATTCCACCCAAAAGTCATGTTTACCACGATGCTAAAGTTATAGATAATTCGTCTCCTATGGCTCATGTAGATATGCGGAATTTTCAGTTTCACTACTTTTTTGTATGATGCTGTTTGTTGAAGTTGCTCAAAACATCGCGAAAACAACTGTTCTAAATCTACGAGCCTTTCAAAATTAGTCATACCTTTCTGAATTCAGAGTGAAAATCTCCTGCAGGGTTGGTTTTAAGAGTGGGAAAGTTATCCGTTCGTCGGCCCTCCCCCACACTCTCTAAAGTAGCCATACTTTGACAGATCGAAATCAAATTAGGGGGAGATGTGCAAACCGGTAAGAGGGTGAAAAGTACAGTTGGTCTTAGTAGGGCGAGTAGCTTAGTACAATACATTTTCATTCATTTTTTGGGAAGAATTAAAAGATTTATTGAACGAAACGTAGAGTTTGTAAATATCGACAAAAATGTTAGCGAAAACTTCAAACGAACACGGCGTGGATTTCATCACACGTCAGCATTTTGCAAAAATATTTCTAGACATAAAAATTTGTCTTACCACAGGTAAATACTGTACAATACTAACAGAGGCCCAAACATTTCAATTAAATAGTTTGATCAAACCACCATTCCCTAGATTTAAATTTGTAAGGAAACCGTTGAAAATCCACAGGCAATTATAAGGAAATAGTACATAGCGAAAATGACTGTCACAGTTTTTGGACAATCAAAAACATCGACCTTGTCTATGGAAGAAGTACCAATTTTATATTAAAACGCTGTAGTTTAATACTCGATGGACGGCGTGGTCCACGACGTGGTAGCAAGATGTCGCTTCCTAGCGTTCTAACTACGCGTCAACGCATAGAATTAAAATACTTAGAATTAAAAAAAAAACAAAAAAAAAACGATATATCACGCAGTTCCCCATCGAGTCGGTCGCGACACACTCTTTGTTAAGCATTGGTGTCATTCAGAAATACAGAGGCAATGTTCCGTCGCCGGAAATAGAATCAGTGAACAGGGTTCGAAATTTGATTGAAAATATTTATATTACTTTTGTCTTGGTGCTCCTATAAATGCTACAAATTTTCCTCTCCTTCTCTTAAGGCTAGTTATTCATATGCCACTTGATTCGTCAAGCCTGAAGAATACAGGCTGATTCAAAATAACTCCTTATTTTATGTATGTTGGACTCTTACGTCTTGTAAAAAATAGTTAGACGTCAGTGTCCATCATACATAAAATAAGGAGTCACTTTTTAATCACCCTGTAGAGTTTGATTTGGTTTGTTTTGTTTTACGCCATATCAGCTTCAATGAGATATTAAATGCCAACAAAATTTTTATTGCTGGTAATATTTCTTTTCTAAAATGTATTGCTGGTAATATTTTTTTCTAAAATGTGTAGCAGGTAATATATTTTTTCTTCGAAAATGTAGAGCTGGTAATGTTATTTGTTTTCCAAAATGTATTGCTAGTAATAATTTTTTACAAAGTATTTCTGGTATTGAAACCTGTTTTTACATTTTGATAGTGTTTTTACCACAGTTTAGGGATTAAATGGTTGCCCATAGCTAGGACCCTAACAGGTGCTACCACCCCCGGTCAGGGTGGACCTGGGAACACCAACAATTAAGTGGTGGTTCCACGCTCATCAAAACCTGATCAGGGGCCTTGCCGTTAGATGTAGTTTATCGTTATACCCAGCACGGACCCTGTAAAAAATCGATTGGAAACGTATTTGTCTTATATACTTTACGCTACTTACATTGTTCGGACTGTGGTCCAAATGCTTGTTGCCATATTCACGACGTTTCGGCCGTTGTGAGTTCCGGGATTCTTAGGGTGATTGGAATTTCGAATCGAACTCATTATTTCCTCCGGGGTAGATTGTTCTAGCTCCACATCCCATGATTCTTCCGGATATCTCATTATGAGTTATCTCACTTTTAACTCAAATCTCCAAGTCTTTGTTCACCACTGATGTAGCCAGGTTTTGAACTCACAACTATTTGGGTCATTTCACTGGATTCAACAAACGCTTTTATCCATTGGGTCATGTGTCCTTGAGGAAATAATTACAATACCTCATCTCAAAAAATATGCCAGATAATTTTCATTATCTGAATTTCGTGAATGAACACTGTTTATATTCGGTCTATTGTTCTCGTGATTGTTGTTTTTTTATCACAACGTTTTGGCCGTGCCTTCTGGCCTTTCTCAGGTTTACTCGATCTAGGTAATTTACACGGAATTCCGAACTGAATCCTTTATTTAATCTACGGTTGTAGTGAGTTTACACTGTGATTGTTTCATGTCGATATCGATGTGTTTTTTTTTAATATTATTTATATTTCACGACTATTTCCACTAAGTACAAATACACACTGCCCGACCCAGGTATTGAACTCACAACCACTATATCACAATACGCAAAGCAACGCTTTTATCCTTTAGGCCATGATCCCGTAGGGCATAACAACATTACATGTCAAAACAGCGTCAGTATTATCACGGAATTCAGACTGTGAGGCTTTCAAGCACCATTATTCATTTCTGTGATATATTTTCATAAGCATCTTTGAAGATGAAAAATTCGGATTCAAAGCACAATATTAAACTCAATTAATTTTTGAATTTCAAAACTTCAAATATGCCGAAATAAATTTTATTTTGTAGGATATCATTAAAATAATTTAGGATCACGCGTACTATTCATATATATTTTTTTTAGTTAATTTTCAAATGGAAGCCATTTTAATTCATTGGACACCTACAGAACATTGATGAAATATTTTGGGGAAATTCAAACACTCTGTATATGCTTTGATCTTTCTATTTAGCTGTGTAATTTTGATAGCTTTTTCATAATTATTTTAATTATCTTATTCCAGATATTGGCACGGTATTGTGGTTGATCCATCTGGAAACTTCTATTATCGTTGGCTAGCTGTCACCTCCATGGCCGTCATTTACAACATCTTGTTAATTGTTGCCCGATCGGCATTTGGGGAACTACAGAGAAAATATGTTGCCTTATGGATAACATTGGACTACCTCAGCGACTTAGTGTATGTTATAGACATGGGAGTACGGCTAAAAACAGGTGAGTAGCAGACATCATTGCCTATGGTTTTTCATATCATGTGTTCAAGTTTAATTAATTTACGATTGCCATTCATGTGTTCATTTATGAAGCTAACTATTTATCACGCTCTCTCGCGCGCGCTCGCGCTTTTTTTCTCTCTCTTTATATGTGTGTGTGTGTTATACAGAGTACGAGGGGTAAATTGTCGCCAGATTATTCTTTTTAATTTTGCGCATGCGGGTTGTTTATTTTTTATTTTATTTTGTTGACTACACAGTCTAGGGGGATCAGTTGGGAACCGTCTGTGGGAAAAAGAGCAAAATAACGCAATTCACTCCGCGAGAAATTTGGAAATGACTGTACTGCTTGACATTCGAGCCGGAAGCTCTAATACAAACATTTCAATGTATTTGGATATCAATCTGAATACAGTGCAGAAGATTCGCAAAGACTTTGATGAGGTCAATGGTGATTACAACGGTATTTGGAATGATCACTAATGATGGCGGCGTTATGCCTCCATTCATCTTTCCATATGCCTTCAGACTCAACATGCAGATCTACATCAAATGACTTGAGGAGGCAGTATTGCTCTGGGTCAAGAGCGTGACTGCCAGGAGACCGTATACGTGGCTGCAGGGCTCTGCACTATGCCACACAAGCAGGAGAACCCAGTCAAAGCTGTCAGACAATTTCTGCGATTAACTAATTTACCCCGTTTGTCTGGCCACCAAACACCCCAGACTGCATGAAATTAAGTCCTAAATTTCAATTTCAAAATTAAACTTAAAGTTTAGAGCACAGTTTCATTCTCATGCGAGGTTAAGAATAACTTACGGAGAAAACGTTTTACTCTATTTATAAGACAGAAATAGTGGTGTTCTGAGAGTTCCTAGTTTTTATCAGAGGGTTTCGGCTTTTATCATTTTATGGTTCAGTTTAATTTTAAAATTGAACTTTAGGACTTGAGTTTCGTTTATGGAACATAGTAATTTGGGTGTCGTTATCGCGACATATTTTTTAAACAATAAGTATTTAATATTATGCTCTACTTTTATTGAGCACTGTCTTTTGAAAAAAAAATACTAAAGAACTTTGGATTATAATTCTGACTGTTTTTTCCAATTACTTGGATATATGCATACAAACACACACAAACATATATATGTGAAAAACAAAAACATATACATACAGAAATACACATATATATATACACATACACATATTTCTATACCTACAGACACAGACACACACATACATATATATATATATAAACACACACACACACATATATATATATATGACAAAATGTATAACTAATAATAAAGGATAATGTTAATAATGAAAATAAAAAAAATAATCGTAAAAAATTAAGATTAATAAAGGAAACATAAATAAAATATAAGAAAAAATAAGAAATAATGATAAATAATAATAAAAACTACTAATAAATATAATAAAAGCTATATATGATGTGGGCATCCAAATGATAATCGCCTAAATAATTAAATACATCTACACACACAGACACACACACACATATATATATACATATACACATATATATATATATATATATATATATATATATATATATATATATATATATATATATATATATATGAAAAAATATAGTCTTAAGGTGTGCTACATTTATGGGATAAAGTGCTCACTATCAGAGATAGAGCGTGTGTAAATATAAAAGTGAACATTGAAGTCAAAACTTACAGGCGACACGCTATTTTCATGGCCACGATTTCGACTAGCATGAAAACATCCTGTCGCCTCTAAATGTTATATATATATATATATATATATATATATATATATATATATATATATATATATATACAAACAGATGCATGCATAATGCTTGTACACATATGCAATTAAAAAAAAAATTTCACAAGTGCGTTACCCGTGAAGTAAATGGTTGAGGATAATCTAGATTTATTTTTATGTCGACATTTGAAAATAATTTCATTTCATTGCATTTTGGTACGTATTTATTAGGATCTTTTTCCTGTAGCCATAGATTGCATCTATTCCGGAAGCTGTTGCTACCAGGTCTACCCTATCCCGGGGTGGTAGCAACTGTTCGGGTCCCACCATCCCACCGTGGCCAAATAGTTAACCCCTTAATTAGAGTCAAAACACAGTGAAAGTGTAAAAATAGGTTTTAATACCAGCAATACATTTCTGTAAAAATATATTGCGAGCAATGAATTTTTAAAGAAAAAATATAACTAGCAATACATTATTACCAGCAATACAATCTTGTTAAAAATATTACCAACAATATACTTTTTTAAAATATTACCAGCAATAAATTTTTGAAGAAAAAAGTTTTACCAGCAATAAAATCTTGTCGACATTAGATAACCCACTGAGTTTCATAAATCGCCCCAAACCAAACCAAACCAGACGTAGATTGCATGAAGATTTCAGTTCTTAATTCTTTGAAGGTTATTCAGACACTTGGAGAAGGCCGTAGGAGACAATTACCGAAACGTTGTGATAATAAGATGAGGATATTAGTTCGATTGTCAATGATATTAATATATGTCTTTTTTTTTGTACTGTATTTATTGTCAGTTTGCTATAAAAATGTACTGCCGGTAATAATTCTTTTTACAAAAATCTATTGCTGGTAATTTCACTAACAAAATTTGTGGTTGGTAATTTTTAAAAATATGTATTGCTTTTATTTTTACTATAAATAGTTCTGATTTTTGTTTGAAGATTCACTATTTTCCCATAGTTGAGAATCTAACAATTGATGCCACCCTGGTTCGGGGTAGACCTGGATAAACCTGCAATTAAGAGGCGATTATATGCTACGGAAAGACGGCCAGAAACCCTACTAACGGGCGTAGTTCATCGGCATACCCAGGACTTTTAGTTTTTTGTCAGAAGACGCTAAAAATAAGTAAATCTGTAGTCTTTTTTAGGTACACTAATGATTAATAAAGATAAATCTATCAGGGTACAGAATACTGAAATACCACAGGATTTTTCATCACTAATGATTTATTTAGACATTCCAAAAGTGTTTACACTATTTACATTTTCGGGCTTTTGTCGTCATCTTTATTGTCATATTACTGACGTTTCGACCGTTGTTCTGTCCGGCCTTCTTCCGGTGATATACGTTGGAGTTTCAAAGCAAACCCTGCAAAATTCCCACGTATATATCCAGAAGAAGGCTGGAAACGTCATGAATATGACAATAAAAATGAGAATAACAATCTGAAAAATGTTAATAGCGGTAATATTTAAAATACCTCATCTCAGAAATGTAGATGGATACCAAAAGTGGGTGTTATACGTACACGTGTTAACTCAGTGTGTACAATTATGACAGAACTACAAACTAATAGGAATTTAATAGCCAAACTCTTCGTAATATTTTGTGTGAACGTGAAAATATCATCTGTGACAAAACAAAATTACACATTATCCACATCTTCAAGCGCTTCTGTAGGCTGTTAAAGCGACTTAATTAAGAATTTCGTAAACAGTATTGTAGCGAGGACGCTTGATGGAATCACGTTCATTTAATCATGGAATGAAGTGATGTCTCTTGTAAATCGGAGGTGCCTCACTGATAATAATGCTGAGGAATAAACAAATAGTTATGTCTAAAATTATCTATATTCCCATCCTGATCTATGTCAAACTATTTTTCCTATCTAACAAACTTGATGTTCAGGGCCATTTTTATCCTCTCTATTTTTGTCTCGTATCTACCAAAGTGAAATAGATCTTATCATTGACAAGTTCTGTTACTCTACTTTGAAGAATAAGAATGTATAATTACTCCCCAAGCTTAAAAGGAGAATCGTAATGAAATCGATCATAAACGAAAATGACATGTTGATTATTAATTAAACATAGCTAAGGATCGGAAGTTCATGAAGGATGCTTTCAACATTAATGATTTATTTAGACATTCCAAAAGTGTTTACACTATTTACATTTTTCTGTTGTCCTCATAACTACAATGCATAACTACATAAGTTATTCTAAAATTCACAAGATATTCAATAAAAATACAGTCAAATTAAGCTACAACTGCACAAATAATTTAGATACAATAATAAAAAGACAAAATAACAGAAACCTCAAAACCAACGTGCAACAAAATAATACTAGTAATTTATGCAACTCTAGAAATAAAATGGATGCCAATTCAACGGAGCTTGCAAAACGGAATCTATTATTTATAAAGCAGAAGTATATATGGTCAAATTAGAACATATATAAGCTGCACGAAAGGCCCATTCAAGCGCAGATGTTACACTGACATATCGCCTTTTAAGCTACCAAACCTTACATACTCCACCAAAATTGCCAGGCATACGTGGAATTTGAAAACGATACCAATATAAGAAATTATGACATTCCCAGCCACAAAAAAATCTTTTAAACCAAAATTCAGAAATTTATCACTTGCTCTCGTATAAAAAATATTAACTGAATATGAAGCCGGTTAAAAAATAATCTAAAATAAAATCCTCAGGTGTTATCTTTTAGACACTCTAGATCCCCCATCCTCCATAACAATTGAGTTACATATTTGCTTTCCCTTTTACTGCAGACATCTACAATACATTTGCATACCCATTCTTTTCGCATTCTTTCCTTCACCTTTTTCCGTTCCCTTCCCATTGCACTCAATGCCCTGTCTTTCAATCATTATACGCCTGTTATTTTTTTTTAAAGATAATTATGTAGCGTACTTTGTGCTTTTTTTAAATAAAGCGTTAAAGTTGTCATTTTAAATGTATCGCCCGAAGAGACCGTCAGGCCGAAAGCATGGTCGCGTATTTTAATTGACCTTCTGATTCTTAAACTTAAAGTTTTACATTTTCATTTTTACTTATATGTGTGTGTTTGTTTGTGTGTGTGTGTGTGTGTGTATGTGTGTGCGTAGGGAAGAGTGTATTAATTAGTATATATACGTGTAACTACGTTTTTGGCGTGCGACTATATTTTCGCTAAGTAGTGTTCCCAGTTCGTCAGGCACGGGGTCTATGTTGCCGGAAGTAAACAAATGGATCATGGGAGTTTCGCTGCTACGTTGTGTATAAAAAATAAAGTTGCACAGGAGTGTGCTAAATGCGATGCTGGTGGTTTACATTTCTTAGAAAAAATAGAGCTGAATATGAGGAGGGGAAAAAGTTTGATTGAAAGAAAAGTTAATTACTAATTTGAAATTAAAGACGCTGGGTTCGCAAGATTATTAAAAACTTACGGGTTAAAGAGAGCTAAAAATGTCTGGGGATAAAATTAGAAAAAAAACATGTGCAATGAAAGTGGCCATGGTTGGGAGAGCCTAAACAAGTGGCTCATAGGAGTATCACTGCTACATGGTGTAAGAAATAAAGTTGCACGGGGTGGGGGGTGAGTTGCGATGCCCATGATTTACATTTAGGGGTAAGAAAATTAGAAATTTAAAATTGAAGACGTTGGGTTCGCGTAGTGGGTAAACCGCTACATGTAGGATAGGGTTAGGAAATGGCTGACGCTAAAAATAGAAAAAAAAAAAAAACGTGTGGAGTAGAAGGTGGCTTGGTTAGGGAACCTATATTCTAATAAGGTAGGTGTGTTTGGGGGAGGGAATTGGAATGTTGCCAGCTATACGTTTTTTATTCTATACAAAATAGGCATTTAAAATTCATATAAACTGGATTTGGCATTAAATAACCCACAGTGGTTGATATGCCATAAAACCCAAACAAACAAACAAATCTCCCGGGAAAGGCAACATATCCGTCCATTTTCCACCATTTTTCCACCAGTGCCCAAGCAATAAGTTAAGTAACAATACAGCCTCTTCACAAAATGTTCACCATCTAGAAGCGACTCCTGAGAGGATGTTTCCCCGATCTGAAAAGTCTTAAACACTTTAAATCGAGGGTCAACGTTACCTGTTCTCATAAGCCGTACTTACTCGTAGGTTAATTGTAACGTCTTTCTTCAAAATACTACCTTGAGTGGCTCTTTTGCTTTCTATTTTGTGAATATTCAGTATGAAAAGGGCGTTTTTATCCGAGATGTTATAACAGTTCACATATATTAATTGAAAGGAAACAGTAGAGAACCATTAATTCTAAAATCTGTGAGGGATAATTTTAGATTGAAACGGTCGTAGTTTAATCGATTCGTATTTCAGAGTAATTCTCATCGCTTTTCAAATCTGAGGAAAATGAACTTTTAAAATACGATCGCTTCTATTTTCATTTTTTTTTATTCTGCCATCGAACGGTACTCAGGGAATTTTAGCAAATCAAAAATAAATTATATAATGAAGCCACCTGAGATTTAATTGAAAACATTCAACACCTATTATAATAGGACTTGCCCCTGCTTTCATTGGTTCGCATGACCGTTGACCTTGCCAATATCTCATAAGTAATAGACTTTTAATGATATGGATAGAATAGAAATAAAGAACACTACAGGGTTTCAGTGAGAAAATTAAAAAAAAAGAAAGGAGGGAACATAGAAGTGGAGAGAGAGAGAGAGAATCAGAATGAGCTGATACTACACTTTGATCTCCCTCCCAGAGATAATAGCTAAATAGCAAGACAGAATTTGAGTCACTCATTGTGTGGCAAGCAGTTTAAGAGAATGAAAACACAAAACTGTGGAGAAAGCAACGAGTGAATTATCCGCTCTCATTTTCCACGAAGTTATCGCGATTAGCACACATTAACGAAAGAAGGCTGCGATTGGCTATGATTGAAGAGAACCTGGAAGAACGTGGCTTTCTTATAAATGTAAGAAAATGTATCAGAAATGCCTTTCCCGCGATTTCCTTTGCGCATAGGGAATTCGATTCTTAATTGCTTTTTCACTGCTGTGAAATTGTGCTATTCTAGGATTAGAAAATATCCTTGCCTCAATGCAATATAGTTGTGTCAAGATACTCTCTTCTCTCATTAGTACTGGAGTGGATTCGTTGTCCTGTCTTTGTGTCATATTTGTTACGTTTTTTCTAGGGTAATCTGTTACATTACGCTTGCCATTAACGTAGGCTTATGAGATAATGAAACACTTCAGTGTGGGTCAAATGCGAACCAAGCATTCCAGCTGATCCCTGCTATGTTAATGAGTTCCGGCCTCCTTGTTAAATTAAACGTATCTGCTTTCTGCAAAAAATTAAAGTGAGCAGTAAGGCTAGAAGACTGACTTTTTTGATTCAGTATTTTTATTTGCATTGTGACGTAGATACATGGCATCCTGATAGTTTCTTTTGTATATTTAAGTATCAAAGCCACAATTTTTGATGAAATATAAATGAGATAATTTAAAAAAAATAAAATTGAGAAGCTGTTATAGCTTAAATATAATATAGTCTATTTGTAATTAAGAGAAAAACATTTTTAAATTGTAGTTAAATATAACGGATTCTAACACAAATACCCATTTTGGAAAGAATCTTCAAGTATACAAGTACAGTAAAAATCCCGAAAAACATTTTGCCGTTAATAAAAAAAAACAAACAGACGACATGCATTTAACGGATGTCAAAATTCGTTGAAAAATACACCCCTACCCTCCCTAAAGTTAACCTCTTTTACGAATGCAACTCATAATTGATACAACAATAGTTAATAAGAATGAACACGCCACCGCCCCTGTCTAAATGATTGGATTTCTCTGTATCCTTGGAAACAGGAAATTATGAATTTATATGTACGTTTCAAACTCAGTAAATTTAAAAATAAGTTATTCCAATATTCACTTGAAGATGAAACGGAACTAATGCTTTTAATTTAAATATATAACTAAATTTGAAGTTCTAGCTTCAGTTTTTGAAACTGTGTGGCGAGAATACCATATTTCACATCAATTAATTTATAATATTATATATATATATATATATATATATATATATATATATATATGTATGTATGTATGTATGTATATATATATATATATATATATATATATATATATATATATATATATATGTGTGTGTGTGTTTGTGCAATACACACTGACACACACAAGGACGCATATATATTGCAGATTCGGGTAGCAATAATTTTTATACATGTTTAATTGAATGTGACAACAAGGAAAATTAAAAAAAAATGATCCAGGTTTTCTTGTGTACATCAGATTTTTATTTTCCGACGACTAACAGTGTGTAGTCATTATTAATCCAAGCGCTTTCACTTTCGGCTAAATATTAAGCCCCTTTTTAACAGATTCTTCGTATATATGTATATATATACATATAGAAGCAAACGATACTTGAAAATTACTTCGGCATGAAACTGAGTTGTGCAATTAATGAAAGATATGTATATATATATATATATATATATATATATATATATATATATATGAATGTTAGATTGAATAATCTAGATATAGCTATTTATTATTCAGGGATCAATTTCGTAATGTTGCCTTTATGGAAGATGTCGTAGTTTTTCTCATTCCTTTAATTTTCACAAGCACTTTCAATTTCATTCATGTTCATCCTCAGGGGTGAATTTCCAAGTCAAAAACTAATATAATAGATAGTTGTGATTTATTTGTAAATGCGCATGAAACGCGAACGGTCTATTCAAAAATTAACGTTAACAAGGAGGTTACTTAATTTTTTAAAACATACTGCTTAGGCATTACACACACATATATATATATATATTAAGAAATGGACAAAGTCTGACAATTTATTTATTAAAGACATTTTTATGTTTAACGTTCTTTTTATAGATACAAGTATTTAAGTAAATGCTCTGTTTATAATAAACAGTATTAAATAACATTTACCGGCCTGAATGTCCGAGAAATTTTCATAGAAAATATTCATACTTCAACAGGATTCGAACCTGCATCCTATACGGTTTGGTCTAATTTATATAGATTAACACAGGCTCTAATTTGGGACCAGAGAAAATCTCTCTTATATACGGGTTTCTCTTATATCCGGGTTACACTATATATATATATAGATAGATAGATATAGATATATATTTACACAAACATATATATATATTTATATATATATATATATATATATATACACACACAAACATATATATATATATACACACAAACATATATATATATATATATATATATATATGTATGTATATACACACACACACATATATATATATATACGCAAACATATATATATATATATATATATATATATATATATATATATATATATATATATATATACAAACATATATATATATATATATATATATATATATATATATATATATACAAGCATATATATATATATATATATATATACAAACATATATATATATATACAAACATATATATATATACAAACATATATATATATATATATACAAACGTATATATATATATATATATATACAAACACATATATATATACAAACATATATATATATATATATATATATACATACAAACATATATATATATACAAACATATATATATATATATATATATATACAAACATATATATATATATATATACAAACATATATATATATACAAACATATATATATATACAAACATATATATATATATATATATATATATATATATTTACAATCACATATATATATATATAGAAACATATATATATATAGAAACATATATATATATAGAAACATATATATATATATATATATATACAAACATATATATATATATATATACAAACATATATATATATATATATATATATATATATATATATATACAAACATATATATATATACACAAACATATATATATACACAAACATATATATATATATATACACAAATATATATATATATATATACACACACAACCACACACACACACACATATATATATATATATATATATATATATATATATATATATATATATATATATATAAATCGATTGAGAGTTCAAACGCACATATATAAATTTTGTAGGTATGGTGTATTATATTATATTATCTATGGTGTATTGCTTTCGCCCATTTTTATTTCTTTTGCTTATCTATTTGAGAAAATTAGATTTCTCACTCAATCGGTAAAAAAAATCCAATGAGTTTTTAATTGAATTCTCCGCGTCATCCTTTATAGTATTGCGTAAAATCTCATCTATAATTCGATTTTTTTCTTCTTTGCCTGTATCCCCCTAAAACTCTCCTATTACGCAGTTATACATTCTAATAGACAAAAACAATTTGATGAACGGCATTCTCTATTCGATGAATACATTTTTTTCCAGTCCCTACTTTCTTTCATTGTCTTTGTGGGAAAAATACTTTTTCTTCTTTTACTAAGGATTAAACAGACTTAATCAAGATAGTCAATATTTTGTTTTGTCTGAAAGACAAAATATTGAATGAGAAACCTAAAGAAAGCGAATTGACAAATTCGTGTCCAAATTGAAGTTGCCCGGACTCGCTAAATTCTGCCAACAATTAAATCAGTACGAAATATAAATAATTAGATTTGTCTGATGCATTGAATAAAGGAACATATTCTATCAGAAGTGAAAAGATGAAATTAAGAGATTCACTGCACAAATCGAATCCGAAAAGGCACGTCAGAGCGCCACAACTGAAAAGTAGTATTTGTCTATATTTCTGAGGTGAGGTATTATGTACATTATTTCCATTATTCGGACTATTGTCCACATCTTTGTCGCCATATTAGACATTAGGTTTATAATAACAAGAAATTCATTCACTGATGTCCTCAAGGACACATGGCGCAGTGGATAAAGGCGTTAGTTAGATTCAGTGAGTTCAATACTCGGTTAAGGCAGCGGAGAGCTTTCAGAGGGAAATTTCCGGGAGTTAACTGACATCCATTAAGCGTGTAACTAGAAATAAAGTCTTCAGTTCGACATTCCAAAGAAGCTGATACGTTATAATAAATATGGTGACGAAGACAATGGTTGTAATAAATATGGTGACAAAGATGAGGAAAATAGTCCGAATAATGAACTGTAAGGCAATATCGTTTTACGTTAGCTTTTCATTTATATTGTACGCTCAAGATTATAAAGACTCCTCTAAAAAACACCTCTACAAAAACAAGGGTTCCAGCTGTGTCTGTGATAATCCTCGGGGGATATCACTAATTTCAATTGCAGTCAAAATCCTAGCTAACTGATTCTAAACAGAATCATTATACATCTTATTGACGACATCCATCCTGAATCGCAGTGTGGTTTTCCGTCCCGTCGTGGCACCAGTGATATGATATTTTCTTGAAAAGGTTCTTGAGAAAAAAAAAACAACGAGATCCTCTTTGGAAAGTCATGAGGAAACTTGGCATGCTAAATGTCATCATGAAATCTAATATAGTTGTCTGTTGGTATGATGTCAGATTCCTTTGATGCCACAAACGGCACCAAGCAAGGGCCCCTGTCCTTTTTGCTCTTTTCTTATCGGTGATGCTGAAATATGCATTCGCAGACGCAGAGAGATGTGTCAAGATTCAGTTTGGAACGACTGGTGGTTTCTTCAATCATTATCTCTTTTAAGACCCAACTTCGTACACAAATTATTCGTGATTTGTTGTTTGCTGATGATGCTATACTTTGAGGAGGCCCAAAATCTAATAAATCGTTTCTCTGCTGCATGTAAAGCCTTTGGTCTAACACTTAGCTTAAAGAAACTGAAGTACTGCACTAACCTTGTCCTACTCCGAAGTGATTCCGTGGTGTGAAAAAAACAACAAAAAACACCAATCTACAAATTTTCAGAGAGACCATTGACAGTATTGAAGACAACGACCTGAACTATGTCAAATAATTCACGTGTCTTGGTAGTAAAAGTCAACTATCAGGCATCGGATTACTAAGGCTACCAGTGCTTTCCGCAAACTTCGCCATCACTTGTAGGGTGAGCCGGTTATTCAACTGGATTCGAAAATTCGGGTTTAGCGAGCTGTTGTCCTTACTATCATTTTTTACAGCTAAGTGAGCCACAAGCTTAGGACCAA